>CM072522.1:59492772-59650272 GCA_036898135.1 Oncomelania hupensis | reverse complement strand
TTAGAAAAGACAGGGTGATACATAAAACAGCGCTGGTACATTTACTGTGTCAGTGTGTTTTTAGATTGAGCAGGGGTTGCTTGCTGTCGCAGAAAACAGACAACATGAAGATCGTCGTTGCAGTGTTGGCTCTGTTGTCCGTCATCTCCGTGGACGCTAGACGGGTGAGTAAAACTTTCTTCCAGTCATTTATGCTAATGTAATGAGCAGCGGGATTCTGCACTGTCAGCTGTCACGTTACACTTTGTAGCAGTGCATACAGCAAAGTGCACATTTTTAAAATGTAAGTCATATGCACTTTTTTGTGTTTTCGTTTGCATTTACCGGATTCCAGATGTCTATGAAGTTTGCAGAGATTTATTCTGGAACAGTTCCAAGGAAACGTCTTTTTTGTTTACATGTAACCTGCAGCCCTCGCCAGTTGGTCTCGGTCATGACTTAACATTATTTTAAAATAAGACGCTGTTGACGCCATTGTGGTAAGAATGAATTGTGATTTTTCCTCCGGTGACGCACCTGCTTTGTCATTGCTGAGCGGCGTTTGGTGACAAATTGGATTTGCCAAATAAGTCACCTGCAGGTGAAAGAGCATAAATTCACATTTGAACGTGCGCCGGCATTTGATTGTCATCAGCGTATGCCCAACCTCTCTACACGTGTACACTTCGTGACAATGTTTAACATAATTTAACTTTTCAATTTTCATTAAGCAGACAATATTTTTTCTTGCATTAAACGTAAGTACATCCTCGTTCATGATGAGTAAATTAATATTTATGTGTGACTCTGATTAGTAGTATTTATCATTACTATAGGCTTACTATAGGCTATGATTTTTATTTTTTACAACGTTTTTATGATTTTCCACTTTAGGTTTTAATAGTCATAATATTGCATGGACCAAAGATTTTTTTTTTTAATTGTACAGTTAATTTCTTTTGAAACTACTTCTTTTTAATGTTTAAATATCTTATCAATTAAAACAATTGAAATAATCAAATACATTTTAATTATATATTTAAAAAAAATTAAACAATGCGGTCGTACGTTTACATTTTTATGAAAACTTGTCCTTCCAAAGGCACAACAAAACCAAAGGCAACTAAGCTGGTTTCATTATTCCAGACATAGTATACTCTCTCCCTTTTGATTGCCTTACAGTCACACATTGAATAACTCTGGATTGGATCAAGGTATCCTTCTGTGGTTGTTTTTTTGTTTACTATAAAGACAAGAGTGACAACACATCACAATTTATTTTAGTTTAATCTGGAAAAAATGCAAAAGTGCATATATAGGGTGGCGGCCCTTGGCCTCGTAGCGCAGTGGATTAGTCACCTGTTCCCTATGCCGAAGGTTGCGGGTTCAATTCCCGCAAGGGGAGAACGTTTGTGACTTACACTTAGGTACGAGACTATTGAGGCCACCGCGGGATTTGTCCGGGTACTCCGGTTTCCTCCCTCCCTTCAATAACGGTACTGGACACAGTCAATATTTAACATTTCAAAAACAAATATTTGATTTTCTTTCCGTCTTTCAATAGCGATCTCCCTGCCTTTACACCTCCTGTTTGAGTGATGGATGTGTATTTGTTGTGTGTGAGGGTGGATGAGAGACAGGTGAGCATGTATACATTGGTACAGACCGCCGCGCTTTGAGCCTGATTGATTTGGGAAAAGGCGTGTATATAGCATCCAGTATTATTATTATTATTATTATTATTATTATTATTATTATTATTATTATTATTATTATTATTATTATTATTTTATGATGAATAATATACTGACACAATTAGTAATAAGGAGTAAAAGTAATACATAACACATAAAGCACACATACAACGATTTCACATCTATATCAACAATAAAACCATGACAAAACTTCAAAGCGCTATGGAGACGTTGATGTCACTTCAGCACAACAAGGCAAAGCAAGTTTATAATAATCTCAAAAAACAGTGACATTTTTATTGCAAGCACCAAAGCAATTATTTATTTAACTAATATTATTCATTTTAACTGATACAGTAAATTTGTTATATGTCTTTCAATTATATGTATTTTAATGAGAAACAATTATTAAAAAAATGTTGCGTGGCGGGCGGAAATTTATAAATCATCTTAAAACTTTGTTAAATCTATAAGAAAAAAATAACCAGTAACACCATCTGAATATTTCGGGTTACACCCAACTTCAGCAAAAAGAAACAAAACGTCACTGACCATATTTACACCATTGAGCACGCACAGCAGCACACTATTCTTTTTTTTTTTTAAAGTATGAATAATAATAATCATAATAATAATAATAATAATAATAATAATAATAATAATAATAAAAAGAAACAAATAATAATAATAATAATAATAATAATAATAATAATAATAATAATAATAATAATAATAATAATAACAACAACACACAAACAAAACAAATAAATAAATTAAAGATTTAACTAAATAACTATACTACTACTACTACTACTACTACTACTACTTGCTAAGTTGTGGTCTCGATTTTGTGGTCCTGATTCGGCTCTTTGCAGTCCGCTGGACTCTGTATGCAATGATTAACTAATAAGCTTTTAATTTAACTCTGATCTCGAGTTGTCTTGATTTTGTGGTTCTGATTCGACTCTTTGCAGTCCGCTGGACCCTGTAAGCAATGAATAACTAACTATTAATTTAACTCTGATCTCGAGTTATTAAAAAAAAATTGCTTAGCCTATTCGTCCTTCTCCGGAAATTTCAAGATTCGAATATTATAAAGTACAGGCCTAAATATTATCAATTAGAATAGATATAGTTTATACATTTATTTACGTATAAAACAAACAATGCAGGTCTAATAATTATATTCAGCTAGTGAGCTTCTTCGCTGCGCGGAGACTGACTTATAATATAATAATGTAGATTAAGCCTATGTATACTGTATAACAGTGTCTACTTGGTTCTAGGCAGGAAATGGGCAATGCTATTATTAGCCTTTACTGCTGAGAACTAACAAAATGCAAATCAAGGAACGCAACTATTAAATATGGTCGATAATAATTAGGCTCATATTATGCTCATATTAACAAAGTATACCGTTGCGAAATGCTAAATCTGTGTAAATCGAACAGAATTAGAAGCAACAGCGATCATTTTTAATGTCAGCTAGTCGTAGTCATGCAAGCATCATTTCGTAACACATCGGAGAGCTTCGTTCGACTTCGGTGATTGCCTTTTTGGGCGAATGACTGGAACTAGGTTGGAAAAAACAAGTTTGCGTGCCGGGGGTTTCAGTATAAATAGTATCCCCACTTTCTGGAAATTTAGTGCTTTAAATTCCCACTGTCGCTGTCTTCCTCATTTGCTCTTTCCCATTCCTGATCTGTCCTATCACTCTGCTATACTATCTTCTTCTTCGCTAGATCAATGATCTACCTTTTTTCTTGAAAACTCTTCCTGGACAAGACTCCTTGTTTGTGTATGAGGTCTGTTGGATCAGCTTGGGAGTGTTGGACGCTTTCTGCCGGGTGGTCACTGGGGCTTCCTATGATGTTATTATTTAGCACTATAGGCATTTTATATGTATGTGTTTTTTTGATGATTTATAATGATGTTTGTATTCTATTTTATTTTTGTAACCGGGGGTTCGAGTAGTGGGGGTAAAGCCTCAGCCGTCCCCTGCGTGGAATGTCTTTATTGTAAAGTGACTGGCCGGTGGAGGGCATTCAATTTTCCCACTAGGGTTGTTTCGGCAGATCTTTTATGCGGATTAGGGGTTGTCCGGTCCTGATTTGGCTCGGAAGAGTCCGCTGGACCTAAAGCAACAATCAATCAATCAATCAATCCCCCACGCTGATTCGTTATAATATAATAACTATAGATGTCGTTTCACATAAATTGTTGCTGTTTGTCATGATGTAGAATGTCCAGTGAAGCATACATCTGTGTGTGGCTCTATTTTTAAAATATCTGCTCAGTGCCCGGGTTTTCTGCATAAATTGTATCCCACTTTCTGCAAAGTTAGTGCTTTAAATTACCACTGTTTCTGTCATTCTCATTTGTTCTTTCTTGCTCCTATTGTTCTTTCAACCTACTATCTTCTTCACTAGTCCAGTCACCTACCTTTTTTCTTGAAAAATCTCCCAAAACTATGGGGTCTGTTGGGTGTTCTCAGGGATATTGGACACTTTCTGTCAAATGGTCACTGGGACTTTCTATGGTATTATTATTTTGTTAGCAGTGTCAACATTTTATGTGAATGTGTTTTGTTAGTATTTGACAATGGTGTTTTTATTCTATTTTGTTTTTTTGAAAACTGGAGTTGGATAAATTAAGAGGACAGCCTCAGTGTTCCCCTGCAAGGCCTTTATTGTAAAGTGACCGGCTGGTAGAGTGCCTTCAGTGTTACAATTAGGGTTGATTCAGCGGATCTTTTATATGGATCAGGGTTGAGCCCTCTTTCAACCAAGTTGTGGTCCTGCTTCAGCTCTTTGCAGTCCGCTGGACCCTTTAACCGATGACTTACTCACTCCTTTTTTCTTACATTATATTACATTATTGTTGCTTTAGGTCCAGCGGACTCTTCCGAGCCAAATCAGGACCGGACAACCCCCCAATCCGCTTAAAAGATCTGCTGAAACAACCCTAGTGGTAAAACCGAAAGGTCTCCACCAGCCAGTCACTTTACAATAAAGACATCCCACGCAGGGGACGGTTGAGGCTTCATCCCAACTTATCGAACCCCTGTTTACAAAAACAAAATAGAATATAAACATCATTATAAATTATCAACAAAACACATACATATAAAATGCCTACATTGCTAAATAATAACATCATTACATAGGAAGCCCTAGTGACCACCTGGCAGAAAGCATCCAATATTCCCAAGCTGATCCAACAGACCTCATACACAAACGAGTCTTGTCCCGGAAGAGTTTTGAAGAAAAAAGGTAGGAGACTGGTCTAGCGAAGAAGACAATAGTATAGCAGATTGATAGAACAGAGCAGGAATGAGAAAGAGCAAATGAGAAAGACAGCGACATTGGGAATTTAAAGCACTAAATTTCCAGAAAGTGGGGATACTATTTATACTGAAACCCCTGGCACCCCAATGGGGGTCTTTTTTCTTACGCCTTTGTGCATATTCTAATGCAAGGAAGGCAACCCTTTAACCTGAGTTTGTATCATGTAAATTTCTTAAATTTATAATCAGGCTGTTGTGGTTGATCTTAAATTTAGGTATGATGTTTGTGTTTATTATCCAATAAATGCACTCACACACGCACGCTTTCAACCAATGGAATCCACAGACATAAATGAACTGGCAGGTTACCCGCGTCAACACAGAGATATACCGATCATAATCATAATGTGCTCTGTACAATTCAGTTTTATTTGTTTATTTAATGTCTGCTCTTTTTATACGATGATTACATATTCACTCGTAAAAACTGACTCACATTCCCTCTCTCCCCCCCCCCCTTTCTCTCTCTCTCTCTCTCTCTCTCTCAAGAATTGTGACATTGTTTCTTGTTAATTTTTAGGGTGGTGGTGGTGGTAGACGAGGGGGACAAGCAAGGGGACTTGTACCTGCCAATGCCCAGAATGTGTACTCGTAAGTTGATACATTATTACATGTATATTTATCGTTTTTCTATAGCACTTTTTTTCTCCAGAGCTGATCTGGGAGCTGGCCGATATAGGATCTAACTAAAGCCGGCTGAGGTGCCGACTTGCTGCCCTTGGGTTGATAGCCTGATGCCCAGGCAATCCTGGGAGATGTGACCTAGTGCTTGCTGGGGGCATTTGTGTAGCTGACATTTGTGTAGCTGACATTTGTGTAGCTGACATTTGTGTAGCTGGCACTTGTGTAGCTGGCATTTGTGTAGCTGGCATTTGTGTAGCTGGCAATTGTGTAGCTGGCACTTGTGTAGCTGGCATTTGTGTAGCTGGCATTTGTGTAGCTGGCACTTGTGTAGCTGGCACTTGTGTAGCTGGCACTTGTGTAGCTGGCACTTGTGTAGCTGGCATTTGTGTAGCTGGCACTTGTGTAGCTGGCATTTGTGTAGCTGGCACTTGTGTAGCTGGCACTTGTGTAGCTGGCACTTGTGTAGCTGGCACTTGTGTAGCTGGCACTTGTGTAGCTGACATTTGTGTAGCTGGCACTTGTGTAGCTGGCACTTGTGTAGCTGGCACTTGTGTAGCTGGCACTTGTGTAGCTGGCATTTGTGTAGCTGGCACTTGTGTAGCTGGCACTTGTGTAGCTGGCACTTGTGTAGCTGGCATTTGTGTAGCTGGCACTTGTGTAGCTGGCACTTGTGTAGCTGGCACTTGTGTAGCTGGCACTTGTGTAGCTGGCATTTGTGTAGCTGGCACTTGTGTAGCTGGCATTTGTGTAGCTGGCACTTGTGTAGCTGGCACTTGTGTAGCTGGCACTTGTGTAGCTGGCACTTGTGTAGCTGGCACTTGTGTAGCTGACATTTGTGTAGCTGGCACTTGTGTAGCTGGCACTTGTGTAGCTGGCACTTGTGTAGCTGGCACTTGTGTAGCTGGCATTTGTGTAGCTGGCACTTGTGTAGCTGGCACTTGTGTAGCTGGCACTTGTGTAGCTGGCATTTGTGTAGCTGGCACTTGTGTAGCTGGCATTTGTGTAGCTGGCATTTGTGTAGCTGGCACTTGTGTAGCTGACACTTGTGTAGCTGGCACTTGTGTAGCTGGCATTTGTGTAGCTGGCACTTGTGTAGCTGGCATTTGTGTAGCTGGCACTTGTGTAGCTGACACTTGTGTAGCTGGCACTTGTGTAGCTGGCACTTGTGTAGCTGGCATTTGTGTAGCTGGCATTTGTGTAGCTGGCACTTGTGTAGCTGGCACTTGTGTAGCTGGCACTTGTGTAGCTGGCATTTGTGTAGCTGGCACTTGTGTAGCTGGCATTTGTGTAGCTGGCATTTGTGTAGCTGGCACTTGTGTAGCTGACACTTGTGTAGCTGGCACTTGTGTAGCTGGCATTTGTGTAGCTGGCACTTGTGTAGCTGGCACTTGCCCGTCTAAGATATGAACATCATGTTCTTTAAAATCTGCAATGGAATGTGGACATGCACAGACTAGACCTCAGTTTATACTCTCATCGTGCGTAGTGTTATGTAATATGTCACAGGCTGGATGGGTATGTACTATGGATGTACCAAGTGTTTACTGGAATTATCATACTTCCTAGGATGTATTGGAATTCCTGTCAACACTGGAAAAAAACAAGTGTGAATTGGAACACCCCCAGCTCTTTAAATAATAAAAACAAAAAAACACACTGTCTTAAAAACAAAATTTTAATATCTTTATAATTTGGAATTGAACTGAACTAAATGAAACAACGTATTGGATGCAAAGGTGTTTTCAGACCAGATCTTGGGAAAGTTCATTAGTTTTCTGTAATGAATAATTTGTTCCCAAGTCAGTTTAGTTCTGCAGGGAGTATGTTCTTCCAGATGTAATTCCTACAAAATACAGAAATGCATGGTTTCACACTTTTATAACAACCCATCAGCGTACAAGGCCAAGCTGGTTCAAGAATACCTGAAGGAAGAGAATGTTGAAAACTTGTCATAATATTATGCATATTTACCTGATCTTGCACCCTGGCTTTTCCTGTTTAAGTGCAATAAAACACCGTATTCAAGGTATAATTCATTCCAAGTTGTAATAAAACTTTTTAAACAATGTATAATTCATGCAACGTCAAAATAACCAGCATGGACAATTTCACAATGCATTTATATTAGGAAAGATCCTATCAAGCACTAAAATAAAAATGTTGGTGCTGCTGTTGCAGGTGGACACAGACACTGGTGGGTCAGGGCACTCAGGAGATTGCTTACAGCACACCAGATAATACAAACATCTGGATTGTGACCCCCAACCAGCGTGAACTAATACAGCAGGGCTATTCTCCCGCCAAGACTCTCCTAGACTTCACTGGAGGAACCATGGTAAAAAAAATAATTTTGTATTTATTTAAATTTTGCTTATTTTTCGCTAAATTTTGGTTTCTAAGTAAATAATGAGTTGGTTAAAACACTGTTGAAATACAATCTTCTAATACAAATGGTGCGCTACAGGTATTCCTTTTGCACTGATCACATCTCTTCTAAGCAGTGTTTAAAGCGTTTTTAGCACAATGCTGTCAGCTATAATAAATTCACGACTGGTAAATGCAGGTCCTAGGTATTTTCAATGCAAGGGAAGCAACCACCTTTTGTTTACAAAATCATACCTAGAATGCATAACAGTTTCAGCTCTTATTTGCGATCCGAATTTTTATTTCTTTTCTTTTTTTTCCCGTTCATAATTATATTGTGCCAGCTCCCAAAACACAGAATAAACTTTTCAGTGTAGTTACGAGGTTTGTCCTTTTCTGTGGACAACTTGTCTTTGTATTTTGAGTTGAAAATGTCATGTTTGATTGCAAATGCTGCTTTTTTTCTTCTTTTTTGGGGAGGAGGAGGATGGGGGGAGGGGGACAGGAACCCATTCAAACATCCGGTAAAGAAAAGATGCTTAAATGCAAAGTCAGTATAGAACGAGTTGGTTTTGCTTTGAATGCATAGCCGTTTGGATAGTGAAACTCAAGGTGTTAGGGAGCACCCCTTGTCAGTCCTGTTTAGTGTTGTATAAGATGCCATTTGTAAATGCTTTGTATTAAGTGCCTGTGTAACTTGAGGTGTTTGGGGTTCATCTGTTCATGTTGGCTTTTGAATTGTCCTTTATTTTATACTATCGAATTTAGGTAGCAAATGAGTTTCATTGTGAAAGTGATTCTGCAATTCTTTCTGCCTGCAAGGTCAGCATCCATAATGATGTGCTTTTGTGACAAGGACCTCAATTATTTTAGACGTGAAAATGGATATCTGCACTTGTTTTGAATCTCAAAACATGGTTTAAGTTGGTTGGTTGGTTTATTACTTTATTTTTTTTTATCAAGATGATATAGACCATACATACAGATTCACACATTTAAACAGACACATATGAACACAAATACATACACACAAGGTCTATTACAATAGTTTAAAGCGAGGTATGGGAAGGTACGTAGGTCAAGTTTGTCATTTCGTGGCCTATGAAGCCGCATTGCGGCAACCACGAGAAGAGTCTATAATGTAAGGTTCTTTTTGCACACATATATTGTTATATTACTTTGACGTGCATGTGCAATTTATGACAGGTGGCTGTGCTGAGGCTGAGAGTGAGTAAGCGGTGCTTCCGCCTGCCAAGCTGGACTAGAGAAACTACCAGACAGAGCGTCATTGACAAGCTCAACAGCTACAACGTGAGTTAATTTCCCCACAGCCCCCCGTGTGCCTCGTACTAAGGTGGTTCACTTTTTATATCGGCCGCGTCAACTGTACCCGGTGTGGTCAATATTTAGGCCACAGCAGTCAGCATGGTTGATCTAAGTGGACTAAGACATAACTTAACATACAAAGTTCAAAAAGAGAAATGAGATAGAAAATATGACTGACGAACAAACGCTCAGAAATCAGACTTGAATATTAGCTACACAATTGTTTCCACCACTACTTTCCCCCCAACCTCTCACCCCCCCCCCTTTTTTAAATATAAAGTAGTATTACCAAATTTCTTTTTAATTTACAACATGGCTTTACAATTTATACCAAATATCATCATGCAAAATCGGCATTCACAATTTCGGCAAACAATTTAGGAACGATGCAGAACAACTCCCTCCACATCACCCCATCGGGGTGGAACCCATTCGGGTGGGGTCGCGCAGCGTTCGTCGAGTTCGAAGTCCTCTTTAAGGACTGACAATAAGTCAAAACCATTGTCTTCCAAAAAAGATGTTCATTCGAATCGTTTCATCTCCCTGGAGGTAGAATCAGTTGACATGGAGGAGTCACCTCCACAGGAGTCAGCACCTCCATCTTCAGCTAAAAAATAATTATTATAATTTAGGAGAAACTTATAAATTGATTGAAATAGAACATACTTCTTTTATTTCGTTTTTACCATGACCTTTTTAATACAATAGAACATTGGAGGCCTTAAAGCCAACTACGAACAGTTGCTCCTGCTTTCTAAAACCCGACCAAGCTTAATTTGTCTACAGGAAACTCTTCTGAATCCTGATAAAATACTTCAGTTATCTGGATACTCTTGCTTGCAGTCCAATGTTTCTCGTGGAAACGCTTTATGTGTTCGTTCAGACATTTTATTTAGCCCAGTTACATTGTCCACACCCCTGGAGGCGATTGCTGCTCGAGTATCTTTCCAAAAAACTGTAACAGTCTGCTCCTTATATTTATCCCCTTCCCAAACAATTTTCAAAGCTGATTTACTAAACTTGATAGACCAACTCCCATCTCCCTTCGTGATTGTTGGGGATTTGAACGGCCACTCCCCCAGATGGGGAAGTGACCATCAGAACCCCCAAGGCAAAATTTTGGAGAATGTTGTCGATGACCTCAACCTTTGTATTTTAAATTCAGGTTTCCCTACGTATTGTAACCATTTAGGAAAATTTTCTAAGTTAGACCTGGCCATCTGTGACCCCTCTCTTTTTTTGGACCTGGATTGGAAACCTCATATGGATCTCTGTGGGAATGATCATTTTCCAATTTTTCTAAAGTTTCTAGAAGATCAATCTGAGGAGCCCCAACGGCGCTGGAATTTCAAAAAAGCAAATTGGGACCTATTTGTACACTCCGCAGCTTGTGGAATTACCAATGACATTCTCAATTCCGAAGATCCAGCTTTGGAGTTTTCTAACATCCTACTAGAATGTGCTTCCGATAATATACCCAAAACATCTATTAAAAGCAGTGCCCCGAAGACCCCTTGGTTTGATGAAGAATGCAAGACTCTCCATCATCAAAGGAAGCAAGCCCAACGGAGTTTCTTTCGAAATCCTACAGCTGAAAATAAACTTAATCATCAGAAACTGCGAGCTAAAACTAGATATATATAATTATATTTAAACAAAAAAAGGCGTCTATCCTGGAAAACCTTCTGTTCCAAACTTCATACCAAAAATCTCTCCCAAAACAGTCTGGAAAATTATAAAAAGAATTAAAGGAAAAAACTCCAAAGCTGTGATCCAAGGTCTGAAAAAACGTGGACAGATTATCACTGACAAAAAGCAGGTGGCTGACTTGTTGGCCTCTACCATCCATCACAATTCTTCATCCGCTCATTACTCCCCAAAATTCCAAAACATCAAAGATAGAAAAGAAAGAGAATCCGGTTTTTTTATGCCGATAATTGTGAACCATATAACCTTCCATTTTCTATGGAAGAATTGACAGATTCCATCTTAAAATCCAATAACTCTGCTTCTGGCCCTGATGATATTCATTCTCAGTTAATTTCGCGCCTGCCTAAAGATTCCCTTAAAATTCTCTTGGCTGTGTTTAATCGTATCTTTTTTTCTGGTTCCTTTCCCCTGTCTTGGCGAGAGGCAGTAATTGTTCCAATACCTAAACCTGGAAAGGATCAATCTGACCCAAACAACTACAGGCCTATTGCCCTTACAAGTTGTTTGTGCAAAACTATGGACAGAATGATCTATGAGCGTTTGCTGTGGCAGTTGGAATCCATTAATGCTCTTGATGTCACTCAGTGTGGTTTCCGCAAAAACAGGAGCACTTTAGATCATCTCATCCGATTCGAGTCGTTCGTTAGAAACGCGTTGGTTAACGGAGAACATGTCGTCACGCTCATAACATAAATGCCTAACTCAGACTTAGGCAGTTGTGCAGTAGGGGTAAAAACAAAGCCCTGGGAAGACAAGCCATCTGTGCTAGAGAGTACAAGTCTCTATTTAAATCGTAACGGTCGCCACAGCTTCGTATGCCAAATTGCCTATCTCATTCCTGACATAGGCATTTTGCAACCAATATGGCGGCGCCCAGACGCATTGAACAATTTTGGGCTGAAAAAGCAACAGAGATGTTGCAAAACATACTTCAATCAGAAGAGAAGGTAAGTAATCAATTTTAGAACTTATTATTCTTAGGTGTTGTAGGAAAATGGCTATAAATGTTGTTCCAAGCATCATCTTCAATGTGAAGCGATTGATATCGGCAATTTGCAAATTAAGTCAGAGCTGAGATAGGCATTTTGTCTTAAACGGCAGACTGACTGTAAAAAAACGTTAAATAAAGTTAAAATACTTGGCTATTTACCATTTAGCATTGCTAACCATTGTTCTCGTTTTATATTACATAAAATATCGAGCATATTTATTTATAGATGCGTCTGTATATGCGTGTGTCCATAGATCCCCACGACTGTGACGATGAAGCGCGGGAAGCTACCAGCCTGAGTCCTCCTCGTCAAGTGAGGAAGACGACATTACATTACATTACATTACATGGTTATTGCTTTAGGTCCAGCAGACTCATCCGAGCCAAATCAGGACCAGAGAAGTGAAAGAGGACTCACCCCTGATCCGCTTAAAAGATCTGCCGAAAAAAACCTAGTGGTAACACTGAAGGCAATCTACCAGCCGGTCACTTTACAATTAAAGACATCCCACGCAGGGAACGCTGAGGCTATACTCTAATTTATCGAACCTCCGTTTACAAAACAAAATAGAATACAAGCAACATTATACAATATCAACAAAACCCATACATATAAAATGTCTACATTGCCAAATAATATCATAGGAAGCCCCAGTGACCATTTGGCAGAAAGCATCCAATATTCCCAAGCTGATCCAACAGACCTCACACACAAATGAGTAGTTTGTCCCGGAAGAGTTGTCCAAGAGACAAGTGCATGGGCAGGAAGTAGGAATCAAAGTGTTTAGGGCCAGTGAGAATTCGAGCTTTTCCCTCTCAGACTTGAGCTGCTTAGCTCAACTACCGCTTACCCATTTGCAACTTCACACTTTGCCACAACTGGAAGATCACCCTGAGGAAGTTATTGCCACTTTATGTGAAATAAAAATGTTGCAGGTGCTTCTTGTTGAGCGTCTAACATGGTTTAGCCCCGGTCAAGTGGAACAGATATTAGTGTCTTGTAAGAACTTAAAACGTTCTATTTCACACTAAGATGGAAATGGCAGCCCTGAATGACCTCTACAAAGCACACAGAGACGTCCTGTCCGGAAAAGACTTTCTATGCCTGGGTGCAGGTAGAAGGGAGGGGAGAGGGAGTGCTCTTTGATGCATCGAGTCAAGTACAAATACTTCACTGCTGCAAGTGAATTACCTTTGTATGGATCACATACAAATAATTGTTTGGTTTGCAAGCACACAGAAGTTAATTAAGCAAGTATAATAATTACATTTAAGAGGAGCGCGAGAGTGCCATGATGCTTTGAGTTAAGTAAATAAATGAATAAAATTTTACAAGGGTAAAGGGAAGGGAAGGGGGAGTGTGATAAGATGCCAACAGTCAAGTACACACTTTACTGCACCTTTAGTTTGGATCACATTAACAATAATTATTTGTGTCTAATTTTTTTTAATTTTGCAAGCACACAGAAGATGTGTTTGTGTATTATGTCTTTTTATGAGGAGAGGATGTGTTCTATGATGCCTTTAGTCAAGTACAAAGTAATAGACAAAGGCTCCCGACAGCAAGTCCTCTCCAGGATCGCAAAAACAACTGCTGCCCTGGCGAGGTTGAAGCAATTTGGAAAGACAGGACCATCAGTTTACATTCCAAGGTAAGACTGCTGCGCTCTCTTGTCATCTCCGTCTTCCTATATGCTTGCGAGACATGGACCCTCACAGCAGATCTACAACGAAGAATACAAAGCATGGAGATGAGGTGCTACAGAAGATTTCTGGGTATTTCCTACACCCGCACATCACCAACGACGAAGTCCGACAGACCATCACACAAGCCATTGGACAACACGATGACCTGCTCACAGTGGTAAAAAAACGGAAACTCCGATGGCATGGCCACGCCACCAGATCATCAGGTCTTGCAAAGACTATCCTGCAAGGCACAGTGCAAGGAGGTAGATGAAGAGGGAGACCGAAAAAGAGGTGGGAGGACAACATTCGAGAAAGGACTGGTTTTACACTGAGCGAAACCATGAGGGTTGCTGAAGACAGGGAAAGATGAAGTACGCTGGTTAAACGATCATCTGTGGTGCTCCTACGACCTCCGAGTTACGGGATAGGACAGGAATAGGCTAGGAAAGTAATACATCACTGCTGCAAGTAGATCACAGTTTGTTAGATCACATTAAATTAAAAAGGATTATTTCTATTGACATTTTGTTTGCAAGCGCATAGAAGATGTGTAGGTTTATGAAAAAACTATGTGTTGTTTTTTTAGGCTTGTCATGTTTTACCGTTGACATTGCAAGTACATGAAGTTTTTTTGTTTATCTTTAAGTTATTGATTAAATGAAAAAAAAATCAATATTGCCTATCTTGTGTTTTTGTCTTTTAAAAACTTTCTTATGCCTATCTGAAGTTTCACTTCTTGCCTATCTCAGCATTTGTTAATGCTCATTCTGCCTAAATCAGTTTGCAGGCAAACGAACAAACATTTCTCAAAACTGGCTTCAACACACATTGGCAACTTCATTCTGTGAAGATATATGCAAAAAAAATCTTTAAAGAATGTTCAGTTTAAAAAATAACACGTTTTTATCGTTTATCTCGAAACTATGAAAATTGAGTTAGGCAATTATCTTATGAGCGTGACGATGTTGTGTCTTCGTTGTTGTTTGATCTAGAAAAGGCTTACGACACGACTTGGAAGTTTGGGATTCTAAAAGATCTAGAACACTTAGGCTTCTGTGGGAACTTGCCCATTTTTATAGAAAATTTTTTAACCGATAGAAAGTTTCAGATCCGACTTGGCTCCACTTTATCAGATTCTTTTGAGCAGGAGATGGGTGTCCCTTAGGGTAGCATTTTATCTCTTTTGTTTAACGTTAAGATCAACAACATAGTTCAAAACGTCAAATATGGCATAGATAAATCCTTGTTTATTGATGATTTCTCCATCTCGGCTAAGGGTAAAACATTGGCTGGGGTGGAGCGTCAACTTCAGCTTATCATAGATAAAATTCAGGGGTGGGTAGAAGACAACGGCTTCCAATTTTCGCTTTCTAAAACCGAATGCATTCATTTTCATCGCAAAAAGAACCAGGTTTTGAACCCCTCTCTCCATGTTTATGACCAACCCATCAAAGTTTCTAAACAAGTAAAATTGTTGGGTATTATTTTTGACAGCCAATTTACTTTTCTGCCGCATATTAAATACCTGAGGGACAGCTGCCAGAAAGGTCTTAATGTTTTGAAAGTTATGAGCCACACAGACTGGGGAGCAGACAAGTAAACTTTGCTCCTCCTCTATCGTTCCCTGGTACGCTCTAAATTGTAGTATGGTAGAATCGTTTATGGTTCTGCTAGGAAAGCCTATTTAAAAGCCTTGGATCCAATCCATCATCAAGGTCTTCGGTTCTGTCTGGGGGCGTTTCGCACTTCACCGAAGGAAAGTCTTTACGCTGAGGCTGGCGAACCTCTCTTGGATATCCGCAGGCTCCAGCTCGCCATGAATTATTTTCTCAAACTTAAAGCAAATCCCGAAAATCCCGCTTATGATTGTGTTCTAAACCCATTATTTACACTTAAATACTCCAACAAACCGACAGAAATTCCTCCTTTTGGTATCAGAATACGTCCTCACTTTGACACTGCAGGCATAGATGTTGACTCTGTTAATAATGATCAATTGCTAACTGTACTTCCACCTTGGAAACCTCCTCAACCCCATTATGAACTACACTCTTACATCCTTCAAAAAGACCGAAACTTCCGAAACTGTTTATAAGCAACTTTATCTCGAACAATGTTCATTGTATAAAGGATATGAAAAACGTTTTACAGACGGGTCGAAAAAAGGAGCCTCGGTTGGTGCTGCGTCGGTCTCTGGGAGACACCTAGACCAGCCTTTGCAACAGCGTTTACCTGATTGTTGTTCTGTTTTTGCAGCTGAGCTTAAGGCAATTCATCTAGCTCTGAAGCAGGCTTGTCAATCCAATCTAACCTCGTTTTTAATCATGTCTGATTCACTGTCAGCACTTCAAGCTCTTTCCACGAGAAAGATATCTCACCCTTTTCTGGCAGAGATCCATGACCTCCACACACAACTTGTTTCTGAGGGTAAAAAGTTTTTATGTGGGTACCTAGTCACATGGGCATCCGAGGCAATATTGCAGTGGACAAAGCGGCTAAAGAAGCTCTGCATCTAGATTTCCATTCAGAGATTTTCCAGTTTGTTCCATACTCTGACCTGCGTTGTATGACTGGATCTTAATATTGTAAACGGCTGTGGCAGACTGAATGATCTACTCAAATCGATAACAAACTATTTCAAATTCTTCCAGATTTGTCATCTTCTTTGCCTAATTTTGCATCCACTCGCAAAGAAGAAACAGTTTTGGTTCGCCTTCATATTGGACATACTAATATCACCCATAGTTTCCTTTTAAAAGGAGAAGAACCACCATGGTGCTTTGCATGTGACAAATCCTTTTCCGTTCGCCATTTTAGGTCTGATTGTGCTGATCTGGTGGATGAAAGAGAAAGATGTTTTGGTTCAATGCCTTTTAATGAGATTTTTAAAGTTTGCACTGGTCAACATCTGTTCCAGTTTTTGCATGATGTTGGTTTGTTTTATCGCATTTAAGTCATATCATGTTGTTGAATATTCTTGGTTGAATTTAATTAGTTAGACTGAATTTATTTACATCTTTTATCATATTTAAAAGTTACAGTTTAGTCTGATTTTACTTTTTTTTTTGTGGTCCTGATTCGGCTCTTGGCAGTCTGCTGGACCCTATAAGCACTGAATATCTATATATCTATAATGTTTGTATTCTATTTTGTTTTTGTAAACGAGGGTTCGATAAATTAGAGTATAGCCTTAGCGTCCCCTGCATGGGATGTCTTTATTGTAAAGTGACTGGCTGGTGGAGAGTATTCAATTTTACCACTAGGGTTGTTTCAGCAGATCTTTTATGTGGATCAGGGGTTGTCCTGTCCTGATTTGGCTCGGAAGAGTCCGCTGGACCTAAAGCAATAATCATGTAATGTAACTAGGTTTTGATGATTTGCAGTAAGTGTAAGCTTGTACTGTCATTTTAATCATTTATTTACTCTGTTTTATATTATTGATGCCAATAAATTAATGGTTTAAAACGAACTGGACAAAATGAATTGTGCACTAATTTTGACAATATGTAGTTATTTTAATGGATTAAAATCATCCAGAGGTATCTCCCCAGTCAACACCGTCCCAGGCAACACAAACAAACCAGATCGTATGAAATGAGGCATGTAAAGATAAAATTCAACGATTCAACATGATGCTGTCGTTAATTCTGTCGGTCTGTATGATGTACAGGGCACAACCATGCCTGCTGCTGCAACTCCCTCTGTGTACTACACAACTGACCTTGACCAGGCTGTTGTTGCAAATCGTCCAGATATTACAACCCTGTGTGGATCCAAGCCTGTTTGGGATCTCACTACAACTGCCCGTAAGTATCAAATAGGCTGTGTAAGCAAAAGGTCCATTGTTGATTTCATTTTCCAGAACCATCCAGAAGTAAGACCCTGGCAACTCAGAACTAACTAGTTGCTATGACATGATTGTTGAGGTAACATTTATGTGTATGCATTTTCATTTCTTAGTTGTTGTTTTTTAACCATACATTGTTGCTTATTTCAGTTTATCAGGCCTGGGAATAACACAGTTTGTTTTTTTTTTTTTTTAGTTGTATTTAATTTCAGGCATGGGAATTGTAAACTTTTTTCGTTTTTACAACAAACCTTGAGCTAAATGACCCTTGCGATGATCTGTACAACCCAGTGCAAATATGTGTTTGGATTTATTTGTTTTTAATCGAAGTCAGAAAACTGTCTTGTTTTGTGATTGGGCTCAGCATTTGATGAGCATGGATTGCCTGTGTTTTACACCTGTGTTGGTGTTTGTGCACAAAAGGTTGAAGTGAACAGAAATCTAAGCTAGTGTTACATATTTCTAGCTGTTGTGTAGTAACAGGTCACAAATTGTGGTCAATTGTCCCTGTCACCAGAAAACTGTAAACTGTTCATGTTTTAATTTGTGATCTAAAGGGAAGTAATATCTTTTTAAGGTAACTTAGTAGAAAGTCATTCATGCTAGTTGTTTCCCTTGAATTTATAATTCCTTTTTTTGAAAATGCAACTTTTATAAATTACAAATTAATTAGAATAGTTAAATGCATATAATAGTATGTGAGGTTGAAACAGAAATTATATTAAGTAAATTGTTCTAAGATTAATTGTTATAAAATATAATTGCAATAGCTGTTATTTCCGGTCGACAAATTTTATAACTTCCCTTTGCGTTAACATCCATACTTGTGTGGCTGCGGAATTCCGATGGGCTACGGGAATTGTTCTTAATCCAGGTAAATAAGATGCTTTGCTTTGTCATCTTGGGTAATTATGTTGTAGGAATGTCTGTGGATGTTTGATGAATATATTGAATGCGCAAATTGTGTAAAATGTTTGTGAACTTGTAACCGAATGTTATTTTTGCTGGCCGGTCGAAAACCGCCAAAGTGTTCTAATGTGTGTCATGTTATTTTAATTGTATGCTGAATGTGAGAATACCTTGAAGTAAAATGAGTTGAAGTAAAATGAGATTAAAAGAGTCTCACAAACATGTAAATTGTTATATTGATAGAAAATAATGAAAATTATTATTTTGAGTGTTAGATTTTAAAACTTTGCGCGCATGCGCAAGGGACCGGAAGTACTGTTGCATGATGTCATGGCGGCTAATTGTTGACATTTCATGAGTTGAGGGAAGGCTGTCGTTGTAGATATTAGGCACCTTGGGAAAGAAGTGCATAGTTGGGTTTTACCTTAGCGATTGCAGCTAAGGTCAACCATTACTGGTTCTTCTGATTAGATTTATAGTGATGATAATGACTTCAGAGAAAGATGAGTTGGAATAGTCATTATGAACTTGGTTGAGACGAAGTATTATCGTCTTGTAGGATTTTGTGTAGCTTTTCTGCTTCTGTCTAATTGATGGATCTGTACACAGGAAGCATGACATTATTCCTGGGTTAGGGAAGTTTACTATTTGCAGTGATAAATAGTAGTTGTTGCCTATCAGCCTAATGAACGTAAACTTGTACATGTGCTTAGCCGCGGATGTTGATTAGATAAATCAACTTATCAATGTTGTGTATAAAATAAGAATTTGGTTGTGTTTGAGAATTGAAGTTAACATGTAATGTTTAATTGCATGAACCTTTTGCTGGGTGTTCAGGTTGGAATTGTAATGATTTACAATGACTCATTAATGCTAATTATTTTTTGTTTTATGGTCAGTACGTCGCTGTAATAAATAATTGGTGTTGCTCTTGCAGGGGCATCCGCCGTTTTCCATCTGGGTTAAGCTCAGCGTCTCAATGCCCTATTTTTTGGCGCAACTTCTTGATTGTTGGTCTCATCGTTATTCTGGTTTTATTGGTCTCGTAGTTTATTCTGTTTTTTCTAGTCTGTTTATTCTGGTTTTTCTAGTCTCATTGTTTGTTCTGGGTTCTAGTTTCATTGTTTATTCTGGTTTTCTAGTTTTTGTTTTTGCATATTAGTATTTTGGGGTAATATGTAGTAGTGTAATATTTTGATTTGGAGATAAATTGATTAGTCATTTAAATTCTTTTCCTGAAATTCTATAAAACGAAAATAAAGGTTCAACACACACAATTTTCCATCTTGTGTTATTTCCTCCAGCCACCAACCTGTAACTATCTCTTTCTAAATTATTACTGAAGGGTGTGTGTTACATGTAAATTATAAATAGTATGTGAAAGCCAAACAGTTATTCCTCTATTGTGTATGTGTACGATGGAGAGATAATTTGAATATAAACAAGGAGGCGTGTGGTGATACTAATAACGCTTTGGTACTATCGTTTCATAGTAATCCAAATTATTACTATTAGTTACTCCCTTCCTGATATTACAGTTTTGATATAGTTTTAGAAATTATCTCTGGAATGTTCTGGCAAATAATACGTACATGTAAACCACCTCCCTTTCAGTTATAGAATCTACTACAAATCATAACAAGTTTTATCTCAAACTAGAAATGAAAAAATTACCTAAATTTTTGCAAGCCACCTTGAGTTTGCACTGCTTGGTAATATTCTGATTTAGGCAAGGTTTGTATTAATTTAGATACACAAATTTAAAACCAAGGGAGTAACTGTGTTGTTGCTTCCAGAGTCCATTCAATTTTTATATGTATGATTACCAATTTGATCATTGCAAAAAATGTGAATGACTGGGAGAACAAAATGTGCTTAACATTATAAAAATGCACTGATTGCTATTCAGCATCTATCAATGGTATTTCTGAATACTTCCGCAATGATTAGTACCAAAGCGTAATTAGTACCACAACACGTGTGTGTGTGTGTTCGTGAATTACTTTGCATCATGCAGAGAGCTGATTATTACTGTATGTTAAAATGTTGCTTGCATTACTGGTATTTGTGGGGTTTTTTTAAGGTGCAATTAATATAGCCTCCCTTTGTATTGATCCCAATGCCCAAACTGAATGTGTTAGAGTGAAAAACAGACGTTGGAAGTAAACTTAGATTGTCTTTGTAGATTAACCTCTACTTGCACTTCATCTACAAGTTCAGCAGTTCATCTCTCTTCGAGTCTTCTATTGAAGTTGAATACAATTTTAGTCTTGAATTTCTCTGTCATGCAGCTGCTGACCTGGCCATCCTTAAGAGCTTCCTGGTGGCCACTCTGAACAAAGCCCCCATTACTGACCAGTTGTCCATCTTGGTGGTCAAGAAAGCTCGCGGTGGCGGCAGACGTACCGGCGGTGCAGGCAGGAGAGGCGGTGCTGCTCGTAACAACAACCGCAACCGCAACCGCAACAACTAAAACCTCTAGCGTAGCGTTTGAAGTCTATCGACATGTCATGTCAAGAATACAGTTGTAACACCATCGGTACGATATGTGTATTATATATATATGTATATAGATATATATATCTATATAGATATATATATAAATACACACACACAGATTAATATTCCCTGCTCAGTCAGATTTAGATCATAACACACAAAACATTTGATTATTAGTCGTTGCCATCATAATCAAACGACAACAAATCGTGTACACTAACTTCATGTAGAGAAATCAACAATGTGCATGTACTTGGCATCCATGCTATGTGAGTGATGACCCGTTTTACTCTTAAATAGGATGCACCCTTATAAGCATCCCCTGGACAACAAATTGGTTCAGTGTAGTTTTTGTAATGGCTAGTTGACCAACTCCATATTTGTTAATATTGTTAAGAGATAATGATTACATACAGTGTTGAAGTCCACATCGCTTAAAACAGGGTTTATTTATTTTGTCCCTAACGTTTTCTGTTAAAAAAAATTGGGGTCATGCTTGGAGATATTTTAGCGAACAAAAAGGCAGTATTTAAACAAAAATATCCTGACTTGATTCCACAAAACATTTTCATCATTGAGCACATCACAAGTGCTTGTTACCATATCAAGAAAATCGAGGGAAAAGAAATGTATCCCACCACAAACAGATCATTGTAAACTCTTTTGATTTGGATTATAAAGGTACTTCTTAGTGCACACTTCTGTAGTAGACTTGCAGGGTCATTTTTTATTGTTGTACTCGTTCCCCTCCCCCCCTCCCCCCCCTCCCCCATCCCCCCTAAACCCTTTCCTCTGAGGAGAAAGAGAAATTTGTGTATGAATGACTGAAAGATTTAATTTGTTTTCGAGTTTCTGATATTCATCTTGTTCATTGTGTGAGAAGGTGTACGACCCCCCCCCCCCCCCCACCACCACCAAAACACACACACACACACACACACAAAATTGATGGGGAAAATTAATGCTTATTTATAAATGTAGCTTTTTTCCTTCCTCTATGTGACCAAGTTTTAATTTAAAAAAAAACAAACCATTTTTGATTTATTGTCGCTGGTGTAAATTGGAAGTCGGTTGAATTGTGACTTGTGTTGTTACACATCCTAGGCTTTATTTTTCAGTTTTAATTTGGTTGTCCATACCAGTGTGTAAATTTAGATAAATGTGCATTGGAATTGGTGTGTAGCTGCTTTAGGGTAATCTGTGTTTTAGAAATGCATTTATCACTGCGACAATTCTTGCTCTAGTCAGGCAAAGGAAATGAAATGTTTCTGCGATGCACGTTATGAGATAGCCAGTACCCTGCATTTGTACAGTTCTCGGTGTTTTGTCAAGTGTACGTACATGTCACGTGTTTTATAACGGTCAGTACGACTTTGTGTATAAAATTTCAGTTTTTTTTTTCTTCTTTCTCCTTTTTATGGATCTGTTCGAGGTTGTTTTTTTTTCTTGAGTGTTAAAAAACGTTTTTAGTTCCTTGATCATCTTTAGTCATGCTACATACAGTATGCTTGCGAAAGGTTTTCTTCTGAAATTTGAACCAAATCATGAAAAAATACTTGTTGTTTTCACCTTTCATTTCCAATCTGAGGCTTTTGAACAAAATCTGCTTTATCCCAGCAAGGAAGTCCATTTGGTGAACATGTTATGTAGAAGAACTGCAGTTCAGAAATTTTTCAATTCATTTTGGTGTTTTGTTGTTTTATGCCGAAGTCTGTGTCAAAATAAAATTCAGGGGAAATATTGCCAGTGGAACAACCAATGTCGTAGCTGATCTTTCAGATATGATGGTTTGTAATAAACAATTTGTTTTTGTGCTGTAGCTTTATATTCCACTCTAATTATTACAAAGAATTCAAATCGCAACTCTTTTTTTCCCCTCGGTATTGGTGCTTTTGTTTAGTATTGCTGACCAACAGTTTTCTACAATTTGTTTTTGCTATTTTCTATTTGTCATGTGAAAGACGACTACAATAAAATTTGTTTTTCTTTGTAATCTTGTTGCAATGTTGTTTCTGGGTCATTATTTTAAAAGCTTGAATTAAAACTAATGTTCATCTTCCATTCCTAATCTCGACTAAACGGTGTAGCAGAGACTTGCTGACCCTTGCTCGACCAGTCTCGACATTTCTTTTTTTTTTCTTGCCTCTTTCTTTTCACTTTCTTCTCTGTTCTAATTTGCTCTAGCAAGTTATTTTTATCCCCAGCTGAACGGACCTTGGAAGTAATATACTCCTTCTCTATCTCTTTCTCTCCTCCGTGGGAGTGCCAGTGATCTCAGAATAAATAGTATCCCCGCTTCCTGGAAATCTTTTTGCTTTAAATTCCTACTGTCATTCTCCTCCGTTCGTTCTCATTCCTACTCTGTTCTATCAATCTACTATACTTCTTCGCTAGACCAGTCGCCTACCTTTTTTTCTTGAAACCTCTATAAAGATCTGCCGAAACCCTAGTGGTAACACAGTTACACTAAAGACACTCCACCAGCCGGTCACTTTACAATAAAGACATCCCACGCAGGGGCCGCCGAGGATATACTCTCAACAAAACACATACATATAAAATGCCTACATTGCCAAATAATAACATCATAGGAAGTGACTACCTGGCAGAAAGCTGATCCAACAGACCTCACTGCGGATCAAAGGTGAGTCCTCTTTCAGCGAAGTTGTGGTCTTGAATTTGTGGTCCTGATTCGTCTCTTAGCAGTCAGCTGGACCCTGTAAGCAATGAATAACTCTCTCTCTCTCTCTCTCTCTTTCTCTCTCTCTCTCTCTCTCTCTCTCTTTCTCTCTCTCTCTCTTTAAATACTGAAATTATTTAAACATTATTATTACAATGTAAATAAAAAAAAAAGACGCATGCAGACGATTGTTTATCTCTTAGTTTTATTTTCAATTGGTTGAAAGTGTTGGTAACTAAATTGCAATTTCACAAAAACTACAATTAAATTAAGCCAAGAAATCGTGAGAGCGACCCTATTCAGAACACCGTGTATATAACAGAAACGAAGTGACTATTGGCAATCGATTGTCTTTAGGTTTCAAACTCTATTGGCAATCGGCGCGTGCTATAAATAGCCTAGGCAATCGGCGGATGTAGAATCTCGCGGAATTGAGTTTGTCTTTCCTTTCGACGTTCATTCCAAAATGGCTGCCATCCAAGAAGGATTGTCGTTTGCGTCCTATGTTGAATTTCAAAAAAGCACAAAAAAAGTTAGAACGCGATGATGGAGTGCTATTTGAATAAATAAGAATAAAAGAAAGTGATTATAACATTTATCTCAAATTTCTATCAATTTAAAACACTTAAACATAATTATGAAACAAAATACATATTTTTACAAAATGCAGAAAGAAAACCAGTATTAAAAATTAATAAATAAATAAATTAATAATAATAATAATAATAATAATAATAATAATAATAATAATAATAATAATAATAATAATAATAGGCCTAATAAATAAATAAATAAATAAAATTAAAAAAGCAAAATAAAATCTCAGAAAATTGTAGTAGATATAATATCTAGTAGTAGTGTTAATAATATTGTTCTTTTTCTGTTGTTGTTGTTGTTGTTAATATTAATAATTTTAATTCCTTAATATTACTTTTCTAACAAGAAAATCCAAATAAAACACAAAACATAATTTTAAAACAATATAAAGTAATATTTAAATAAATTCTGCTGAAAGAAAAGTATAAAAAGTAGTAGTAGTAGTAGTAGTAGTAGTAGTAGCAGCAGTAGTAGTAATAGTAGTAGTAGTAGTAGTACAGGCTGTAGCATGCAAACGAGATGCAGTGGCCACATAACAGGCTCTTTTTAAGGTCAGATAAAGCAGTTGGGGTTGATTTAAATATACAGGTAAGCATCTAAAGATGCAAAATCCAAACAGTAAATCACAGGTTTTGTGTTGCAAAAAGAAGCCAAATTCGTCTGCTACACGAGACTTCAAAATCCCCGCGTCGGCAAGCCCATTGCTGTGACGTCACAACCAGCAATCGGAAACGAAAGTAGCGACGTTCAGCTTATGTACCTTCAAACTGCCAGCCTCAGTGAAAGATTTATTACAAACATCACACACATGATTTTTCTCTCCTGTATGTTTAAGCTTATGTTTCTTCAAACTGCCAGCCTCAGTGAAAGATTTATTACAAACATCACACACATTATTTCTGTCTCCTGTATGAGTAAGCTTATGTGCCTTCAAAGTAGTAGGGTACGTGAACGCTTTACCACAATCATCACATACATGATTTTTATCTCCTGTATGTAACAACTTGTGCATCTTTAAATTGCCTGCCTGAGTGAATGCTTTATTACAAACATCACACACATGATTCTTCTCTCCTGCATGTATAAGCTTATGTCTTCTCAAACTGTTAGAATGAATGAAAGCTTTATTACAAACATCACACACATGATTCCTCTCTCCTGTATGTATAAGCTTATGTTTCTTCATACTGCCAGCCTCAGTGAAAGATTTTGTTACGTTGAAACGCGAAGGATAGTATGGCTGAAGCGTGTACGATAGATCTAATCGTTTTGATTTGCAAAGTATTCAATAATGGAGTTTATTTACCTTTGATTTGAGTTTGCATTGTTGTAAGGAGAGGCTTTGTATAACGTTGATAATTTTCGTTAGTCAATATTGTTGTAGAATTCTCTGGATCCGCTTGTTTACTATCGATCGAAGTTTCGGGATAAATATCGAAGTACGAGGACGTTCCCGGAAGCAAACTTGTTTTTTCCAACCTAGTTCCAGTCATTCGCCCAAAAAGGCAATCACCGAAGTCGAACGAAGCTCTCCGATGTGTTACGAAATGACGCTTGCATGACTACGACTAGCTGACATTAAAAATGATCGCTGTTGCTTCTAATTCTGTTCGATTTACACAGATTTAGCATTTCTCAACGGTATACTTTGTTAATATGATCATAATACGAGCATAATTATTATTGACCATATTTAATAGTTGCGTTCCTTGATTTGCATTTTATTAGTTCTCAGCAGTAAAGGCTAATAATAGCATTGCCCATTTCCTGCCTCGAACCAAGTAGACACTGTTATACAGTATACATAGGCTTAATCTACATTATTACATTATAAGTCAGTCTCCGCCCAGCCAAGAAGCTCGCTAGCTGAATATAATTATTAGACCTGTATTGTTTGTTTTATACGTAAATAAATGTATAAACTATATCTATTCTAATTGATAATATTTAGGCCTATACTTTATAATATTCGAATCTTGAAATTTCCGGAGAAGGACGAGTAGGCTAAGCGAATTTTTTTTTTAATTCGAGATCAGAGTTAAATTAATAGTTAGTTATTCATTGCTTACAGGGTCCAGCGGACTGCAAAGAGGTGAATCAGAACCACAAAATCAAGACAACTCGAGATCAGAGTTAAATTAAAAGCTTATTAGTTATTCATTGCTTACAGAGTCCAGCGGACTGCAAAGAGCCGAATCAGGACCACAAAATCGAGACCACAACTTCCCAAGTAGTAGTAGTAGTAGTAGTAGTAGTAGTAGTAGTAGTAGTAGTAGTAGTAGTAGTATAGTTATTTAGTTAAATCTTTAATTTATTTATTTGTTTTGTTTGTGTGTTGTTGTTGTTATTATTATTATTATTATTATTATTATTATTATTATTATTATTATTATTATTATTATTATTATTATTATTATTATTATTATTTCTTATTATTATTATTTCTTTTTATTATTATTATTATTATTATTATTATTATTATTATTATTATTATTATTATTATTATTCCTACTTTAAAAAAAATAAAAGAATAGTGTGCTGCAGTGCGTGCTCAATGGTGTAAATATGATCAGTGACGTTTTGTTTGTTTTTGCTGAAGTTGGGTGTAACCCGAAATATTCAGATGGTGTTACTGATTATTTTTTCTTATAGATTTAACAAAGTTTTCAGATGATTTATAGAAATTTCCGCCCGCCACGCAACATTTTTTTAATACGTGTTTCTCAGTACAATACATATAATTGAAATACATATATAACAAATTTACTGTATCAGTTAAAAAGAATAATATTAGTTAAATAAATAATTGCTTTGGTGCTTGCAATAAAAAATATTACTGTTTTTTGAGACCATTATAAACTTGCTTTGCCTTGTTGTGCTGAAGGGACATCAACGTATCCATAGCGCTTTGAAGTTTTGTCATGGTTTTATTGTTGATATAGATGTGAAATCGTTGTATGTGTGCTTTATGTGTTATGTATTACTTTTACTCCTTATTACTAATTGTGTCAGTATATTATTCATCATAAAATAATAATAATAATAATACTAACTGCTTCAAAATGCAAATCTCGACTTGAGCTTGAAGCTGTGCAGATCGAAATAGAATTAGATCTAGCAGCGGCTATTTTTATGCACGGATGTTTCACCACAGGCTCTGAAGTCTTTTCTTTTGTCTTTGTAAACTCCTAAATACGTACGCAGTATAGTATGTAATTTAGGCCTACCAAAGACGAGACTTCCAAGCCTGTGGTTTCACGTAGTCCTGCCAGCATTCGTTCCTAAAACATCGGATAGCTTCGCTCGACTCGGAGAGCTTCGTTCGACTTCGGTAATTGCCTTTTTCGAAAAAGTGACTGGAACTAGGTTGGAAAAAACAAGTTCGCTTCCCGGAAGGAGAAAAAATATGTATGACGTAAGACAGTAATGAGGAAGTTAGAAGCGATTGGTTAAATTGCGTCATACGAGATTGATCCAGGTTGTTTGGGAGTATCAAGAGACTATTTAAGTGCCGCACTGTTTCAAAAAGTTGAAAGTTGTTGATAGTGAATTGGAAAGTAAATTTGAGAGTGGAAAGGCGATTGAGCGATTGTATGCAGTTGTTGATGTGTGCTGAATAAAAGTGGAAAACTTCATACGTCGACTTTGTGACTTGTAAGCTGATTGAGCGGGTTGCGTGAATAAACGAATCTGAGCTACACTCATCAGTACTTCAGCATTGGGGCTGAATCCACTACTGATAGAAAACAACATCATCAAACCGAGTGTAACATTTTGGGGGCCAAGCCGGGATTCACGCCATAGCCAAGGGTTCAACTGCTACAACAAGCGAGTCAACGTTACGAGAGGCAGTCATCGAGGGTAGCCGCCAACGAGTTGCGTCGAGGGGGCCCACATACTGGGACTACATCCCCGAAAGATTCGGGTTGACTGCAAGGGCGTATAGTCGCTGAAGAGTTGCTTCGTGAGCGAACAACAGATCGGGACTACGTGGCTGCCGCAAGACTACGTCGAGGGACAGTCTCGGAGCTACATCGCCAGTATTAGAGAGAGCGACGAGCGGACGTCGCGTCTACTTCAGCACAGGAGCGTGTACATCAACACCAGCGTGGTGCAGCGTCGCATACGACGAGGACAGCGGTGCCTGCGTCAGCGAAGGCGACTAGTGGCAAGCATCAGCGCTACTGCAGAAAGCGTGCTGTTCTAGAACAGTCTAGAAGGGTGCAGCACAGTCAAGAACTTTCTAGAAAAAGAACTTTCCAGAAAAGAACTTTCCAGAAAAGAACTTTCCAATAAAGCATCAAGATGGCTGACTTCTGGCAGAAAGGGATTGCACTGAATCTGAAAGGCAAACAGCTGACGGAGTACGTCAAATCCCAGAAGAGAATACAAGAACGAGAATTAGAAGAACAACGTCGCCGAGAAGAAAGAGAATTAGAAGAGCGGCGTCAAGAAAAAGAAGAGCAGCGTCGCCGAGAAGAAAGAGAAGAGCGGCGTCAAGAAAGAGAAGCAGAAGAGCAGTGACGCCGAGAAGAAAGAGAGATGGAAGAGAGACGACTAGAAGCTGATCGTCAGTACCAGCTAGAGTTGGCGCGTATCCAAAACAATCAGCATGCGCCACAAGTTATCAGTGACAACAAAGCTCCAAAATTGCCAGCATTTGTCGACGGGAAGGACCAGATCGACAGTTATTTGGCGAGATTTGAAAGGTTTGCCAAAAGCTCTAACTGGCAACCTCAAGACTGGGCGATTCGACTAAGTGCACTTCTGACGGGGCAAGCACTCGACGTCTACACACACCAGCTCAATGCCTATGTGAGCAGCACTCTTAGGTTCTCCCACATTTTTCTTTCTTTTTTTTTTAAAATCAGTTTATAGTCCCCTCTCTTCCCGATAAGGATTTTCAGAGAGGAGACTCGTCTGATCCCACATTTTGCTGGCTGCGGGCTATTTATAGCTTGCCTACACCCTCCCTCCCAGTGAAAGGAAAGGAAAGAAGAGCACTGGCGAAGCTATTTATAGCTACCCTGGCTGAATTAACTTCAAAACCTAAAAGCTTTGGTTGAGTTGGTGTGACACCAGATTGTCTGACGATGACGCTACAGACTACGACGTCTTGAAAGAGGCCCTATTGCAGTGCTACAACTTTACAGAGAAGGGCTACCGTAAACGCTTCCGTGAATGCCGGCCTAAGTCAGACGAGACGCCAAAGCAGTTTGTGGAGCGCCTGTCGTCATATCTACACAAGTGGGTGGAGTTATCAGGCGAAAGGAAGTCTTACGACAGTCTCCATGACCTGATCGTGAAGGAACAATTTCTCAATGCCTGTCACAAGGACCTAGCGACCCACTTAGAAGAACAAAAGCTGCAGACGCTTAAAGACGTGACTGAGGCTGCTGAAAGATATCTCATCGCTCATGGGAAGACCTTGGGCCACCCAGCGCGACGAAACATTTTCAGAAGACTGGAAACCATGGGAACCAGATCCAGGGGAGCCAGACGAACCAGAAACAGACGGACTCCACGCCTCCTCCCAGGGAAGGGCATTCAAGAGGCTGTTTCACCTGCAACGCTACAGACCACAGAGCGGCTAACTGTCCTCAAAACAAAAATAGCGGATAGCGGGGCAGTACGGACAATGCAGCGGTGGGCAACCGACAGAGACGTTTCTCCAATCAACGGCAAAACAGTAGATCTGACCATCAAGTGTGCGGCGGGAGCGTCATTCTTCCGAGTGAGACCAAGCGCACAGCTACTCCTGCGGACGTGCAAGAGTGCATGACCGATGGCCAACTTCTCCTTGCCAACGGAAAATCCATCCCCGTCGTCGCCAGCGCAGTTGTGACCGTCCAGAACATGCCTGTTTCAAAGAGACGCGTCGGAAATCATGAAGTGACTGTTCTAAGAGACTCTGGCTGCAGTGGGGTCATCGTCAAAGAAGACCTAATCGCTAAAGAACAATTCACTGGCGATTCTAAATGGACACTCATGGCCGACAGCAAATGTGTGAAAGCGCCAGTTGCGGAGATTCAAGTCAGCACTCCCTTCTACATAGGCGAAGTCGAAGCGGTTTGCCTGAAGAAGCCGCTGTATGATTTGATGATCGGGAATATCGACGACGACCCAACGACCCCGATCCAGAGTGGAGTCCTGCCTCAACTCAACACGTCGAAGTTGTGGAGGAGGATCCATTGCCATTTCCCGATGGAGACCTTACAGAGCTGCTACGGGACAATGTGGCTACTCCGACTCAGCCCTGCTGACCAGAGATCGTCGGTGCTGTTACTACCAGGGCCCAGGCCAAGAGAGACAAGACGTCTACGCCACTGAAAGTCGCCGACAGCTCCAAAGCCGCCATCGTGGACAGAGATAAACTGATCCAGCTCCAGGAAGCTGATAGTACTCTAAGCAAGTACAGGAACCGCCAAGACCACGTGACCAAATGCAGTGACTCGGTATATTTCGAGGTGAAGGCCTAGATCCTGAACAGAATCTTCCAGCACCCGATGGTAAATGGAGGTAAACTACTACGTCAAGTCTTGGTATCGTTACCCCTAAGGCGCGAAGTAATAGAAGTAGCTCACGACTCCATCATGGGAGGTCACCTGGGCACCAAGAAGACGTCGAACAGAATCCAGGCGGTGTTCTACTGGCCAGGACTTCATGCGGACGTCAGCCGTTTCTACCGATCATGTGACATTTGCCAGAAGACCATACCTCGAGGAAGGGTCCTTAAAGTGCCTATGCAGAGGATGGCCCTGATCGACCGACCTTTCAAGAGGGTGGCCTTAGACTTAATCGGCGAAATAAGACCTCCGAGTGAAGAAGGTCATCGGTGGGTAATGACTTTAGTGGACTATGCGACTCGGTACCCAGAAGCAGTGCCACTGAAGAAGATTGACATTGAAACTGTAGCAGAGGCGCTGGTGGACATGTTTAATAGACTTGGAGTGCCTAACGAAATCCTGACAGACTTCGGGACGCAGTTCGTCTCTGACTGCATGAATGAGGTCAACAGACTGCTGAGCATCCAGCATTTGATTATGACACCCTATTATTCAATGTGCAACGGCAACGGGCTCGTCGAAAAGTTATGCTACGCTGAAGTCCACCCTGAAGAAATTGTGCAGCGGGCAGCCCAGACAATGGCATCGTTAAGTCAACACCCTATTGTTCACCTACAGAGAAGTGCCGCAGGAGTCCTCCGGCTTTTCTGCGTTCTAGCTGCTGTACGGAAGAACCATCCGATGGCCGATGCACATCCTGAAAGAACTGTGGACGAAAGAAGTAGAGACCCCCAGAGGTGACGAACAGCTACCAGTACGTGTTTGAGCTACGGGAGAAGCTGGAGAAGACTCTCGAGATAGCCAGAGAAAACCGAAAGAAGTCCCAGGACTGTGGAAAGCACAACTATGATTGTAGGGCTGTGAACAAGAAGTTCAAACCTGGCAACAAAGTGCTGGTGCTGCTACCTACCGATCACAATAAGTTGCTGATGCAGTGGAAAGGCCCAAACGAAGTGGAGGCCGTGGCAGGGATCAATGACTACAAGGTGAAGGTCGGCCAGCATTTCAAGGTATACCACGCCAACCTCCTTAAGCTGTACGTGGAAAGGCCTTCAGAAACTACACGCAGCAACGGCAGCTGAGATCGACGACAGCTTTGACAGCGAGGAACTGTTAAAACTTGGGGGCCTCCACAGCAAGGAAGGCATCGATGATGTTAAGCTAGGACTAAGCCTGACGAAGGGTCAAAAGATGGAGCTCAAGGACCTTAGGAACGAGTTTCCCCATAACTTCAGCGATGTCCCGGGTTCTACAACTTTGGTCGAACATAAGGTCCACCTTAGTTCAAATACCCCCGTTCGATCTAAACCCTACCTGATCCCTTTTAAGAGCCGCGAATCATTGAAGAAAGACATCGATGCGATGCTGCAGATGGGCATCATCAGGGGAGTCCAGTTCCCCCTTACGCGTTCCCTGTCGTGGTCGTGAAGAAGGAGGACGGGATGTTAACAAGATTACCGTCTTCGACCCGGAGCCGATGCCTACTGCAGCAGACCCCTTCCGCCAATAATCGGGGAGTAAAATCCTCTCAAAGATTGACCTTAGCAAGGGTTATTGGCAAGTCCCCGTGCGTCAAAAGGACATACCAAAGACTGTTTTATAACTCCTGATGGGACGTAGGAATACCTGATGATGCTCTTTGGCATGGTCAACAGCGGAGCTACCCTGAAGAGAGGAATGAGGAAGATGTTGAAATGGATGGTCAACGCCGTGTGTTACTGGGACGACCTGCTAGTCCACTGTTACACTCGTGTTTTGATGTTGGTGTTTTTCTATCAGTATTTGATTCAGCCCTGATGCTTGAAATCCTGATAGGTGTAACTCTGATTCGTTTATCCACGCAACCCGTTCAAACAGCCACAAGGCACGGAGTCGTATAAAGTTTTCAAACTTTATTCAGCGTTCATCAACAACTGCATACAATCGCCTTTTCACTCTTTCTCTTTTTACTTTCCAACTCACTATCAACAACCTTTTTTGAAACAGTGCGGCACTTATATAGTCTCTTCATACTCCAGAACAATTTAGAACACGGCATAATGACGCACTACAACCAATCAAATGAAACTTCGTCATCACTGACTTACGTCATACCACATTATTTTCTGTCCCAAAATGTTCTCAAATATCTACACCCATCAAGAAACTTCGATCGATAGTAAACAAGCAGATCTAGAGAATTCTCCAATAATATCGACTAACGAAAATTATCAACGTTATACAAAGCTTCTTCTAACAACAATGCAAACTCAAATCAAAGGTAAATACACTCTATTATTGAATACTTTGCAAAGCGAAACGATTAGATCTATCGTGCACGTTTCAGACATACTATCCTTTGCGTTTCAACGTAACATAACCCCCCACTCAAGAAGAAATTTACCCAATTTCTTTCAACAACGTTGAAACGTAATGCACAAACAAAGTCCAGAATTAAAACTTATTTCAATCTGTCTGAACACTGTCAATGTGCCCAGTCCATCCACACATAGTCAATGGTTTTCATCTTCAGGTCTGTCTGGATATTGCCAATGTTCTCAGTTCACCCAAACACAGAGTCAATGTTCTTGCATCCGCAAGGAAACAACGCCCTCGTCCGTTACTGTCGTCATCGGCCCAGGGTCAAAGACAGTGATCTCGTGGGCTTTCCTGGAGTCAGTGCATCCTCCGTTGTCTCCTTCTTCCGTCGAATGTCCGATGATGTCGGCGTCGTCAGTTCCCAGAATACACTTACTGGGCCTCACGGTCAGGTTGGCTTCTGTGAGACGGTAAAACAGATCCCTCAAGGTCTGCAGATGCTCTTCCCAGGTGTGGGTGTGGACTAGCAGGTCGTCCCAGTAACACACGACGTTGTCCATCCCTTTGAGCATCTTCCTCATTCCTCTCTTCAGGGTAGCTCCGCTGTTGACCATGCCAAAGGGCATCCTTAGGCACTCGTACGTCCCATCAGGAGTTATAAAAGCAGTCTTTGGTATGTCCTGTTGACGCACGGGGACTTGCCAGTAACCCTTGCTGAGGTCAATTTTCGAGAATATTTTGCTCTCCGATAATTGGCGGAAGAGGTCTGCTGTTGTAGGCATCGGCTCGGGGTCGAAGACGGTGATCTTATTAACCTTTCTGTAGTGGATGCATACTCTGTTGCTCCCGTCCTTCTTCTTCACGACCACGACAGGGGACGCGTAGGAGGAACTGGACTCCCTGATGATGCCCATCTTTAGCATCGCATCGATATCTTTCTTCAAGGATTCACGGGCCTTGAAAGGGATCGGTAAGGGTTTGGATCGAACAGGGATATTTGAAGTGAGGTGGACTTCATGTTCGACCAAAGTCGTAGAGCCTGGGACATCATTGAAGCTATGGAGAAACTCGTTCATAGGGTCCTTGAGCTCCAACTTTTGACCTTCCGTCAAGCTCGATCTTAGCTTAACATCATCGATGCCTTCTTTGCTGTGGAAGTCTCCTAGTTCCAACAGTTCCTCGCTGTTGAAGCTGTCGTCGATCTCAGCTGCTGTTGCTACGTGTACAGTCTCTGGCAGCCTCTCCACGTACAGCTTAAGGAGGTTGGCGTGGTATATCTTGGAATGCTGGCCGACCTTCACCTTATAGTCGTTGATCCCCACCACGGTCTCCACTTCGTACGGGCCTTTCCACTGCATCAGCAACTTATTATGATCAGTAGGTAGCAGCACCAGCACTTTGTTGCCAGGTTTAAACTTCCTGTTCACAGCCCTACGATCCTGTGCTTTCCACAGTCTTGGGACTTCTTCAGGTTTTCTCTGGCTATTTCGAGAGTCTGCTCCAGCTTCTCCCTTAGTTCAAACACGTACTGGTAGCTGTTCTTCACCTCTGGGGTCTCTACTTCTTTCGTCCACAGCTCTTTCAGGATGTGCATCGGCCCTCGGATGGTTCTTCCCTACAGCAGCTCGAACGGAGAAAAGCCGGAGGTCTCCTGCGGCACTTCTCTGTAGGCGAAAAGTAAGGCGTTGATGTAGCGATGCCATTGTCTGGGCTGCTCGCTGCAGAGTTTCTTCAGGGTGGACTTCATCATAGCATTGAACTTTTCGACAAGCCCGTTGCACATCGGATGGTAGGGTGTCGTAGTCAAATGCCGGATACTCAGCAGTCTGTTGACCTCCTTCATGCAGTCAGAGACGAACTGCGTCCCGAGGTCTGTCAGAATTTCTTCAGGCACTCCAAGTCTACTGAACATGTCCACCAGTGCCTCTGCCACAGTCTCAGTGTCAATCTTCTTCAGAGGGACTGCTTCTGGGTACCGAGTCGCATAGTCCACTAAAGTCAGTACCAATCGATGACCTTCTTCACTCGGAGGTCTTATTTCGCCGATTAAGTCTAAGGCCACCCTCTTGAAAGGTCGGTCGATCAGAGGCATCCTCTGCATAGGCACTTTCGGGACCCTTCCTCGAGGTATGGTCTTCTGGTACATGTCACATGATCGGCAGAAACAGCTAACGTCCGCATGAAGTCCTGGTCAGTAGAACACCGCCTGGATTCTGTCTGACGTCTTCTTGATGCCTATGTGACCTCCCATGATGGAGTCATGTGCTACTTCCATCACTTGTCGCCTTAGAGGTAACGGTACCAAGACTTGACATAGTGGATTCCCTCCGTTGACCCTCGGGTGCTGGAAGATTCGGTACAGGATCTTGGCCTTCACCTCGAAATAGATCGTACCACTGCCTTTGGACACGTGGTCTTGGCGGTTCCTGTACTTGTTTAAAGTACTATCATCTTCCTGGAGCTGGATCAGTTTATCTCTGTCCACGATGGCAGCTTTTGAGTTGTCGGCGACCTTCAGTGGCGTAGGCGTCTTGTCTCTCTTGGCCTGGGCCCTGGTTGTAACAGCACCGACGATCTCTGGTCGGCAGGGCTGAGCCGGAGTAGCCATATTGTCCCGTAGCAGCTCTGTACGGTCTCCATCGGGAAATGGCAATGGATCCTCCTCCACAACTTCGACGCGTTGGGTTGAGGCAGGACTCCACTCTGGATCGGGGTCGTCGAGTCGTCTCGCGCCGTCGATATTCCTGATCATCAAATCGTATAGCGGCTTCTTCAGGCAAACCGCTTCTACTTCGCCTATGTAGAAAGGGGTGCTGACTTGAATCTTCACGACTGGCGCTTTCACACATTTACTGTCGGCCATAAGTGTCCATTTAGAATCGCCAGTGAACTGTTCTTTAGCGATTAGATCTTCTCTGACGATGACTCCACTGCAACCAGAGTCTCTTAGAACAGTTACTTAATGATTTCCGACGCGTCCCTTGGAAACAGGCATGTTCTGGACGGTCACAGCTGCGCTAGCGACGACGGGGATGGATTTCCCGTTGGCAAGGAGGAGTTGACCATCAGTCATGCACTCTTGCACGTCCGCAGGAGTAGCTGTGCGCTCGGTCTCACTCGGAAGAGTGATGCTCCCGCCGCACACTTGATGGTCAGATCTACTGGTTTGCCGTTGATTGGAGAACCGCCTCTGCCGGTTGCCCGCCGCTGCGTTGTCCGTACTGCCCCGCTGTCCGCTACTTTTGTTTTGAGGACAGTTAGCTGCTCTGTGGTCTGTAGCGTTGCACGTGAAGCAGCCTCTTGAATGCCCTTCCCTGGGAGGAGTCGTGGAGTCCGTCTGTCTCTGGCTCGTCTGGCTCCCCTGGATCTGGTTCCCATGGTTTCCAGTCTTCCGAAATGGTTTCGTCGCCCTGGGTGGCCCCAGCGTTTTCCCGTGAGCGAGGAGATATCTTTAGCAACCTCGGTCACATCATTAAGCGTCTGCAGCGTCTGTAATTCCAAGTGGTTCGCCAGTTCCTTGTGACAGGCATTGAGGAATTGCTCCTTCACGATCAGGTCATGGAGACTATCGTAAGACTTCCCTTTGCCTGATAGTTCCACCCACTTGTGTAAGTATGACGACAAGCGCTCCACAAATTGCTTTGGAGTCTCGTCTGACAGAGGTCGACTTTCGCGGAAGCGTTTACGGTAGCCCTTTTCTGTGAAGCTGTAGCAATGCAATATGGCCTCTTTCAAGACGTCGTAGTTTTTGGCGTCATCGTTCGACAGTCTGGTGTAAACTTCGAGTGCTTGCCCCGTCAAAAGTGCACTTAGTCGAATCGCCCAGTCTCGAGGTTGCCAGTTGGAGCTTTCGGCGAACCTCTCGAATTTCGCCAGATAACTGTCGATCTGGTCCTTCCCGTCGACGAACGCTGGCAGTTTTGGAGCCATGTGGTCGCTGATGACTTGTGGCGCATGCTGATTGTTTTGGATACGCGCCAACTCTAGCTGGTACTAAAGTCGTCTCTCTTCCAATTCTAGACGCTTCTGTTCTAATTCTCTTTCTTCGCGCCGTCGCTGTTCTTCTCTTTCTTCACGCAATATTCTCTCCTGGAATTTGACGTACTCCGTCAGCTGTTTGCCTTTTAAATTTAGTTCAACCCCTTTCTGCCAGAAGTCAGCCATCTTGATGCTTTTCTGGAAAGTTCTTTTCTGGAAAGTTCTTGACTGTGCTGTACCTTTCTAGACTGTTCTAGAACAGCACGCTTTCTGCAGTAGCGCTGATGCTTGTCACTAGTCGCCTTCGCTGACGCAGGCCCCGCTGCCCTCGTCGTATGCGACGCTTCACCACGCTGATGTTGATGTATACGCTCCTGTGCTGAAGTAGACGCGACGTCCGCTCGTCGCTCTCTCTAATACTGGCGAAGTAGCTCCGAGACTGTCCCTCGACGTAGTCTTGTGGCAGCCACGCAGTCCCGATCTGTTGTTCGCTCACGATGCAACTCTTCAGCGACTACACGCCCTTGCAGTCAACCCGAATCTATCGGTGATGTAGTCCCAGTATGTTGGCCCCTCCCGACGCAACTCCTTGGCGGCTACCCTCGATGACTGCCTCTCGTAACGTTGACTCGCTTGTTGTAGCAGTTGAACCCTTGGCTATGATGTGGATCGCAGCTTGGCCCCCCCCAAATGTTACACTCGATGTTATTTTTTTATCAGTTGATTCAGCCCAGATGCTTGAAATCCTGATAGGTGTAACTCTGATTCGTTTATCCACGCAACCCGTTCAAACAGCCACAAGGCACGGAGTCGTATAAAGTTTTCAAACTTTATTCAGCGTTCATCAACAACCGCATACAATCGCCTTTTCACTCTCTCTCTTTTTACTTTCCAACTCACTATCAACAACAACCTTTTTTGAAACAGTGCGGCACTTATATAGTCTCTTCATACTCCAGAACAATTTAGAACACGGCATGACGCACTACAACCAATCAAATGAAACTTCGTCATCACTGACTTACGTCATACCACATTATTTTCCGTCCCAGAATGTTCTCAAATATCTACACCCATCAAGAAACTTCGATCGATAGTAAACAAGCAGATCTAGAGAATTCTCCAATAATATCGACTAACGAAAATTATCAACGTTATACAAAGCTTCTTCTAACAACAATGCAAACTCAAATCAAAGGTAAATACACTCTATTATTGAATACTTTGCAAAGCGAAACGATTAGGTCTATCGTGCGCGTTTCAGACATACTATCCTTCGCGCTTCAATGTAACATCCACACCCAGACCTGGAAGGAGCATTTGATGACGTTTAGGGAGCTGTTTCACCGTTTCACAGAAGCCAACTTGACTGTGAGACCCAGTAAGTGCATTCTGGGAACTGACAACGTCGACTTCATCGGATCTTTGATGGGAAAAAAAAAAGAAATAGAGGATGCACAGACTCCAGGAAATTCTACGAGATCACTGTCTTTGACCCTGGGCCGATGGCACCTGTAACGGACGAGGGCTTCAATTCCGTGTGGATGAACTGATAACATTGACAGTATCCAGACAGACTGAAATAAGTTTTAAGTCTGGACTTTGTTTGTGCATTGCGTCTCAACGTTGTTGAAAGAAATTAAGTACATTTCTTCTTGAGTAGGGGGTTATGTTATGTTTAAGACGCGCACGATAGTACGTGTGAGACGCGCACGATAGATCCGATCGTTTTCTTTTGCAAAGCATTCAATAATATAGTGTATTTACCGTTGATTTGAATCTGCGTTGTTTTTAAAAGAAGCTTTGTAAAATGTGGTTAATTTTTGTTGGTCGATATTATTTGATAATTTTCTAGAGCTGGTTGTTTACCATCGATCGAAGCTTCGCGATGGGTGTAGTAACAGCTGAGAGATTCTTTTAGTCTAAATAAGGTTATATGACGTAAAACAGTGCATAGTTCCTGTGACGAATCTTATTCTGATTGGTTGTAATTGCGTCACGCTGGACTATTCTAACTTTCTCTAGAGTACAAAGAGACTATATATGTACCGCACTGTTTCAAAATAGAGTGAGTTAAAGAGGTTGAAAGTTGAGAGTTGGAAAGTGGAAAAAGCGAGTGTCTGTTGATGTAAGCTGAATACAGTTGGAAACATTCATACGACGACCCCTGCCTTGTTGCTAAGTGAACAGTTTGCGTGGATGAACGAATCTGAGTTACACTTATTAGGATTCAAGCATCGGGGCTGAATCAACTACTGATAAAAAACAACAACAGTGTAATACAATGGTGGACGCAAGTGGTGTCACAACGCAATAGCACAAAACGAAGAACCACCATCTCCCTCCAAAGCAAACACAAAGCACTATCCAAAAGTATCACCTACAGTGCTCAACAAGTCTCCAAATCTAACACAAAGCACTGTCCAAAAGTATCACCCACAGTGCTAAACAAGTCTCCAAAACTAACACAAAACACTATCCAAAAGTCTCACCCACAGTGCTTAACAAGTCTCCAGATCATAACAAGCATCACCACTAGCGCAGGTGACACAGATTTCACATCAGAAATATCACAAGTCCAAGTCAGACATGTCCACCATCAACCGGCCGGAAGCGGAAGTCAATATGCAATTTATACTATAAAACACTACAACCTTGCTCATATTCAGCACACAACCGGCGTGAGCTTTATTCAATGTAATTATCTGGTTAATTAATAGTAATTACTAATAATTAATAGTCTAACTAAAAAATCCTGTTTGCTACACCCAGGCACACATAAAATCTCGCACGCACGCTCGTGCTCACAAACACCCACACGAACGATCACATAAATTATAACAAATTACTGCACACATATAGGTACCCAGAGAGAGAGAGAGAGAGCGAGAGAGAGAGAGAGTTACCTGTGATAACGGACTGTTTGACGTCAGTACCCTGTGTAGCTGGCCACTGGTGACGTAGGGCAGGAACAGCGTTTTGCGCACTGTCAGACCAGGGGCCAGGTCACTGACCACGTGACTGATGACTTTCTCCGATCGGTCCAGCTGTGTGATGGCTTTCTCCACCTTCTTGGCCACATCGCAGTCAGAGGCAGGAGAGTTTTGATTGACAGCCTGCCACCTGCCCACAGACTTGAGCTCTCCGATCAGAACGCCGTAACGGCGGTTTATTATTATTACATCTGCCTCGCCCTGTGAGTACTTGGTTTGCAGCGTGTCCAAGTGTTTTGGCAGTGGGATCTGTAGCTGTGCAATGGACGCAGCATACGTGGGTTTATTCAGATATTGTCCGAAATTGAGTTGGGAGATGATGAACATGACCTCCTGCTGATTCGTACCCAGGGCTTTCAGGTTGGTGACGACATGCTGCTGGCAAAAATCATCATTGAAGTCGCTTTCCTGGACTCGGACAGGGGCGACATGAGGCGATACTGGTGTCAATAGAAATTGTGGGGGTGACAGTATGTGACTGGGACATGGGACAGATGAGACTGCAGCGCGTACGACAGGTGGGACCGCAGCAGGTAGGACAGGTGGGACAGCAGGTGGAATTGCAGGTGGCACAGAAGCAGGTGGGACAACAGCAGTTGGGACAACAACAGGTGAGACAGCAGCAGGTGGGGCAGGCAGGACAAAAGCAATCTCGCTGATGCCTGGCACAGTTTGTGTCGTATAAGGCACACGGTTAAAGTTGAAGGGTGGCACACAATTGGTTCCTGTGGTGGCGTTAGGGTAGAGGTTGGTTACAAAGTCCCGCCACTGGTCCTGTACAGTGGGGCATATATTATTCGCCGCCATCGCTCCACCTCCTCTGACGTATTATTTTGTGACTTATGTATCTCTGACTTGTGCGTCTCTGACTGTTGCCTTTCTGTTCAAAAGTCAAGTCAAGTCTACAAATTTATTCCAATTGTTGCAAAAGGTTTTGTCTCTGAAGCGGTAAAAAATTTGGTCTGAAAAAACAAAAAGTCATTCTAGGCCAGACTGTTGGTGCTATCAAACGTGTGATATATAAAAATACGTTGTGTCACAGATGTACAGGTGGGACTAACAGCAATACAGCTGGGACTAACAGCAATACAGATGGGACTAACAGCAATGCATGTGGGACTAACAGCAATGCTGGCAATAGGTACCTCAGTCTCAGGTTTCAGGCCAAATGACGTACAAGGAGCAGTTTCCTTGGCATAACTAGGTGACTGAAGGCCGTTTCGCACGGTGATGTTTTGCAAGGATACAACAGACATACATGTAATTATGTGCAGTCTTTCAACATGCCAGGCGGTCAAGCAAAGTCACGCCCTGGACCGTGGAATGCCTAGTTTGTGTCCACCGCAGGAACAACATCCATGTCGGACTCCCGCTTGAGGAAGCAGAGTTGATATATTTTCGCAAAGAAATTGCCCTGTGAAGGTATGTGTGGCGAATAACATTATTTATTATAGATATTGTGAAGCAGAGTTGCCTGGGCAATATGTATAATATGTTAATTAGGTCTTGTTGTGTCGTCGTGAACAGTGGCGTTCGATGTTCTGCCGAAGTACGTGAACAGGCCGGGCCATTGTGTTGTGTCCCTGGGAAAGACACTTTACTCCTGTTTTCCTACTCCTTCGGATGAGAGTATAAACCGAGGTCTAGTCTGTGTCGCATACATTCCATCATAACGGACTTTAAAGATCCTGACGCTCATGTCCTAGACGGGTGAGTGCCGGTGACAAGAACACACCCAGCATGCACCTAGGTTTTTCTCCCCCATCCCTGGCTGCCCAGGATTGTGCTCAGTTGTCCAAGCGTCAGACCATGCGCCCAAAGGCTGCGGGTGGGCGTCTCGGGCGGCTTGAGTTAGATCGTTATTCTGACATACACTTGAACCTCTACGTACTTTCTTTTGACGGACCCCGTTATTTTGACGTCAAAACAGTGCTCCGTTAGGGTTAGGGCTGTTTTAGGCTTAACGTTAGGTTAAGGGTTATGGTTAGGATTAGGGTTTGTGTTAGGGTTAGAGTTAGGGTGTGTGCGTGTGTGTAGATGTGTGTGTGTGTCCCTAATACGACTTTAAAATGTTTGTATCTTGATGTTAAAAACGGGCATCGACCTTCACTTCTTATTTTCTTCGACTTTTTCCAACTCCTAAATAGAAGAGTATCTTTAGGGTGGGCGTTCCCACAGCGACTCAACCAAAGTTTTTTTCAGATTTTGAGGTTAGGTCAGCCAGGCTAGCTATAAATAGCTTCGGTGATGCTTCCTTTCACTGGAATGGGGGATGCCTATCCTATCCTGTCAAGTAACCCGAAGGTCGTAGGGGCACCACAGGTGATCGTTTAACCAGCATACTCCATATTTCTCTGTCCTCAGCAGCCCTGATGGCTTCGCTCAGTGTCAAACCAGTCCATTCTCGAATGTTGTCTTCCCACCTCTTTTTCGGTCTCCCTCTTCTTCTACCTCCTTGCACTGTGCTTTGCAGAATAGTCTTTGCAAGGCCTGATAATCTGGTGACGTGGCCATACCATCGGAGTTTCCGTTTCTTCCCCACTGTTAGCAGGTCATCGTGTAGGATGCAATGTGTCAATGGGGGATGCAGGCAAGCTATTAATAGCCCGCAGCATGCAAAATTGTGAGGCAGTGAACAGTGCTGCTGACATAGGAATTGAGCTGGAGTGTCCAATTCCCCATAGCATACACACACAGTAAATAATGCTACATCATTGTGGAGTGTCCAATTCCCCATAGCATACACACACAGTAAATAATGCTATATCATTGTGGTGTGTCCAATTCCCCATAGCATAAACAGACAGTAAATAATGCTATCCTTTGTGTATTACCTTAGCGAAAATACTCTTTGATTCACCTGTTGCAAGATTAATATAATCGTTTAATTTTATTTAATTTAATTTTATTTTATTTTTTATTTTTTATTTTTTTATTTTATTATTATTATTATTATTATTATTATTATTATTATTATTATTATTATTATTATTATTATTATTATTATTATTATTATTTTGTTGGTCTTATCATCTTGATGAATTAAGACAATAAAAATCAACAACAACAATGCTACATCATTGTGGTGTGTCCAATTCCCCATAGCATACACACACAGGAAATAATGCTACATCATTGTGGTGTGTCCAATTCCCCATAGCATACACACACAGTAAATAATGCTATATCATTGTGGTGTGTCCAGTTCCCCATAGCATACACACACAGTAAATAATGCTACATCATTGTAGTGTGTCCAATTCCCCATAGCATAAACACACAGTAAATAATGTTATATCATTGTGGTGTGTCCAGTTCCCCATAGCATACACTCACAGTAAATAATGCTACATCATTGTAGTGTGTCCAATTCCCCATAGCATAAACACACAGTAAATAATGCTATATCATTGTGGTGTGTCCAATTCCCCATAGCATAAACACACAGTAAATAATGCTACATCATTGTGGTGTGTCCAATTCCCCATAGCATAAACACACAGTAAATAATGCTACATCAAGGCTAGAGTGTTAATGTCGTTAAAACCCGAACGTTGACGTCATGCGGATAAAATTAACTCTGGGCCTAAGCCTGTGATGAGTCAGCGTAAAACTAGACGTGCTATTGATTACTGTACGACACTTACACTATACAGAGAGAGAGAGAGAGAGAGAGAGAGAGAGAGAGAGAGAGAGAGAGAGAGAGAGAGAGAGAGAGAGAGAGAGAGAGAGAGTGAGAGAGAGAGAGAGAGACAGAGAGAGAGACAGAGACTGAGACAGAGACAGAGACAGACAGACAGAGAGACAGACAGAGACAGAGAGACAGACAGAATCAAAGACGTTATTTCCAGTGAGGGATACGATTTTAGAAGATTGATGAACAAGCAGACTCACCAACTTACATCAGCTTTCCTGTCACAGCTACTTCCAAAAAGTTCAACAACAAGACAGCTGCAGTGTGACAAACACGTACTTAGTAAACACCACTTTGGCACTATTGTGAAGCACGTTTGAATTTGACAATCAGTGTGTACAGCTGCTATAGTTTGAATTTGACAATCAGTGTGTACAGCTGCTATAGTTTGAATTTGACAATCAGTGTGTACAGCTTATAGTTTGGTGCAGGGCCACTGAACTATACAAGTACCAACAGTCCACAGCAGACAGACCGCAGTCAGCAGAAAGAATACGAACAACGACAACAATCTGCAGTACCTTTACAACGATGACTTTGGCAGATTAATGCAAGAAGAAGTAGAACGACGTCGAAATTAGCCACTCCGGATTTTCATTTTTCCCCTGGCATTCTAAATATAGATTCGGATTTTCAAACTCGCCAACTTTGTTAGGAAAGTACCCTCTCTGAAAATAGAACCCATTACTGATTAGCTGTGATCGCTCGGAAATGTAAAGGAGAGAGAGAGAGAGAGAGAGAGAGAGAGAGAGAGAGAGAGAGAGAGAGAGAGAGAGAGAGAGAGAGAGAGAGATTCAGATTCCAGTACATTGTGTTATTGCCACAAGAAAAGGATGTGCCATGTGGGCATTAATCTTATCAACAGTATTCCCTTCAGTCACTCACACATGTAGTCTAGTTTCATCATACACAAATGCCAAACATTTCAAATTTAAAATAAAATTAAAAACCAAAAAAAAAACGAACTTTGCAACAAGGAAATTAATTATATGTATTATAAAACTATTAACAAGAACCATTTAGTTTTAATTTCACAAAAATTGCTTAAGGAGGGACCGGGGAGCGTAGGGTGCGCGGGGAGAGAGAGAGAGGGAGAGAGAGAGAGAGAGAGAGAGAGAGAGAGAGAGAGAGAGAGAGTGAGAGAGAGAGAGAGATTAATGTCAATTGTTGAATAAGATATTTGACTTTCTAAATCGTTAGCATACAAATATAATCCTAACCGGAGGGAGAGAAAGAGAGGGAGACAGACGGACAGAGAGACACAGAGAGACAGACAGACAGAGAGGCAAAAAGACAGACAGAATAAAAGACGCGATTTCCAGTGAGGAATAAGACCAACAACAACAACAACAAATAATAATAATAATAATAATAATAATAATAATAATAATAATAATAATAATAATAATAATAATAATAATAATAATAATAATAATAATAATAAGTCTGTTTACGGTAACATAAGGCCATGGACCCTATATACTATAATATAGAGTCCATGATAAGGCAAAACAAGACTAGGGTAGACCCTTCGGATTTTAATTTTTGACACCCCCCCCCCCCCACCCCCGATAGCATTCTAAATATGGATTCGGATTTTTCAAACTCGCCATCTTTGTTTGGAAAGTGCCCTCTGTGAAAATAGAACGCATTAGCTGTGATCGCGCTCGGAAATGTAAGAGAGAGCGAGAGGGAAGAGAGAGAGAGAGAGAGAGAGAGAGAGAGAGAGAGAGAGAGAGAGAGAGAGAGAGAGAGAGAAAGAGAGAAAGAGACAGAGAAAGACAGACACAGACGCACACAGACAGACAGACACGGACAGACAGAAAGACAGATAGGATCACAGATGTTATTTTCAGTGACGAATATAAGACCAACAATAACAACAAGAACAAAATACTACTACTACTACTACTACTACTACTACTACTACTACTACTACTACTACTACTACTACTACTACTACTACTACTACTACTACTAGTAATAATAATAATAATAATAATAATAGGTCTGTTTACGGTAACATAAGGCAAAACAAAACTAGGGTAGACATTCGGGATTTTCATTTTCCCCCCGCATTCTAAATAGAGATTCGGAGTTTCAAACCGACAACTTTGTTTGGAAAGTACCCTCTCTGAAAATAGAACGCATTAGCTGTGATCGCGCTCAGCAAAGTGTAAGAGAAGGAGAGAGAGAGAGATAGAGAGAGAGAGAGAGAGAGAGAGAGAGAGAGAGAGAGAGAGAGAGAGAGAGAGAGAGAGAGAGAGAGAGCGAGAGAGTGTGAGAGAAAGAGTAAGAGAGGGAGAGAGAGATGGAGAGAGAGGGTGAGAGAGAGTGAACGAGAGAGTGTGAGAGAGAGTAAGAGAGAGGGAGAGAGAGAGGGAGAGAGTGAGCGAGAGAGTGTGAGAGAGAGTAAGAGAGAGTGAGCGAGAGAGTGTGAGAGAGAGAGTAAGAGAGGGAGAGAGAGAGGGAGAGAGAGAGGGTGGGTGGGTAGGGGGAAGAGATGACGATTCCAATACTCCAATACATTATTATGTTATTGCCACAAGAAAAGGATGTTGGCATTAATCTTACAAACAGTATTCCTTTCAGTCACTCATTATGTAGTTTAATCATACAATCGCACATAGATGTAACATTTGAAATTTTAAAAAAATAAATAACTAATTTCGTAACAAGGGAACTAATTATACTTACTATAAAACTGTGAACAAGAACCATATAGCCTTCATTTCATCACAAGTAACAAGGGAACTAATTATACTTACTATAAAACTGTGAACATGAACATATAGCCTTCATGTCACCACAAGTAACAAGGGAACTAATTATACTTACTATAAAACTGTGAACATGAACCATATAGCCTTTATTTCACCACAAGTAACAAGGGAACTAATTATACTTACTATAAAACTGTGAACAAGAACAATATAGCCTTCATGTCACCACAAGTAACAAGGGAACTAATTATACTTACTATAAAACTGTGAACAAGAACATATAGCCTTCATGTCACCACAAGTAACAAGGGAACTAATTATACTTACTATAAAACTGTGAACAAGAACCATATAGCCTTCATTTCATCACAAGTAACAAGGGAACTAATTATGCTTACTATAAAACTGTGAACAAGAACCATAAAGCCTTCATGTCACCACAAGTAACAAGGGAGCTAATTATACTTACTATAAAACTGTGAACAAGAACTATAACCTTCATTTTACCAGAAGGGCTTAAGGCAGAAGCGGGGTGTTTGAAAGATTAATGTCAGTTGATGAATGGGATGTATGACTTTCCAAATCCTTAACATAAAACATATAAACCTGAATGGAGAGAGAGAGAGAGAGAGAGAGAGAGAGAGAGAGAGAGAGAGAGAGAGAGAGAGAGAGAGAGAGAGAGAGTTGTTGCCTATCCTGTAAATCATTATTTGTAATTATATGGTTTTTTTTCCTTGAATAAAATATTTGTTTAAACCAGAGAGAGAGAAAGAGAGAGAGAGAGGTTAAGATAAGACAAAATAAGATAAGATTTTTTTTTATTTAACCAAAGTAATAGAGTAAGCAGTGGTCTGCTTTTTTAACATATGGCTTCAACCTTAAGGAAGGACTAGTCTAATAAAATTACAAAACAACATTGAACAATAATGTTTACAGATCGGCTTGAGTAAGAACACATGTTTGGACATGGCATGCACTGCAAGGAAATAGGGCCGGTGTGGTTACACATCAATTTTAAATTTGTATTTAACATTTAAAGCATTGTAAAGATCAATTAGGTTGTAATTAACAAAGCTGAACGTTGTGGCCAAGTGGCCTAAGAAACCAATGGCGCCTGACAGGTGTGGGGTCGATCCAGCATCTGGGCGTTATGTTTCTCCGAATATTATTTGCTTTCGACTCGGGCGACGTCTCGTGGGTTTTCTCCGGGTACTCAGGTTTGCTCCCCAGCAACATTTCAAAAACACAACTAATATTAGGTTGGTTGAGTTTGGGCGCGCTACAGGTTGCGACTACGCCTTCCCCGGGGGAGGCGGCCCAGAATTTCCCAATAAAGAGGGACAATAAGGCGTTAAAAAAGGTTAGAGGAAATTATACACATTAACTAGCGCATATGCATTATTTTTCCCAAATCATTTAAACAAAACAATATCCTATCCTATCCCGTAACTCGGTGGTCGTAGGTCAAGGGATTGGCCTTGGGCTTTGATGTCCTTGTTGATGCCATTGCATGTTGTTGGTCATTATTTTGGTCTTCCATGCACTTATTTCCATTCCATAGGCTCTGGAGGTGGTGTCAAGCCTCTGTACCAGCTGTTCAAGTTCTTGTTCCTCTCCAGCCAATCCATCAATGTCATCCGCAAAACGAAGGTTGGAGATTGCTCTACTCCCTATGCTGACTGTGCCTTCGTGATCTGCAAGGGCATCTGACATGATGCACTCTAGGAAAATGCTAAAGAGTGTTGGAGAGAGTAGGCATCCTTGACGCACACCGATTGTACGACTTAAAGAAGTGTTTTAACCCAAGTATTTTATGCAAATTAATTTTACCAGAAAAGTAGTCATATGTATTTGGGGTCTTGTATAGATCACCTAGCTGTACTGATGAAGAACACGGGAGGGTTAATGTCTTGATCAATAAGCTGTTTGAGGAGCATGGGAGGGAGCGAGTGATTATGACTGGTGATTTTAATTATCCTGAGAATGACTGGGACCTCGAGATTTCCAAGAAGGGTTCTGAGCATCCAGCCAGTGTTTTTCTTGAGACGGTACAACAGCAGTTTTTGACTCAGCATGTGAACGAACCAACTTATTATAGAGCTTTGCAAAAAGCAAATGTTCTTGATGTGATTTTAACCAACGGTGAACTTGTGTCGTCAGTCGACCTTCTCCTGCCCTTAGGTAAGAGCCATCACTTAGTAATAGAAATTTCTCTTCTTACCGGTGGGAACGCCAGTGCAGGACCAGTTTGCGAAGGGTGATTATGAGGGTATGAAGTGGTTTGCACAAAAGCATGAATGGAAGAGAGAATTGCATGAGGGTTTGAATGTGAACGAATGTTGGGATAAAATAAAGTGGATGCTGAAAGAGGCTAAAGAAAGGTTCATACCAGTGAGGTTTAAACTAGATGGTGGAGGGGGTAGAAAGGTTAATATTCCACCAGATATGCATGACAAGATTAAGAAAGCCAACAAAATATCAGCCCTGCTTGTAAGAATTATAAGTAATAAATCCAAGGACATAATGGTCCCCCTCTTTATGGCTCTTATACGTCCCATCTTGGAGTACGCTAACCCCGTCTGGTGCCCATACTTAAGGACTTATGTTGACTTGATCGAGGGTGTTCAGCGCAGATTCACCAGAAAGATATGTACGTGGAATCTACGAGGAGAGACTGAAGTCACTGAGGTTGCCCAGTTTAGAATATAGGAAAGAGCGGGGTGATTTAATCCAAATTTTTAAAATCGTGCAACATTTTTAGGATCCTTTAACCACTTGTTATCTTCTAAATATTAATGACGTTGGTTTAACACGAGATCACAAATTTAAACTTACTAAAGCTTTTAATAATACTCGCAAATTTAATAAGTATTTTACTAATAGAATTGTATCCCCTTGGAATAACCTGGATGACGAGGTTGTGGATGCTAAATTATTCAATGTGTTCAAGAATAGTCTGGACACGACAAGTTATTTAAGGATAGCATCTACTCCACCAAATCGGAATCTAAAAAAATATAAATTTCATGGTAGGCACGTACTGAGGCCAGGGGTTTGGGTCTTGTGACCCTCATCAAGATCAATTATGAGGGCCAAAGGCTATTTAGCCTACATGCTGAACTATGCTATACTATGCTGTTATGTGTGGCTCCTTTTTGCTTGTTTAACATAAGATAACATAATTGTTGCTTTAGGTCCAGCTGGCTCTTCCGAGCCAAATCAGGACCGGACAACCCCCAATCCGCATAAAAGATCTGCTGAAACAACCCTAGTGGGAAAACTGAATGCCCTTCACCAGCCAGTCACTTTACAATAAATACATCCCACGCAGGGGACGCTGAGGCGAGGGGCCGGGTGCGAACTTGTTTTTTCCAACCTAGTTCCAGTCATTCGCCGAAAAAGGCAATTACCGAAGTCGAACGAAGCCCTCCAAGTCGAGCGAAGCTATCCGATGTTTTACGAACGAATGCTGGCAGGACTACGTGAAACCACAGGCTGGGAAGTCTCGTCTTTCGTAGGCCTCAATTACATACTATACTACGTACGTATGTAGGAGGCCCACGAGTTTACAAAGACGAAAGAAAAGACTTCAGAGCCCGTGGTGAAACATCCGTGCATAAAAATAGCCGCTGTTGCTTCTAGATCTAATTCTATTTCGATCTGCACAGCTTCAAGCTGTAAGTCAAGTCGAGATTCGCAGTTTGAAACAGTTATTATTATTATTATTTTATGATGATTAATATACTGACACAATTAGTAATAAAGAGTAAAAGTAATACATAACACATACAGTAATGCACACATACAACGATTTCACATCCATATCAACAATAAAACCATGACAAAACTTCAAAGCGCTATGGATACGTTGATGTCCCTTCAGCACAAGGCAAAGCATGTTTATAATGGTCTCAAAAAACAGTGACATTTTTATTGCAAGCACCAAAGCAATTATTTATTTACCTAATATTATTCTTTTTTAACTAATACAGTAAATTTGTTATATGTATTTCAATGATATGTATTTTAATGAGAAACACGTACAAAAAAAAATGTTGCGTGGCAGGCGGAAATTTCCATAAATCATCTGAAAACTTTGGTAAATCTATAAGAAAAAATAACCAGTAACACCATCTGAATATTTCGGGTTACACCCAACTTCAGCAAAAACTAACAAAACGTCACTGACCATATTTACACCATTAAGCACGCACAGCAGCACACCATTTTTTTAAATTAAAAATTTTAAAGTAGGAATAATAATAATAATAATAATAATAATAATAATAATAATAATAATAATAATAATAATAATAATAATAATAATAATAATAATAATAATAATAATAATAATAACCAAACAAAACAAATAAATACAGATTTAACTAAATAACTATACTACTACTACTACTACTACTACTACTACTACTACTACTACTACTACTACTACTACTACTACTACTACTACTACTACTACTGCTGCTGCTACTAGCGAAGTTGTGGTCTTGATTTTGTGGTCCTGATTCGGCCCTTTGCAGTCCGCTGGACCCTGTAAGTAATGAATAACTAATTAGCTATTAATTTAACTCTGATCTCGCGTTGTCTTGATTTTGTGGTCCTGATTCGGCTCTTTGCAGTACGCTGGACCCTGTAAGCAATGAATAACTAACTAACTATTAATTTAACTCTGATCTCGAGTTATTAAAAAAAATTCGCTTAGCCTACTCGTCCTTCTACGGAAATTTAAAGATTCAAATATTATAAAGTATAGGCCTAAATATTATTAATTAAAATATATATAGTTTATACATTTATTTACGTATAAAACAAACAATACAGGTCTAATAATTATATTCAGCTAGTGAGCTTCTTCGCTGCATGAAGACTGACTTATAATATATAATATAGATTAAGCCTATGTATACTGTATAACAGTGTCTACTTGGTTCAGGAAATGGGGAATGCTATTATTAGCCTACTGCTGAGAACTAACAAAATGCAAATCAAGGAACGCAATTATTAAATATGGTCGATAATAACAAAGTATACCGTTGCGAAATGCTAATCCGTGTAAATCTAACAGAATTAGAAGCAACAGCGATCATTTTTAATGTCAACTAGTCGTAGTCATGCAAGCATCATTTCGTAACACATCGGAGAGCTTCGTTCGACTTCGGTGATTGCCTTTTTGGGCGAATGACTGGAACTAGGTTGGAAAAAACAAGTTTGCGGGCCGGGTAGCTCAGTTGGTAAGAGCGTCTTGCTAGTAACCGAAAGGTCGCTGGTTCGAATCCCGGATTGGTCAACGTGTGATCATATTATTTTCCCCTTTACCAACAACTGGCCCGCTGTTGTCAGTATAAATCGGTCCAGTAGTCACCTATATGCGAAAGTGTCGTGTGACTATAATCTACATACAGTACAAACAAACGCTGAGGCTGCACTCTAATTTATCGAACCCCCGTTTACAAAAACAAAATAGAATACAAACATCATTATAAATTATCAACAAAACATATACATATAAAATGCCTACATTGCTAAATAATAACATCATAGGAAGCCCTAGTGACCACCTGGCAGAAAGCCTCCAATATTCCCAAGCTGATCCAACAGACCTCATACACAAACAAGGAGTCTTGTCCTGGAAGAGTTTCCAAGAAAAAAGGTAGGTGACTGGTCTAGCAAAAAAGAAGATAGTATAGCAGATTGATAGAACAGAGCAGGACTGAGAAAGAGCAAATGAGAAAGACAGCGACAGTGGGAATTTAAAGCACTAAATTTCCAGAAAGTGGGGATACTATTTATACTGAAACCCCCGGCACCCCAACGGGGGTTTTCGCTTGTTTGCTGAATGCATGTTTATAAAGTTGTCCCTGTAACCACTACTTCAGCTCTCTTCATTTGTTCTAAAAAATTTGGCCTGAGGAAGGAAATCCTCACCCAGTTCTACCGCTCTGTGGTAGAAAGTGTTCTAACATTTTCCATCTGTGTGTGGTATGGGGGTGCATCCCAACAACAGAAAGAAAAACTAGACCATATTGTCTCCACTGCCAGCAAGATCATTGACACCGACCTCCCCTCTCTGGCCTCCATCTATACCAACCGCCTGATGAGCAGAGCCAGAAAGATAGTGGATGATGCCTCCCACCCCGGATACCACCTCTTCGAGCTGCTTCCTTCTGGCAAAAGGCTCAGAACTATGAAGACCCGTACCTGCCGCTTCAAGAACAGTTTTTTCCCACAAGCAGTGACAAACCTCAACTCCTTGTCTGGCACCCGATGATCCCGGACTATCTCAGTGACTTATGCATAAGAGAGAGAGAGAGAGAGAGAGAGAGAGAGAGAGAGAGAGAGAGAGGGAGGGAGGGAGGGGGGAGAAGTGTGTGAAAGAAAGACAGAAAGAAAGAGAGGAAGAGAGAGACAGAGAGAGGAGAGTGAGTAGAGGAAGTGATAGAGAGAGAATTTATAGATGTATGTAGAGTGTGTAAAATAAGAGAAGAGAATTGAGAGAGCGAGAGATAACGGAGAAAAGCGCGCACGTGTGTGTGGATGTGTGTGTATTATTCTATATTTGATTTGATCATTCTGTTTCTACTATATTCCAGTCAGTATTATTTTTAGTCTTGTATGAGTGTGTCAGCAAGAGGATGGTTGCGCGTAGGTGTGGTTGGCTTTGTTATTGTGTTTTGTATAATATGTGTGCCAACATCAAAGTGTATTCCTCGTGCTTGTCACCTGGCGAAATAAAGTTCTGTTATCTGTGTTATCTGTTATTCTATCAGTAACAGTTTATTTTAAAAACAACACAATGTATATTTTATATTTTTATAAACATTTTAATACTTTATTTACAGAGCACTCTTTTAGCTGTTAGAAACATGCAATTACATAGCCCGTACACAACAACAAAGTGCTGTATTACACAGACTGTACACAGCAACAAAGTGTTGTATTACACAACCTGTACATAAGAACACAGAACTGTATTACACAGCCTGTACACAACAACAAAGTACTGTATTACAAAGCCAGTACACAATAACACCTGTACACAACACTTTGCTGTGAGCACTGTCGTGTGTTGAATTGTATATGTACTACATAGAATATCAAATTTTGGCATACATTAGTTCCTTCAAAATAAATTAGTTCTTCATTGTCTACAGGCTCCAGCGGACTGCATAAAGCCGAATCAGGACCACAAAATCAGGCCACAACTTGGATAAAAGAGGACTCACCCCTGATCCATATAAAAGATCTACTGAAACAACCCTAGTGATAACAGTACTGATGGCACTCCACCAGCCGGTCACTTTACAATAAAGGCATCACACACAGGTGACGCTGAGGCTATGCTCTAACTTATCGAACCCCCGTTTACAAAAACAAAATAGAATACAAACATTATTATAAAATATCAACAAAACACATACATAAAAATGTCTACATTATAAATAATAGTATCATAGGAAGCCCTAGTGACCATTTGGCAGAAAGCGTCCAATATTCCCAAGCTGACCCAACAGACATCATACATAAATGAGTAGTTTTGGAAGAGCTTTCAAGAAAAAAAGGTAGGTGACTATAGCCTAGCGAAGAAGACAGTATAGTAGATTGATAAAACAGAATAGACATGAGAAAGAACAAAGGAGAAATACAGCAACAGTGTGAATTTAAAGTACTAAATTTTTAGCAAGTGGGGATACAATTTAAACAGAAACCCTGGGCACTCCAAAATAAAATAAAAAATTCATTCTACGGACATCATAGGCTGCAGCACACAGCAACATAATGCAAATATTGATATAGTTTAGTTTCACAATATTATAAACTTTCTTCTACCTTTGTGTGTTTAGTGTCCTCTAAGAGTACTGTCTATACCCAACGATCAACCCTAATTTGTTACAACGGACAAGAGAGAAAAAGTTCAATCAAAAGAAAGTATATCCCATGCCAAGCGCCACCAGCTAACATTTTAAGTAAAGTCAATTACAAAAGAAATTATAACATTGTTACCCAAGTTGACAATACTGCAGAGAGTAGCAGGAATTTATAAAATAGGTCAAATAATGTATTAATACAGAAATATTAACACAATGTCAATTTTTAAACAAAATTATTGCTTACATGTTTCATAATACTGTACATTCAATTCCATTGTTTTGGAATGCAATCCTGGAATAAAGTGGATCTCTATATTAGCTCCTGTAGCTGTATCAAGGATGAAGTGATCATAGTAAAAGGATCTGATGAGTATTAACTCCAAAGGCCAGGTTGTATCTACATTCTTCACATTCATATTTACATACAGTAACTCATCACAGCCATTGTCATGCACCATCAATCCTGAAACAAGGAAGCTAACAGCAGGGTGACTCTCTTAGTTGTCTCCTTTACAATCAATGCTAAAGTGTTACACATCATATACACTGGCATCACAAAGGTGGTTACAAACATCCCATGCTATACAATGGTGGTTACAAACATCCCATGCCCTACAATGATGGTTACAAACATCTCATGCCATACAATGGTGGTTACAAACATCCCATGCCATACAATGGTGGTTACAAACATCTCATGCCATACAATGATGGTTACAAACATTCCATGCCATACAATGATGGTTACAAACATCCCATGCCATACAATGATGGTTACAAACATCCCATGCCATACAATGATGGTTACAAACATCTCATGCCATACAATGGTGGTTACAAACATCTCATGCCATACAATGATGGTTACAAACATCCCATGCCATACAATGATGGTTACAAACATCTCATGCCATACAATGGTGGTTACAAACATCCCATGCCATACAATGATGGTTACAAACATCCCATGCTATACAATGGTGGTTACAAATATCCCATGCCATACAATGATGGTTACAAACATCCCATGCCATACAATGATGGTTACAAACATCCCATGCCCTAAGGTGGAGTTACAAATATCGCTTGTATTATATTTTCCTCACAGGATGTCTTAATCTATGCTTCTTCAATTACTCTACAAGAGGGAAAAGTTATCACGTGTATAATGTGTCTTCATGGTATGTGACAACTGGTGATCCCTCAAACTGCTAGCATAATGTGTCTTCATGGTGTGTGACAACTGGTGATACCTCAAACTGCTAGCAGCATAATGTGTCTTTATGGTATGTGACAACTGGTGATACCTCAGACTCCTAGCGTAAGTGTTGTCTACTTTACAATCAATGGTTAAATGTCACACATATATTAACTGACAGTATTCAACACATGCTTTCCATGCCAAACATTGAACGCCATTTCCCCTCTAGCTTATCGTTTGTTCAAATATTTTGGAATGAATTTGAAAGGGCCATTAATTCTAAATGCTATAATTCTGTTGCCTTACACTTTCGCGAGCATCTGGTTATATTTGGCTGTGACAGAAATATAAAACCTGATAAAATATTGGACTTAATAATATTATTATCTAAATTATATATTTACAGATGTAAAATGGAAAAAACACAGACTCCACTCTATCAGTCATTTACAGCTGTTACAAAACACAGACTGCACTCTATCAGTCATTTACAGCTGTTACAAAACACAGACTGCACTCTATCAGTCATTTACAGCTGTTACAAAACACAGACTGCACTCTATCAGTCATTTACAGCTGTTAAAAAACACAGACTCCACTCTATCAGTCATTTACAGCTGTTACAAAACACAGACTGCACTCTATCAGTCATTTACAGCTGTTACAAAACACAGACTGCACTCTATCAGTCATTTACAGCTGTTACAAAACACAGACTCCACTCTATCAGTCATTTACAGCTGTTACAAAACACAGACTGCACTCTATCAGTCATTTACAGCTGTTACAAAACACAGACTGCACTCTATCAGTCATTTACAGCTGTTACAAAACACAGACTCCACTCTATCAGTCATTTACAGCTGTTACAAAACACAGACTGCACTCTATGAGTCATTTACAGCTGTTACAAAACACAGACTGCACTCTATCAGTCATTTACAGCTGTTACAAAACACAGACTGCACTCTATCAGTCATTTACAGCTGTTACAAAACACAGACTGCACTCTATCAGTCATTTACAGCTGTTACAAAACACAGACTGCACTCTATCAGTCATTTACAGCTGTTACAAAACACAGACTCCACTCTATCAGTCATTTACAGCTGTTACAAAACACAGACTGCACTCTATCAGTCATTTACAGCTGTTACAAAACACAGACTGCACTCTATCAGTCATTTACAGCTGTTACAAAACACAGACTGCACTCTATCAGTCATTTACAGCTGTTAAAAAACACAGACTGCACTCTATCAGTCATTTACAGCTGTTACAAAACACAGACTGCACTCTATCAGTCATTTACAGCTGTTACAAAACACAGACTGCACTCTATCAGTCATTTACAGCTGTTACAAAACACAGGTATATATGAGATAGAGAAGTATATAGCTTGTGTATAACTCAGTCAACTGACACTTTACATTACATGATTATTGCTTTAGGTCCAGCGGACCCTTCCGAGCCAAATCAGGACCGGACAACCCCCGATCCGCATAAAAGATCTGCTGAAACAACCCTAGTGGTAAAACTAAATGCTCTCCTCCAGCCAGTCACTTTACAATAAAGATATCCCACGCAGGGGACGCTGAGGATATACTCTAATTTATCAAACCCCCGTTTACAAAAACAAAATTGAATACAATCATCATTATAAATTATTAACAAAACACTTACGTATAACATGCCTTCGTTGCTAAATACTAACATCATAGGAAGCCCTAGTGACCACCTGGCAGAAAGCATCCAATATTCCCAAGCTGACCTCACACACAAATAATGAGTCTTGTCCCGGAAGAGTTTTCAAAAAAAGGTTAGGTGACTGGTCTAGCGAAGAAGAAGATAGTATAGTAGATTGATAGAACAGAGCAGGAATAAGAACAAATGAGAAAAACAGCGACAGTGGGAATTTAAAGCACTAAATTTCCAGAAAGTGGGGATACTATTTATACTGAAACCCCCGGCACCCCAACGGGGGATAGTCAACTGACACAAGAAAAATGTATACAAGCATGACATCCCTATATCCCACTGGGTTGAATGCTTATAATTCCTGTATTGGTTTGTTTGCCTCAATGGTTGTTCATTAGGAAATGTGTTAAAATAGTACTCCATGACCTCTCTCTCTCTCTCTCTTTCCCTGTCTGTCTCTGGTCTGGTCCTGATTTGGCTCGGAAGAGTCCGCTGGACCTAAAGCAATAATCATGTAATGTAATGTAATGTCTCTGTGTGTACACAAATGTAAACCAAACCTGCTGGGATAGTATATATTGTAACATTATAGTAATTGTGTACAGACTGGAAGTTTTCTTTATATTTGATTTCATGACTAATCTGTACTATTGAAATATTGCGACATTTTCTGGTTTACTTTGCATATTGTCTGCATACTAGTTTATAATTGTATTTATCCAAGTTCTGTATTAATAATGTTTTGTATTCATGCATGTTTTCGAATTAAAAAAAAGAGATTATTTTTATTTTATCTTGAAAACACACACCTCGTTTGAAAGCTGGAATAAAAAGGATGAGACTACCCAACCTGAGTCCCCAAATCCAATGGCTTGACACAGAACTATAACACAAATTTCAAATCCAATGGCTTGACACAGAACTATAACACAAATTTCAAATCCAATGGCATGACGCAGAACTATAACATACGTTCCAAATCCAATGGCTTGACGTAGAACTAAAACACAGATTCCAAATCCAATGGCTTGAGGCACAACTATAACACAAGTTCCAAATCCAATGGTTTGACGCAGAACTATAACACAAGTTCCAACTACAAAGGCTTGACGCAGAACTATAACAGTTCCAGATCCAATGGTTTGACGCAAAATTACAACACAAGTTCCAAATACAATAGACTGACGCAGAACTATAACACAAGTTCCAAATAGAATGTTAGTTAGTTAGTTATTCATTGCTTACGCTTACAGGGTCCAACGGACTGCAAAGAGCCAAATCAGAACCACAAAATCAAGACCACAACTTTGCTGAAAGAGGACTCACCCCCGATTCGCATAAAAGATCTTCCGAAACAATCCTAGTGGTAACGCTGAAGGCACTCCACCAGCCGGTCACTTTACAATAAAAACATCCCACGCAGGGGACGTCTAGGCTATGCTCTAATTTATCGAACCCCCGTTTACAAAAACAAATTGAAATACAAACATCATTATAAAATATCAAAACACATATAAAATGCCTACATTGCCAAATAATAACATCATAGGAAGCCCCAGTGACCATTTGGCAGAAGGCATCCAATATTCCCAACCTGATCCAACAGACATCCCACACAAATGAGGTTTGTTCCGGAAGAGTTTTCAAGAAAAAAGGTAGGTGACTGGTCTAGCGAATAAGAAGACTGTAAAGTAGATTGATAGAACAGAGTAGGAATGAGAAAGAACAAATGAGAAAGACAGCGACAGTGGGAAATTAATGCACTAAATTTCCAGAAAGTGGAAATACTATTTATACTGAAATCCCCGGCACCCCCACAGGGCCTAATAGAATGGTTTGACTCAAAACTATAACACAACGCAACTACTTATCCACTTCTTTCCCAGTGACAATGGTGATACTTCAAACTCCTAGCACAAGTGTCGTCTCCTTTACATTCAATGGTTAAATGTCATGCATAATATTCACTGACAAAATTCAACATAATTTATGACATACACTGCACGCCATTTTTCCTCCAGCATTTTGGAGTACTATATTCATATTTTAATTTGACCAATGTTCACAATATTGCTGGGGCCAATATACATTATTGCTGTCAAGAGTGAGATAGTCATTTATAGGGTGCAGCGGACTCCAAAGAGCAGAATCAACGTGGTTGAAAGAGGCTGTCAAGAGTTTTAGGCATTTGGACTTATTTGACCTTGAGAAAAACTTCAAAATAACATGAACAGATTGGTTTTATCTAATGAATCGCTTTGTTTTTATCTTCTTTTCTGCCTCCAGCTGATGTTACTGTAAGCTTCTTCAAGTACTCTTTTAAGTGAAAGCACATCCGCTAATTGCCTTTTCTGATGTACCAACTGTGATTCAATCATTCATCAAACTGTCAGCATGAATAAAAGCATTAGATATTACACATATGTCACATACATTTCCACTTCAGTATGCATCAACACGCGTTGCTTCAAATCGTTGGCAAAAACATCACAAACATGATTTTTATCTTCTGAACATGTAAGTGTATGTCTCTTCAACTTGCAAGCTGAAAGAAAAGATTTTCTTAAAAACGTCAAACACATGAATTTTTGTGTCCAGAATGTGTGAACTTGTGCTTTTCCAAATCGCTAACCATGGTGAAAGTTTTATTACAAACATCACACGCGTGACTTTTCTCTCCTGTATGTATAAGCTTATGTTCCTTCAAACTGCTAGCCCGAATGAAAGCTTTATTACAAACATCACACACATGATTCTACTCTCCTGTATGTATAAGCTTATGTCTATTCAAATGGCCAGCCCAAGTGAAAGCTTTATTACAAACATCACACACATGATTCTTCTCTCCTGTATGTATAAGCTTATGTCTATTCAAATGGCCATCCCCAGTGAAAACTTTATTACAAACATCACACACATGATTCTTCTCTCGTGTATGTATAAGCTTATGCCTTTTCAAACTGTCAGCCAGAGTGAAAGCTTTATTACAAACATCACACACATGATTCTTCTCTCCTGAATGTCTAAGCTTATGCCTTTTCAAATTCTCAGCCAGAGTGAAAGCTTTATTACAAACAACACATACATGATTCTTCTCTCCTGTATGTATAAACTTATGTTTCTTCAAATCACCAGCCTGAGTGAAAGCTTTATTACAAACATCACACACATGATTCCTCTCTCCTGTATGTATAAGCTTATGTAACTTCAAACTTCCAGCCTCAGTGAAAGCTTTATTACAAACATCACACACATGATTCTTCTCTCCTGTATGTATAAGCTTATGTAACTTCAAACTGCCAGCCTGAGTGAAAGCTTTATTACAAACATCACACACATGATTCTTCTCTCCTGTATGTATAAGCTTATGTCTATTCAAATGGTCAGCCCAAGTGAAAGCTTTATTACAAACATCACACACATGATTCCTCTCTTCTGTATGTATACGCTTATGTAACTTCAAACTGCCAGCCTCAGTGAAAGCTTTATTACAAACGTTACACACATGATTGTTTTGTCCTCCGGTCTTCTGTTGCTGATCTGTCTTTGTTCTACACTCCTGATCTGTGAGACTGACTTCACTGTGGGGAGTGACTGAGGCAGAAGAGAACTTGACCAATAATGACTGTGGTGTTGAGTTGACAGCAAGCAGTTGTGTAGCACATGCATGTGGAATCTGAAAAAGAAAACCAAGATTTACGATAAACATTAATACAAAGTGTGCCTATCCTATCCTAAGCCATAACTCGGAGGTCGTTGGGGCACCACAGATGATCATTTAACCAGCATACTCCATCTTTTTCTGTCCTCAGCAACTCTCATGGCTTTGCTCAGTGTCAAGCCAGTCCATTCTTGAATGTTGTTGTCCTCCCACTTCTTTTTCGTTCTCCCTCTTCTTCTACCTCCTTGCACTGTGCCTTGATGGATGGTCTTTGCAAGGCCTGATGATCTGGTGACATGCCCATACCATCGGGGTTTCCGTTTCCTCACCATTGAGAGCAGGTCATCATGATGTCCAATGGCTTTTGTGATAGTCTGTCTGACTTTGTCGTTGGTGATGTGCTGGGTATAGAAAATGCCCAGAAGTTTTCTGTAGCACCTCATCTTCATGCTTTGTATTCTTCGTTGTAGATCTGCAGTGAGGGTCCATGTTTCGCAAGCATATAAGAAGATGCAGATAACAAGGGAGAGCAGCAGATGTAGGCCTAAATTAGAATGTAAACTGATGGTCTTGTCTTTCCAAATGGGCTTCAACCTTGCCAGGACAGCAGTTGTTTGTGCGATCCTGGAGAGGACTTCCTTTCGGGATCCATTGTCTGATACAATGGCTCCTAAATATTTGCAGCTATGCACTGTGTTGAGGGATTGGCCTTGGACTTTGATGTCCGTGTTGATGCCATAAAGTGTTGACAGATGTATACAAGGAAGGGGGATGGGGAATGGCAAGGGGAGGAAGAGAGTGAGAAGGGTAGTGGAGGGAGGAGGGAGGTGGGGCAGTTGATTGCCTGATGATTCCTATTTCATCACTAAGAAAATGAGACTGAAGTTAGACTAGTCACAAAAGTGCTGAACATTTACAATCCCTGAATTATGAGACATCATCCAAGTGCATTTTAAACTTGTAACTCATTAAAGCATAACCTGTACTTTGATCTAACCTATATAATAAGCAGAAGAAGTAAGATGTCATCATCACCACCATCATCATCATCATCATCATCATCATCATCATCATCATCATCATCATCATCATAGTGGTCCTGATTCGGCTCATTGCAGTTCGCTGGACCCTTAAACAATGACTAACTTATCTTTAGTATGTTTTGTATTAATATAATCGATCATTATTATTATACCATTACATTACATCACATTACATGATTATTGCTTTAGGTCCAGTGGACTCTTCTGAGCCAAATCAGGACCAGACAACCCCTGATCCGCATAAAAGATCTGCTGAAACAACCCTAGTGGTAAAACTGAAGGCACTCCACCAGCCAGTCACTTTACAATAAAGACATCCCACGCAGGGGACGCTGATGCTATACTCTAATTTATTGAACCCCTGTTTACAAAAACAAAATAGAATACAAACATCATTAGAAATTATCAACAAAATACATACATATAAAATGCCTACATTGCTAAATAATAACATCATAGGAAGCCCTAGTGACCACCTGGCAGAAAGCGTCCAATATTCCCAAGCTGATTCAACAGATCTCACACACAAATAAGGAGTATTGTCCCGGAAGAGTTTTCAAAAAAAAAGGTAGGTGACTGGTCTAGCGAAGAAGAAGATAGTATAGCAGATTGATAGAACAGAGCAGGATTGATAAAGAACAAATGTGAAAGACAGTGACAGTGGGAATTTAAAGCACTAAGGGAGGGACGTTGGTCTAATGGTAGTGCTTTGTCTTGCGAATCTGAAGGTCCCGGGTTCGAGCCCTGGCCGGGCCATTGTGTTGTAAGACATAAGACAATTTATTTCGCTTCAACTTTTACATCGAAGAAATCTTGGTGCGCATGGGGTACTCAGATGTGTATAATTATATGTAATTCGCTTATGTTTAAATACAGAAGAAAAGCACACAATGTTAAAATAAAGCAATACTGAATGACAAAGACAATCATACATACACATTATACCTGCATACAACCTTTTACACTAGGGTAGTTAAATCAATTATAGATTAACACAATGTCAGGAATGACTAGAATTGACAAATTTGTGTGTAGTAAAAAGTAGGCCTACATACATTGCTCATGTTTGCACACTTTATCGCGCGCACTCACGCTTACACGAAAAATAACATTATAATATTACAAAATAATATATTTATTTGTCACTAGACTGACTGTCTCTCTTTCTTTCTCTCTCTCTCACTCTCTCTCTCTCTCACACACACCCACCCACCCACACACACACACACACACGGCACATATTACACATCATTGTCCGACTCGGAAAGCGGTACATTACTAACACTGCTGCCGATATTTAAGAGGGGGATCGAATTACTACGAGGCTGCTAAGTCAGCAGTAAAGGGAAAGAGGGGAGTGGAGGGGGGGGGGGGCGATAAGCATAGCTGGCCTGTGATTACACAATGCTTCGTTACTTGAGGCCCGGCAAGCAAAGAATGTTAGTGTAACATAGTAGTGAAGGGCGGAAAGTGAGAGGGAGAATTAGGTGGTGATGGGGGTATAGGTCTTATGTGGAGAAAGGGAGGGGGTGGTTGGGGAAGTGAGTGCGTTTCGGATTGGGGGTTGCTAGTGGAGTGCAGCTAAGGTGTGTGTGTGGGGGGTGGGGGGTGGTATGGGAAAGACACTGGTGGTATGGGAAAGACACTTTACTTTACTCCCGTTTCCTACTCCTTCGGATGAGAGTATAAACCAAGGTCTAGTCTGTGTGTCGCATACATTCCATCATAACGGACTTTAAAGATCCTGACGCTCATGTCCTAGATGGGTGAGTGCCGGTGACAAGAACAAACTCAGCATGCAACTAGGTCCTTCTCCCTCATCCCTGGCTGCCCAGGATTGTGCTCAATTGTCCGGGCGTCAGACCATGCGCCCAAAGGCTGCGGGTGGGCGTCTCTGGCGGCTTGAGTTAGATCCTGTATCGGCCAGCGCCTTGAGCAGCTCTTGAGCTGGAAAAGCGCTATATACGAACGATTAAATAAATAAATAAATACATTTCCAGAAAGTGGGGATACTATTTATACTGAAACCCCTGGCACCCCAACGGGGGTATTATACCATTATCACAGCAACAATGTGTTCTCAGCTGAAACTGTACCCTCTGTTTCTGATCCTTGAGTTTTCTTCCAGCATAAAATCTGAACTGACCAGCCACCTGCTGTTATCACGGACCGCAGCCTTTCCTTACCTTTTGTTTTAGCAGGCTCCTCTTTGTCAGTGTTAACTTGCTAATTTTTGGTGGTAAGCTTGGAATATTTTGATTTGTTTTTCTATTTTATTCAGAAGAATTGCATATTTCTGACCATTGCTTTTTAAAACTTGGTTTCTATATTGTTTGAAGCACTGCCTAAAAGTTATATTTTGTTGACTGTTGTGGTATTTAAGAAGAAAAGTGGTACTGTTTCTCTGTTACTGTGAATGGTAAGAACACATTTTTTGTGAAGTTGACTTTGATTTATGTAATCACTTGCATTTCACAGTGCTTTTTAAGTTCTTAACACAGTAAGATATACTTTCTGTGTATTGAAAAATATAAGAAACAAAATGACTGTTTAATTTTGAAAGATGTTATTAGTGATTTAAAAGTGTGGTGTTTTTAAGGTTTTAGTACCAGACTTCGTTGACTGTGTGAAGATACTTGATCACTGACAGTACTGCTGGAGGATTTTTTTCATGTGCATTAAATGGATACTTTACGAGTTTGGCAAAGGACAGACACATACGTTCTGGTATGATCATTTATTTCATGCATTCACATGCAGCAAACACTGTGTTTTGTATCTTGTTTGAGCATTGCTTCCGTTTCATTTTAAATTGCACAACTTGCTTTCTTCCTCTCCTTCCCTTGCTTTCCTGCTTGCACATTATTTTTTTAGTTTACATAGATGATTGTAGTGTTTAATAATTAGTATACATTTACATGCATGTATTTGTATTTATTTAATATTATTTTCTATTGTATATATTTACTACATACTTATCTAAATACTGTTTGATTATTATTATGTCTAACTGACAGAATTATGCATACTCTGCCTTTGTTATCACTAGATTAAACAGGATGTTTATCCTAAATTGAAAGAAAGAAAGCATTGAAATGTACACATATTTTTTTGGTCTCATCTAATGCAGCTTAATTTAGTTTCTGTTAAATCTGTATGTTTAGGTCAACATGTTTTTATTGCATACTACAGAAAATGTGCATGAAACTCAGCTCAATGTGCTGTTTACTTTTCCTGACAACACAGAACTGTTTACTCACACAGACAATGGAACGCTAATTCTCAGCTCTGCCTGCTATCAGTAAACAACAGGATGTTAGTGTTTACTCACACAGACAATGGAACGCTAATTCTCAGCTCTGCCTGCTATCAGTAAACAACAGGATGTTAGTGTTTACTCACACAGACAATGGAACGCTAATTCTCAGCTCTGCCTGCTATCAGTAAACAACAGGATGTTAGTGTTTACTCACACAGACAATGGAACGCTAATTCTCAGCTCTGCCTGCTATCAGTAAACAACAGGATGTTAGTGTTTACTCACACAGACAATGGAACGCTAATTCTCAGCTCTGCCTGCTATCAGTAAACAACAGGATGTTAGTGTTTACTCACACAGACAATGGAACGCTAATTCTCAGCTCTGCCTGCTATCAGTAAACAACAGGATGTTAGTGTTTACTCACACAGACAATGGAACGCTAATTCTCAGCTCTGCCTGCTATCAGTAAACAACAGGATGTTAGTGTTTACTCACACAGACAATGGAACGCTAATTCTCAGCTCTGCCTGCTATCAGTAAACAACAGGATGTTAGTGTTTACTCACACAGACAATGGAACGCTAATTCTCAGCTCTGCCTGCTATCAGTAAACAACAGGATGTTAGTGTTTACTCACACAGACAATGGAACGCTAATTCTCAGCTCTGCCTGCTATCAGTAAACAACAGGATGTTAGTGTTTACTCACACAGACAATGGAACGCTAATTCTCAGCTCTGCCTGCTATCAGTAAACAACAGGATGTTAGTGTTTACTCACACAGACAATGGAACGCTAATTCTCAGCTCTGCCTGCTATCAGTAAACAACAGGATGTTAGTGTTTACTCACACAGACAATGGAACGCTAATTCTCAGCTCTGCCTGCTATCAGTAAACAACAGGATGTTAGTGTTTACTCACACAGACAATGGAACGCTAATTCTCAGCTCTGCCTGCTATCAGTAAACAACAGGATGTTAGTGTTTACTCACACAGACAATGGAACGCTAATTCTCAGCTCTGCCTGCTATCAGTAAACAACAGGATGTTAGTGTTTACTCACACAGACAATGGAACGCTAATTCTCAGCTCTGCCTGCTATCAGTAAACAACAGGATGTTAGTGTTTACTCACACAGACAATGGAACGCTAATTCTCAGCTCTGCCTGCTATCAGTAAACAACAGGATGTTAGTGTTTACTCACACAGACAATGGAACGCTAATTCTCAGCTCTGCCTGCTATCAGTAAACAACAGGATGTTAGTGTTTACTCACACAGACAATGGAACGCTAATTCTCAGCTCTGCCTGCTATCAGTAAACAACAGGATGTTAGTGTTTACTCACACAGACAATGGAACGCTAATTCTCAGCTCTGCCTGCTATCAGTAAACAACAGGATGTTAGTGTTTACTCACACAGACAATGGAACGCTAATTCTCAGCTCTGCCTGCTATCAGTAAACAACAGGATGTTAGTGTTTACTCACACAGACAATGGAACGCTAATTCTCAGCTCTGCCTGCTATCAGTAAACAACAGGATGTTAGTGTTTACTCACACAGACAATGGAACGCTAATTCTCAGCTCTGCCTGCTATCAGTAAACAACAGGATGTTAGTGTTTACTCACACAGACAATGGAACGCTAATTCTCAGCTCTGCCTGCTATCAGTAAACAACAGGATGTTAGTGTTTACTCACACAGACAATGGAACGCTAATTCTCAGCTCTGCCTGCTATCAGTAAACAACAGGATGTTAGTGTTTACTCACACAGACAATGGAACGCTAATTCTCAGCTCTGCCTGCTATCAGTAAACAACAGGATGTTAGTGTTTACTCACACAGACAATGGAACGCTAATTCTCAGCTCTGCCTGCTATCAGTAAACAACAGGATGTTAGTGTTTACTCACACAGACAATGGAACGCTAATTCTCAGCTCTGCCTGCTATCAGTAAACAACAGGATGTTAGTGTTTACTCACACAGACAATGGAACGCTAATTCTCAGCTCTGCCTGCTATCAGTAAACAACAGGATGTTAGTGTTTACTCACACAGACAATGGAACGCTAATTCTCAGCTCTGCCTGCTATCAGTAAACAACAGGATGTTAGTGTTTACTCACACAGACAATGGAACGCTAATTCTCAGCTCTGCCTGCTATCAGTAAACAACAGGATGTTAGTGTTTACTCACACAGACAATGGAACGCTAATTCTCAGCTCTGCCTGCTATCAGTAAACAACAGGATGTTAGTGTTTACTCACACAGACAATGGAACGCTAATTCTCAGCTCTGCCTGCTATCAGTAAACAACAGGATGTTAGTGTTTACTCACACAGACAATGGAACGCTAATTCTCAGCTCTGCCTGCTATCAGTAAACAACAGGATGTTAGTGTTTACTCACACAGACAATGGAACGCTAATTCTCAGCTCTGCCTGCTATCAGTAAACAACAGGATGTTAGTGTTTACTCACACAGACAATGGAACGCTAATTCTCAGCTCTGCCTGCTATCAGTAAACAACAGGATGTTAGTGTTTACTCACACAGACAATGGAACGCTAATTCTCAGCTCTGCCTGCTATCAGTAAACAACAGGATGTTAGTGTTTACTCACACAGACAATGGAACGCTAATTCTCAGCTCTGCCTGCTATCAGTAAACAACAGGATGTTAGTGTTTACTCACACAGACAATGGAACGCTAATTCTCAGCTCTGCCTGCTATCAGTAAACAACAGGATGTTAGTGTTTACTCACACAGACAATGGAACGCTAATTCTCAGCTCTGCCTGCTATCAGTAAACAACAGGATGTTAGTGTTTACTCACACAGACAATGGAACGCTAATTCTCAGCTCTGCCTGCTATCAGTAAACAACAGGATGTTAGTGTTTACTCACACAGACAATGGAACGCTAATTCTCAGCTCTGCCTGCTATCAGTAAACAACAGGATGTTAGTGTTTACTCACACAGACAATGGAACGCTAATTCTCAGCTCTGCCTGCTATCAGTAAACAACAGGATGTTAGTGTTTACTCACACAGACAATGGAACGCTAATTCTCAGCTCTGCCTGCTATCAGTAAACAACAGGATGTTAGTGTTTACTCACACAGACAATGGAACGCTAATTCTCAGCTCTGCCTGCTATCAGTAAACAACAGGATGTTAGTGTTTACTCACACAGACAATGGAACGCTAATTCTCAGCTCTGCCTGCTATCAGTAAACAACAGGATGTTAGTGTTTACTCACACAGACAATGGAACGCTAATTCTCAGCTCTGCCTGCTATCAGTAAACAACAGGATGTTAGTGTTTACTCACACAGACAATGGAACGCTAATTCTCAGCTCTGCCTGCTATCAGTAAACAACAGGATGTTAGTGTTTACTCACACAGACAATGGAACGCTAATTCTCAGCTCTGCCTGCTATCAGTAAACAACAGGATGTTAGTGTTTACTCACACAGACAATGGAACGCTAATTCTCAGCTCTGCCTGCTATCAGTAAACAACAGGATGTTAGTGTTTACTCACACAGACAATGGAACGCTAATTCTCAGCTCTGCCTGCTATCAGTAAACAACAGGATGTTAGTGTTTACTCACACAGACAATGGAACGCTAATTCTCAGCTCTGCCTGCTATCAGTAAACAACAGGATGTTAGTGTTTACTCACACAGACAATGGAACGCTAATTCTCAGCTCTGCCTGCTATCAGTAAACAACAGGATGTTAGTGTTTACTCACACAGACAATGGAACGCTAATTCTCAGCTCTGCCTGCTATCAGTAAACAACAGGATGTTAGTGTTTACTCACACAGACAATGGAACGCTAATTCTCAGCTCTGCCTGCTATCAGTAAACAACAGGATGTTAGTGTTTACTCACACAGACAATGGAACGCTAATTCTCAGCTCTGCCTGCTATCAGTAAACAACAGGATGTTAGTGTTTACTCACACAGACAATGGAACGCTAATTCTCAGCTCTGCCTGCTATCAGTAAACAACAGGATGTTAGTGTTTACTCACACAGACAATGGAACGCTAATTCTCAGCTCTGCCTGCTATCAGTAAACAACAGGATGTTAGTGTTTACTCACACAGACAATGGAACGCTAATTCTCAGCTCTGCCTGCTATCAGTAAACAACAGGATGTTAGTGTTTACTCACACAGACAATGGAACGCTAATTCTCAGCTCTGCCTGCTATCAGTAAACAACAGGATGTTAGTGTTTACTCACACAGACAATGGAACGCTAATTCTCAGCTCTGCCTGCTATCAGTAAACAACAGGATGTTAGTGTTTACTCACACAGACAATGGAACGCTAATTCTCAGCTCTGCCTGCTATCAGTAAACAACAGGATGTTAGTGTTTACTCACACAGACAATGGAACGCTAATTCTCAGCTCTGCCTGCTATCAGTAAACAACAGGATGTTAGTGTTTACTCACACAGACAATGGAACGCTAATTCTCAGCTCTGCCTGCTATCAGTAAACAACAGGATGTTAGTGTTTACTCACACAGACAATGGAACGCTAATTCTCAGCTCTGCCTGCTATCAGTAAACAACAGGATGTTAGTGTTTACTCACACAGACAATGGAACGCTAATTCTCAGCTCTGCCTGCTATCAGTAAACAACAGGATGTTAGTGTTTACTCACACAGACAATGGAACGCTAATTCTCAGCTCTGCCTGCTATCAGTAAACAACAGGATGTTAGTGTTTACTCACACAGACAATGGAACGCTAATTCTCAGCTCTGCCTGCTATCAGTAAACAACAGGATGTTAGTGTTTACTCACACAGACAATGGAACGCTAATTCTCAGCTCTGCCTGCTATCAGTAAACAACAGGATGTTAGTGTTTACTCACACAGACAATGGAACGCTAATTCTCAGCTCTGCCTGCTATCAGTAAACAACAGGATGTTAGTGTTTACTCACACAGACAATGGAACGCTAATTCTCAGCTCTGCCTGCTATCAGTAAACAACAGGATGTTAGTGTTTACTCACACAGACAATGGAACGCTAATTCTCAGCTCTGCCTGCTATCAGTAAACAACAGGATGTTAGTGTTTACTCACACAGACAATGGAACGCTAATTCTCAGCTCTGCCTGCTATCAGTAAACAACAGGATGTTAGTGTTTACTCACACAGACAATGGAACGCTAATTCTCAGCTCTGCCTGCTATCAGTAAACAACAGGATGTTAGTGTTTACTCACACAGACAATGGAACGCTAATTCTCAGCTCTGCCTGCTATCAGTAAACAACAGGATGTTAGTGTTTACTCACACAGACAATGGAACGCTAATTCTCAGCTCTGCCTGCTATCAGTAAACAACAGGATGTTAGTGTTTACTCACACAGACAATGGAACGCTAATTCTCAGCTCTGCCTGCTATCAGTAAACAACAGGATGTTAGTGTTTACTCACACAGACAATGGAACGCTAATTCTCAGCTCTGCCTGCTATCAGTAAACAACAGGATGTTAGTGTTTACTCACACAGACAATGGAACGCTAATTCTCAGCTCTGCCTGCTATCAGTAAACAACAGGATGTTAGTGTTTACTCACACAGACAATGGAACGCTAATTCTCAGCTCTGCCTGCTATCAGTAAACAACAGGATGTTAGTGTTTACTCACACAGACAATGGAACGCTAATTCTCAGCTCTGCCTGCTATCAGTAAACAACAGGATGTTAGTGTTTACTCACACAGACAATGGAACGCTAATTCTCAGCTCTGCCTGCTATCAGTAAACAACAGGATGTTAGTGTTTACTCACACAGACAATGGAACGCTAATTCTCAGCTCTGCCTGCTATCAGTAAACAACAGGATGTTAGTGTTTACTCACACAGACAATGGAACGCTAATTCTCAGCTCTGCCTGCTATCAGTAAACAACAGGATGTTAGTGTTTACTCACACAGACAATGGAACGCTAATTCTCAGCTCTGCCTGCTATCAGTAAACAACAGGATGTTAGTGTTTACTCACACAGACAATGGAACGCTAATTCTCAGCTCTGCCTGCTATCAGTAAAACAACAGGATGTTAGTGTTTACTCACACAGACAATGGAACGCTAATTCTCAGCTCTGCCTGCTATCAGTAAACAACAGGATGTTAGTGTTTACTCACACAGACAATGGAACGCTAATTCTCAGCTCTGCCTGCTATCAGTAAACAACAGGATGTTAGTGTTTACTCACACAGACAATGGAACGCTAATTCTCAGCTCTGCCTGCTATCAGTAAACAACAGGATGTTAGTGTTTACTCACACAGACAATGGAACGCTAATTCTCAGCTCTGCCTGCTATCAGTAAACAACAGGATGTTAGTGTTTACTCACACAGACAATGGAACGCTAATTCTCAGCTCTGCCTGCTATCAGTAAACAACAGGATGTTAGTGTTTACTCACACAGACAATGGAACGCTAATTCTCAGCTCTGCCTGCTATCAGTAAACAACAGGATGTTAGTGTTTACTCACACAGACAATGGAACGCTAATTCTCAGCTCTGCCTGCTATCAGTAAACAACAGGATGTAGTGTTTACTCACACAGACAATGGAACGCTAATTCTCAGCTCTGCCTGCTATCAGTAAACAACAGGATGTTAGTGTTTACTCACACAGACAATGGAACGCTAATTCTCAGCTCTGCCTGCTATCAGTAAACAACAGGATGTTAGTGTTTACTCACACAGACAATGGAACGCTAATTCTCAGCTCTGCCTGCTATCAGTAAACAACAGGATGTTAGTGTTTACTCACACAGACAATGGAACGCTAATTCTCAGCTCTGCCTGCTATCAGTAAACAACAGGATGTTAGTGTTTACTCACACAGACAATGGAACGCTAATTCTCAGCTCTGCTGCTATCAGTAAACAACAGGATGTTAGTGTTTACACACACAGAATGGAACGCTAATTCTCAGCTCTGCCTGCTATCAGTAAACAACAGGATGTTAGTGTTTACTCACACAGACAATGGAACGCTAATTCTCAGCTCTGCCTGCTATCAGTAAACAACAGGATGTTAGTGTTTACTCACACAGACAATGGAACGCTAATTCTCAGCTCTGCCTGCTATCAGTAAACAACAGGATGTTAGTGTTTACTCACACAGACAATGGAACGCTAATTCTCAGCTCTGCCTGCTATCAGTAAACAACAGGATGTTAGTGTTTACTCACACAGACAATGGAACGCTAATTCTCAGCTCTGCCTGCTATCAGTAAACAACAGGATGTTAGTGTTTACTCACACAGACAATGGAACGCTAATTCTCAGCTCTGCCTGCTATCAGTAAACAACAGGATGTTAGTGTTTACTCACACAGACAATGGAACGCTAATTCTCAGCTCTGCCTGCTATCAGTAAACAACAGGATGTTAGTGTTTACTCACACAGACAATGGAACGCTAATTCTCAGCTCTGCCTGCTATCAGTAAACAACAGGATGTGTAGTGTTTACTCACACAGACAATGGAACGCTAATTCTCAGCTCTGCCTGCTATCAGTAAACAACAGGATGTTAGTGTTTACTCACACAGACAATGGAACGCTAATTCTCAGCTCTGCCTGCTATCAGTAAACAACAGGATGTTAGTGTTTACTCACACAGACAATGGAACGCTAATTCTCAGCTCTGCCTGCTATCAGTAAACAACAGGATGTTTAGTGTTTACTCACACAGACAATGGAACGCTAATTCTCAGCTCTGCCTGCTATCAGTAAACAACAGGATGTTAGTGTTTACTCACACAGACAATGGAACGCTAATTCTCAGCTCTGCCTGCTATCAGTTAAACAACAGGATGTTAGTGTTTACTCACACAGACAATGGAACGCTAATTCTCAGCTCTGCCTGCTATCAGTAAACAACAGGATGTTAGTGTTTACTTCACACAGACAATGGAACGCTAATTCTCAGCTCTGCCTGCTATCAGTAAACAACAGGATGTTAGTGTTTACTCACACAGACAATGGAACGCTAATTCTCAGCTCTGCCTGCTATCAGTAAACAACAGGATGTTAGTGTTTACTCACACAGACAATGGAACGCTAATTCTCAGCTCTGCCTGCTATCAGTAAACAACAGGATGTTAGTGTTTACTCACACAGACAATGGAACGCTAATTCTCAGCTCTGCCTGCTATCAGTAAACAACAGGATGTTAGTGTTTACTCACACAGACAATGGAACGCTAATTCTCAGCTCTGCCTGCTATCAGTAAACAACAGGATGTTAGTGTTTACTCACACAGACAATGGAACGCTAATTCTCAGCTCTGCCTGCTATCAGTAAACAACAGGATGTTAGTTGTTTACTCACACAGACAATGGAACGCTAATTCTCAGCTCTGCCTGCTATCAGTAAACAACAGGATGTTAGTGTTTACTCACACAGACAATGGAACGCTAATTCTCAGCTCTGCCTGCTATCAGTAAACAACAGGATGTTAGTGTTTACTCACACAGACAATGGAACGCTAATTCTCAGCTCTGCCTGCTATCAGTAAACAACAGGATGTTAGTGTTTACTCACACAGACAATGGAACGCTAATTCTCAGCTCTGCCTGCTATCAGTAAACAACAGGATGTTAGTGTTTTACTCACACAGACAATGGAACGCTAATTCTCAGCTCTGCCTGCTATCAGTAAACAACAGGATGTTAGTGTTTACTCACACAGACAATGGAACGCTAATTCTCAGCTCTGCCTGCTATCAGTAAACAACAGGATGTTAGTGTTTACTCACACAGACAATGGAACGCTAATTCTCAGCTCTGCCTGCTATCAGTAAACAACAGGATGTTAGTGTTTACTCACACAGGACAATGAACGCTAATTCTCAGCTCTGCCTGCTATCAGTAAACAACAGGATGTTAGTGTTTACTCACACAGACAATGGAACGCTAATTCTCAGCTCTGCCTGCTATCAGTAAACAACAGGATGTTAGTGTTTACTCACACAGACAATGGAACGCTAATTCTCAGCTCTGCCTGCTATCAGTAAACAACAGGATGTTAGTGTTTACTCACACAGACAATGGAACGCTAATTCTCAGCTCTGCCTGCTATCAGTAAACAACAGGATGTTAGTGTTTACTCACACAGACAATGGAACGCTAATTCTCAGCTCTGCCTGCTATCAGTAAACAACAGGATGTTAGTGTTTACTCACACAGACAATGGAAACGCTAATTCTCAGCTCTGCCTGCTATCAGTAAACAACAGGATGTTAGTGTTTACTCACACAGACAATGGAACGCTAATTCTCAGCTCTGCCTGCTATCAGTAAACAACAGGATGTTAGTGTTTACTCACACAGACAATGGAACGCTAATTCTCAGCTCTGCCTGCTATCAGTAAACAACAGGATGTTAGTGTTTACTCACACAGACAATGGAACGCTAATTCTCAGCTCTGCCTGCTATCAGTAAACAACAGGATGTTAGTGTTTACTCACACAGACAATGGAACGCTAATTCTCAGCTCTGCCTGCTATCAGTAAACAACAGGATGTTAGTGTTTACTCACACAGACAATGGAACGCTAATTCTCAGCTCTGCCTGCTATCAGTAAACAACAGGATGTTAGTGTTTACTCACACAGACAATGGAACGCTAATTCTCAGCTCTGCCTGCTATCAGTAAACAACAGGATGTTAGTGTTTACTCACACAGACAATGGAACGCTAATTCTCAGCTCTGCCTGCTATCAGTAAACAACAGGATGTTAGTGTTTACTCACACAGACAATGGAACGCTAATTCTCAGCTCTGCCTGCTATCAGTAAACAACAGGATGTTAGTGTTTACTCACACAGACAATGGAACGCTAATTCTCAGCTCTGCCTGCTATCAGTAAACAACAGGATGTTAGTGTTTACTCACACAGACAATGGAACGCTAATTCTCAGCTCTGCCTGCTATCAGTAAACAACAGGATGTTAGTGTTTACTCACACAGACAATGGAACGCTAATTCTCAGCTCTGCCTGCTATCAGTAAACAACAGGATGTTAGTGTTTACTCACACAGACAATGGAACGCTAATTCTCAGCTCTGCCTGCTATCAGTAAACAACAGGATGTTAGTGTTTACTCACACAGACAATGGAACGCTAATTCTCAGCTCTGCCTGCTATCAGTAAACAACAGGATGTTAGTGTTTACTCACACAGACAATGGAACGCTAATTCTCAGCTCTGCCTGCTATCAGTAAACAACAGGATGTTAGTGTTTACTCACACAGACAATGGAACGCTAATTCTCAGCTCTGCCTGCTATCAGTAAACAACAGGATGTTAGTGTTTACTCACACAGACAATGGAACGCTAATTCTCAGCTCTGCCTGCTATCAGTAAACAACAGGATGTTAGTGTTTACTCACACAGACAATGGAACGCTAATTCTCAGCTCTGCCTGCTATCAGTAAACAACAGGATGTTAGTGTTTACTCACACAGACAATGGAACGCTAATTCTCAGCTCTGCCTGCTATCAGTAAACAACAGGATGTTAGTGTTTACTCACACAGACAATGGAACGCTAATTCTCAGCTCTGCCTGCTATCAGTAAACAACAGGATGTTAGTGTTTACTCACACAGACAATGGAACGCTAATTCTCAGCTCTGCCTGCTATCAGTAAACAACAGGATGTTAGTGTTTACTCACACAGACAATGGAACGCTAATTCTCAGCTCTGCCTGCTATCAGTAAACAACAGGATGTTAGTGTTTACTCACACAGACAATGGAACGCTAATTCTCAGCTCTGCCTGCTATCAGTAAACAACAGGATGTTAGTGTTTACTCACACAGACAATGGAACGCTAATTCTCAGCTCTGCCTGCTATCAGTAAACAACAGGATGTTAGTGTTTACTCACACAGACAATGGAACGCTAATTCTCAGCTCTGCCTGCTATCAGTAAACAACAGGATGTTAGTGTTTACTCACACAGACAATGGAACGCTAATTCTCAGCTCTGCCTGCTATCAGTAAACAACAGGATGTTAGTGTTTACTCACACAGACAATGGAACGCTAATTCTCAGCTCTGCCTGCTATCAGTAAACAACAGGATGTTGTGTTTACTCACACAGACAATGGAACGCTAATTCTCAGCTCTGCCTGCTATCAGTAAACAACAGGATGTTAGTGTTTACTCCACAGACAATGGAACGCTAATTCTCAGCTCTGCCTGCTATCAGTAAACAACAGGATGTTAGTGTTTACTCACACAGACAATGGAACGCTAATTCTCAGCTCTGCCTGCTATCAGTAAACAACAGGATGTTAGTGTTTACTCACACAGACAATGGAACGCTAATTCTCAGCTCTGCCTGCTATCAGTAAACAACAGGATGTTAGTGTTTACTCACACAGACAATGGAACGCTAATTCTCAGCTCTGCCTGCTATCAGTAAACAACAGGATGTTAGTGTTTTACTCACACAGACAATGGAACGCTAATTCTCAAGCTCTGCCTGCTATCAGTAAACAACAGGATGTTAGTGTTTACTCACACAGACAATGGAACGCTAATTCCTCAGCTCTGCCTGCTATCAGTAAACAACAGGATGTTAGTGTTTACTCACACAGACAATGGAACGCTAATTCTCAGCTCTGCCTGCTATCAGTAAACAACAGGATGTTAGTGTTTACTCACACAGACAATGGAACGCTAATTCTCAGCTCTGCCTGCTATCAGTAAACAACAGGATGTTAGTGTTTACTCACACAGACAATGGAACGCTAATTCTCAGCTCTGCCTGCTATCAGTAAACAACAGGATGTTAGTGTTTACTCACACAGACAATGGAACGCTAATTCTCAGCTCTGCTGCTATCAGTAAACAACAGGATGTTAGTGTTTACTCACACAGACAATGGAACGCTAATTCTCAGCTCTGCCTGCTATCAGTAAACAACAGGATGTTAGTGTTTACTCACACAGACAATGGAACGCTAATTCTCAGCTCTGCCTGCTATCAGTAAACAACAGGATGTTAGTGTTTACTCACACAGACAATGGAACGCTAATTCTCAGCTCTGCCTGCTATCAGTAAACAACAGGATGTTAGTGTTTACTCACACAGACAATGGAACGCTAATTCTCAGCTCTGCCTGCTATCAGTAAACAACAGGATGTTAGTGTTTACTCACACAGACAATGGAACGCTAATTCTCAGCTCTGCCTGCTATCAGTAAACAACAGGATGTTAGTGTTTACTCACACAGACAATGGAACGCTAATTCTCAGCTCTGCCTGCTATCAGTAAACAACAGGATGTTAGTGTTTACTCACACAGACAATGGAACGCTAATTCTCAGCTCTGCCTGCTATCAGTAAACAACAGGATGTTAGTGTTTACTCACACAGACAATGGAACGCTAATTCTCAGCTCTGCCTGCTATCAGTAAACAACAGGATGTTAGTGTTTACTCACACAGACAATGGAACGCTAATTCTCAGCTCTGCCTGCTATCAGTAAACAACAGGATGTTAGTGTTTACTCACACAGACAATGGAACGCTAATTCAGCTCTGCCTGCTATCAGTAAACAACAGGATGTTAGTGTTTACTCACACAGACAATGGAACGCTAATTCTCAGCTCTGCCTGCTATCAGTAAACAACAGGATGTTAGTGTTTACTCACACAGACAATGGAACGCTAATTCTCAGCTCTGCCTGCTATCAGTAAACAACAGGATGTTAGTGTTTACTCACACAGACAATGGAACGCTAATTCTCAGCTCTGCCTGCTATCAGTAAACAACAGGATGTTAGTGTTTACTCACACAGACAATGGAACGCTAATTCTCAGCTCTGCCTGCTATCAGTAAACAACAGGATGTTAGTGTTTACTCACACAGACAATGGAACGCTAATTCTCAGCTCTGCCTGCTATCAGTAAACAACAGGATGTTAGTGTTTACTCACACAGACAATGGAACGCTAATTCTCAGCTCTGCCTGCTATCAGTAAACAACAGGATGTTAGTGTTTACTCACACAGACAATGGAACGCTAATTCTCAGCTCTGCCTGCTATCAGTAAACAACAGGATGTTAGTGTTTACTCACACAGACAATGGAACGCTAATCTCAGCTCTGCCTGCTATCAGTAAACAACAGGATGTTAGTGTTTACTCACACAGACAATGGAACGCTAATTCTCAGCTCTGCCTGCTATCAGTAAACAACAGGATGTTAGTGTTTACTCACACAGACAATGGAACGCTAATTCTCAGCTCTGCCTGCTATCAGTAAACAACAGGATGTTAGTGTTTACTCACACAGACAATGGAACGCTAATTCTCAGCTCTGCCTGCTATCAGTAAACAACAGGATGTTAGTGTTTACTCACACAGACAATGGAACGCTAATTCTCAGCTCTGCCTGCTATCAGTAAACAACAGGATGTTAGTGTTTACTCACACAGACAATGGAACGCTAATTCTCAGCTCTGCCTGCTATCAGTAAACAACAGGATGTTAGTGTTTACTCACACAGACAATGGAACGCTAATTCTCAGCTCTGCCTGCTATCAGTAAACAACAGGATGTTAGTGTTTACTCACACAGACAATGGAACGCTAATTCTCAGCTCTGCCTGCTATCAGTAAACAACAGGATGTTAGTGTTTACTCACACAGACAATGGAACGCTAATTCTCAGCTCTGCCTGCTATCAGTAAACAACAGGATGTTAGTGTTTACTCACACAGACAATGGAACGCTAATTCTCAGCTCTGCCTGCTATCAGTAAACAACAGGATGTTAGTGTTTACTCACACAGACAATGGAACGCTAATTCTCAGCTCTGCCTGCTATCAGTAAACAACAGGATGTTAGTGTTTACTCACACAGACAATGGAACGCTAATTCTCAGCTCTGCCTGCTATCAGTAAACAACAGGATGTTAGTGTTTACTCACACAGACAATGGAACGCTAATTCTCAGCTCTGCCTGCTATCAGTAAACAACAGGATGTTAGTGTTTACTCACACAGACAATGGAACGCTAATTCTCAGCTCTGCCTGCTATCAGTAAACAACAGGATGTTAGTGTTTACTCACACAGACAATGGAACGCTAATTCTCAGCTCTGCCTGCTATCAGTAAACAACAGGATGTTAGTGTTTACTCACACAGACAATGGAACGCTAATTCTCAGCTCTGCCTGCTATCAGTAAACAACTGGATGTTAGTGTTTACTCACACAGACAATGGAACGCTAATTCTCAGCTCTGCCTGCTATCAGTAAACAACAGGATGTTAGTGTTTACTCACACAGACAATGGAACGCTAATTCTCAGCTCTGCCTGCTATCAGTAAACAACAGGATGTTAGTGTTTACTCACACAGACAATGGAACGCTAATTCTCAGCTCTGCCTGCTATCAGTAAACAACAGGATGTTAGTGTTTACTCACACAGACAATGGAACGCTAATTCTCAGCTCTGCCTGCTATCAGTAAACAACAGGATGTTAGTGTTTACTCACACAGACAATGGAACGCTAATTCTCAGCTCTGCCTGCTATCAGTAAACAACAGGATGTTAGTGTTTACTCACACAGACAATGGAACGCTAATTCTCAGCTCTGCCTGCTATCAGTAAACAACAGGATGTTAGTGTTTACTCACACAGACAATGGAACGCTAATTCTCAGCTCTGCCTGCTATCAGTAAACAACAGGATGTTAGTGTTTACTCACACAGACAATGGAACGCTAATTCTCAGCTCTGCCTGCTATCAGTAAACAACAGGATGTTAGTGTTTACTCACACAGAGGATAGAACGCTCATTCTTAGCTCTGCCTGCTATCAGTAAACAACAGGATGTTAGTGTTTACTCACACAGACAATGGAACGCTAATTCTCAGCTCTGCCTGCTATCAGTAAACAACAGGATGTTAGTGTTTACTCACACAGACAATGGAACGCTAATTCTTATCTCTGCCTGCTATCAGTAAACAACAGGATGTTAGTGTTTACTCACACAGACAATGGAACGCTAATTCTCAGCTCTGCCTGCTATCAGTAAACAACAGGATGTTAGTGTTTACTCACACAGACAATGGAACGCTAATTCTCAGCTCTGCCTGCTATCAGTAAACAACAGGATGTTAGTGTTTACTCACACAGACAATGGAACGCTAATTCTCAGCTCTGCCTGCTATCAGTAAACAACAGGATGTTAGTGTTTACTCACACAGACAATGGAACGCTAATTCTCAGCTCTGCCTGCTATCAGTAAACAACAGGATGTTAGTGTTTACTCACACAGACAATGGAACGCTAATTCTCAGCTCTGTCTGCTATCAGTAAACAACAGGATGTTAGTGTTTACTCACACAGACAATGGAACGCTAATTCTCAGCTCTGCCTGCTATCAGTAAACAACAGGATGTTAGTGTTTACTCACACAGACAATGGAACGCTAATTCTCAGCTCTGCCTGCTATCAGTAAACAACAGCATGTTAGTGTTTACTCACACAGAGAATGGAACGCTAATTCTCAGCTCTGCCTGCTATCAGTAAACAACAGGATGTTAGTGTTTACTCACACAGAGAATGGAACGCTAATTCTCAGCTCTGCCTGCTATCAGTAAACAACAGGATGTTAGTGTTTACTCACACAGACAATGGAACGCTAATTCTCAGCTCTGCCTGCTATCAGTAAACAACAGGATGTTAGTGTTTACTCACACAGACAATGGAACGCTAATTCTCAGCTCTGCCTGCTATCAGTAAACAACAGGATGTTAGTGTTTACTCACACAGACAATGGAACGCTAATTCTCAGCTCTGCCTGCTATCAGTAAACAACAGGATGTTAGTGTTTACTCACACAGACAATGGAACGCTAATTCTTATCTCTGCCTGCTATCAGTAAACAACAGGATGTTAGTGTTTACTCACACAGACAATGGAACGCTAATTCTCAGCTCTGCCTGCTATCAGTAAACAACAGGATGTTAGTGTTTACTCACACAGACAATGGAACGCTAATTCTTAGCTCTGCCTGCTATCAGTAAACAACAGGATGTTAGTGTTTACTCACACAGACAATGGAACGCTAATTCTCAGCTCTGCCTGCTATCAGTAAACAACAGGATGTTAGTGTTTACTCACACAGACAATGGAACGCTAATTCTCAGCTCTGCCTGCTATCAGTAAACAACAGGATGTTAGTGTTTACTCACACAGACAATGGAACGCTAATTCTTAGCTCTGCCTGCTATCAGTAAACAACAGGATGTTAGTGTTTACTCACACAGAGAATGGAATGCTAATTCTCAGCTCTGCCTGCTATCAGTAAACAACAGCATGTTAGTGTTTACTCACACAGAGAATGGAACGCTAATTCTCAGCTCTGCCTGCTATCAGTAAACAACAGGATGTTAGTGTTTACTCACACAGAGAATGGAACGCTAATTCTCAGCTCTGCCTGCTATCAGTAAACAACAGGATGTTAGTGTTTACTCACACAGACAATGGAACGCTAATTCTCAGCTCTGCCTGCTATCAGTAAACAACAGGATGTTAGTGTTTACTCACACAGACAATGGAACGCTAATTCTCAGCTCTGCCTGCTATCAGTAAACAACAGGATGTTAGTGTTTACTCACACAGACAATGGAACGCTAATTCTCAGCTCTGCCTGCTATCAGTAAACAACAGGATGTTAGTGTTTACTCACACAGACAATGGAACGCTAATTCTTATCTCTGCCTGCTATCAGTAAACAACAGGATGTTAGTGTTTACTCACACAGACAATGGAACGCTAATTCTCAGCTCTGCCTGCTATCAGTAAACAACAGGATGTTAGTGTTTACTCACACAGACAATGGAACGCTAATTCTTAGCTCTGCCTGCTATCAGTAAACAACAGGATGTTAGTGTTTACTCACACAGACAATGGAACGCTAATTCTCAGCTCTGCCTGCTATCAGTAAACAACAGGATGTTAGTGTTTACTCACACAGACAATGGAACGCTAATTCTCAGCTCTGCCTGCTATCAGTAAACAACAGGATGTTAGTGTTTACTCACACAGACAATGGAACGCTAATTCTTAGCTCTGCCTGCTATCAGTAAACAACAGGATGTTAGTGTTTACTCACACAGACAATGGAACGCTAATTCTCAGCTCTGCCTGCTATCAGTAAACAACAGGATGTTAGTGTTTACTCACACAGACAATGGAACGCTAATTCTCAGCTCTGCCTGCTATCAGTAAACAACAGGATGTTAGTGTTTACTCACACAGACAATGGAACGCTAATTCTTAGCTCTGCCTGCTATCAGTAAACAACAGGATGTTAGTGTTTACTCACACAGACAATGGAACGCTAATTCTCAGCTCTGCCTGCTATCAGTAAACAACAGGATGTTAGTGTTTACTCACACAGACAATGGAACGCTAATTCTCAGCTCTGCCTGCTATCAGTAAACAACAGGATGTTAGTGTTTACTCACACAGACAATGGAACGCTAATTCTTATCTCTGCCTGCTATCAGTAAACAACAGGATGTTAGTGTTTACTCACACAGACAATGGAACGCTAATTCTCAGCTCTGCCTGCTATCAGTAAACAACAGGATGTTAGTGTTTACTCACACAGACAATGGAACGCTAATTCTCAGCTCTGCCTGCTATCAGTAAACAACAGGATGTTAGTGTTTACTCACACAGACAATGGAACGCTAATTCTTAGCTCTGCCTGCTATCAGTAAACAACAGGATGTTAGTAATTACTCACACAGAGAATGGAATGCTAATTCTCAGCTCTGCCTGCTATCAGTAAACAACAGGATGTAAGTGTTTACTCACACAGACAATGGAACGCTAATTCTCAGCTCTGCCTGCTATCAGTAAACAACAGGATGTTAGTGTTTACTCACACAGACAATGGAACGCTAATTCTCAGCTCTGCCTGCTATCAGTAAACAACAGGATGTTAGTGTTTACTCACACAGACAATGGAACGCTAATTCTCAGCTCTGCCTGCTATCAGTAAACAACAGGATGTTAGTGTTTACTCACACAGACAATGGAACGCTAATTCTTATCTCTGCCTGCTATCAGTAAACAACAGGATGTTAGTGTTTACTCACACAGACAATGGAACGCTAATTCTCAGCTCTGCCTGCTATCAGTAAACAACAGGATGTTAGTGTTTACTCACACAGACAATGGAACGCTAATTCTTATCTCTGCCTGCTATCAGTAAACAACAGGATGTTAGTGTTTACTCACACAGACAATGGAACGCTAATTCTCAGCTCTGCCTGCTATCAGTAAACAACAGGATGTTAGTGTTTACTCACACAGACAATGGAACGCTAATTCTCAGCTCTGCCTGCTATCAGTAAACAACAGGATGTTAGTGTTTACTCACACAGACAATGGAACGCTAATTCTTAGCTCTGCCTGCTATCAGTAAACAACAGGATGTTAGTGTTACTCACACAGAGAATGGAATGCTAATCTCAGCTCTGCTGCTATCAGTAACACAGATGTAGTGTTTACTCACACAGACAATGGAACCTAATCTCAGCTCTGCCTGCTATCAGTAAACAACAGGATGTTAGTGTTTACTCACACAGACAATGGAACGCTAATTCTTAGCTCTGCCTGCTATCAGTAAACAACAGGATGTTAGTGTTTACTCACACAGACAATGGAACGCTAATTCTCAGCTCTGCCTGCTATCAGTAAACAACAGGATGTTAGTGTTTACTCACACAGACAATGGAACGCTAATTCTCAGCTTCTGCCTGCTATCAGTAAACAACAGGATGTTAGTGTTTACTCACACAGACAATGGAACGCTAATTCTCAGCTCTGCCTGCTATCAGTAAACAACAGGATGTTAGTGTTTACTCACACAGACAATGGAACGCTAATTCTCAGCTCTGCCTGCTATCAGTAAACAACAGGATGTTAGTGTTTACTCACACAGACAATGGAACGCTAATTCTTATCTCTGCCTGCTATCAGTAAACAACAGGATGTTAGTGTTTACTCACACAGACAATGGAACGCTAATTCTCAGCTCTGCCTGCTATCAGTAAACAACAGGATGTTAGTGTTTACTCACACAGACAATGGAACGCTAATTCTCTAGCTCTGCCTGCTATCAGTAAACAACAGGATGTTAGTGTTTACTCACACAGACAATGGAACGCTAATTCTCAGCTCTGCCTGCTATCAGTAAACAACAGGATGTTAGTGTTTACTCACACAGACAATGGAACGCTAATTCTCAGCTCTGCCTGCTATCAGTAAACAACAGGATGTTAGTGTTTACTCACACAGACAATGGAACGCTAATTCTCTAGCTCTGCCTGCTATCAGTAAACAACAGGATGTTAGTGTTTACTCACACAGAGAATGGAATGCTAATTCTCAGCTCTGCCTGCTATCAGTAAACAACAGGATGTTAGTGTTTACTCACACAGACAATGGAACGCTAATTCTCAGCTCTGCCTGCTATCAGTAAACAACAGGATGTTAGTGTTTACTCACACAGACAATGGAACGCTAATTCTCAGCTCTGCCTGCTATCAGTAAACAACAGGATGTTAGTGTTTACTCACACAGACAATGGAACGCTAATTCTCAGCTCTGCCTGCTATCAGTAAACAACAGGATGTTAGTGTTTACTCACACAGACAATGGAACGCTAATTCTTATCTCTGCCTGCTATCAGTAAACAACAGGATGTTAGTGTTTACTCACACAGACAATGGAACGCTAATTCTCAGCTCTGCCTGCTATCAGTAAACAACAGGATGTTAGTGTTTACTCACACAGACAATGGAACGCTAATTCTCAGCTCTGCCTGCTATCAGTAAACAACAGGATGTTAGTGTTTACTCACACAGACAATGGAACGCTAATTCTTAGCTCTGCCTGCTATCAGTAAACAACAGGATGTTAGTAATTACTCACACAGAGAATGGAATGCTAATTCTCAGCTCTGCCTGCTATCAGTAAACAACAGGATGTAAGTGTTTACTCACACAGACAATGGAACGCTAATTCTCAGCTCTGCCTGCTATCAGTAAACAACAGGATGTTAGTGTTTACTCACACAGACAATGGAACGCTAATTCTTAGCTCTGCCTGCTATCAGTAAACAACAGTGTGACGACACGAGTTTTCAGATGGTAGGGAGAGATACACTTTTTACGAAGTTACACTTCTCCGTATATCTGCTGTACATAGAATAGCGTGACCGATTTACTTTTGCGTATGAAAGTGCAGTTTCGTAGAGTCCGTGCGATTCGTAGAAGACAGGGGGTCGGCCAATTTCGAATAGGGGTACGCATAATAAAGAACGTGCATACTGACGAGAGCTCGACTATTTTTGCTTGTGGCCGGCGCAGATTTTGAAGGGCAGAGTGGTTTGAGATGCTATTGCGTGAGGAAGGAATTCTAACGAGGCAGCAACCCTGTGACAGAGGTCATCGTAGTGTAGGGTACTGTTGGAAGGGTGTGTGTATTGTTTTATAGCCACCCAAGGTCTTATGCCCACGTCGGGATAAGGATGTTTAGAATTCGAAGGAAGATGGTAACTGCCATTCGCCTGTGAGTGTAGAGTTCCATACTTAAGGTGCGTGTGGTTCTCGATTGAACACCCACCAAGACTTAGTGTCTGTAGCAGAGCTAAGGTGTCCTCATCCTCAGAATAAATGTTATTTGGACAGTGAAATAACGTGCAAGAGCAAGAGAAAGAGACTCTCAAAAGACTAATCCATTGTGTTGTGCCAATGTTGTGACAGTGTTGTGTCGTGTTGTGGTGTTGGGGTAAAGGGCGTCACGAGCCGAGGCCTGTAAGGTAAGCAAACCCTGTAGTTCAATTCTCTAGTGGCGCGCTCCGAGTACTGCGTACGTGTGTGAGTGGTAACGAGTGTGGGGAAGGGGATGTATTTTAGGATGTGTAATGAATTTTGTTGATTTTATATGATTTTCTTATGATTTTCTTATGGTATATGTGATGTCGTTGCTGTTGTTGTTATGGAAGTGGGTCAAAGGCGACGATGGGGAATATAGAGAGGGAGAGAGAGAGAGTGAGGGTGTATGTATGGAGAGAGCGATGAAATGTGGAATGCTGAAGAAGGGTGAAGTGATGATTATGAAGGAAGCATGTTTACAGTATGGATGAAGGGAGGTAATCGTGATGTGCTATAATTGTTGGGGGTGACGGTGGTGATGAAGGGGGGCGGAATGAATCAGGACTGTGAGATGGTAGTGCGGTTGCGATAATTATGTAAATTTATACAAACATTGGTGTATAAAGCAGATGTGAATTATTAAGCATCAGGGTTGGTTTATATTATTGGAATGTGTGTATAGTATCTTTTATTATTATTATGATATTCATAACTATACAGGTCAAGATGGCGGACGGAGGACGGCGTGTTATATTATATTATATAGTGTTTATTGTTTGGTGGGCATATTGTTAAGACTATGTATATGTCAACAGGTGTGGGCTGATGATGATTATTACATCTACGTGTTTATTTCTACGCATTATTTTCCACGCTGTTGCCTTTGATGTGCCTGTTGTGCTGTACTGATGTTGATGTTGTTGCCGCTGACTGGGTCCTAGCCAGCCTGGGATGTACCTTTGCCTCTACAACAGAGTAGTGTCGTGGTGATTTCTTACACTGCTGCAGGTTTTGCCTATGTATCGAGGCAACACGTTTCCAGGAGGTTTTCATACCTAATTCATGCACACACAGACTCACATTACACGCACCTAAAAACATATCCATTTAGTTAGAAGAATCATCCACTTTGTGAAAGAGACTGTTAGCTCTCTGAGCTACTTAACAAGAACATTGAGACATTACTTCTGTGCCACAGCTTTGCCTAGCTAGTAGTTTACGTTTCAACGCCAGTGCTTATTATTTGAAGACTTGCATTTTGAATTGATTTGTTGATTTTGATTTTCCTGTATACACTTTGTAAAGAAACTGCTGTTGTTTAGTTCTATTTGGGGTTTGTTGCAAGGGGAGGTAATTGTTAGTTAGTATTGGGACGGGGGTCTGTTTAGGGGTTGAGGGAGGTTAGTTCCCATTTGTCCTGTGTTTGCTTGTTGATTGTTGAATAAAAGAGTGTGTGTTTGTACTCTGGCATTTTGTGTTAGTTTATTTTGTTTGAGTTTTATTCTTTCACTCGCTTTATGAGCTGACGTCACTGAACCCGCTCGGGGGACGTGACATTTTTGGTGTCAGAAGTGGGATAAACTCATTTATTTTGTTAGGGTATTGCCAGAGGTGTATGTTGTGTGTTTGAGTTGTTGTGTGAAAGGGTACGCAGCGGGCGGTTGGCGGGAGTGTGGGTGTATTGCACTAGGGAACACACTCGGAGTGCAGCATTAACGGGGAATTGGGTTGCAGGGTTCACTTGCTCGCCTTCAGGGGTACGACGGTGAACGATTCCTCGGCTCCTGTGACTGTTGTGTTGCGTATTCATTCTGTTAGGTGTTTGTATCAGTTAGGTGTTATTTGTTTTGTGTATACTAACATCTGTTCTTCCCTTCTTTTCCTGACATGGCTACGCGGGAGGCTCGAGCCGCGATGCGCCGCGACGCTAGGACTCGTAAGGAGGAGGCCGAGCAGGAGGAGCAGGACTTCGATGATGACGGCTCAGTGACAGGGTTGTTGGAGGAACCTTACGCAGTGAGTACTCAGACCACTATGCCTAAGATGTATGCCAAGTCGCCCGGTGCACAGAGCAAAGTCGAGGTCGCGCTCAGTGATAGTGAGAGATTTAGACAGATTGGGGAAGGTCTAGGTCTCAGAGACGGGGCGCTGGCACAGTATATCATGGGTGAGACGAGAAGAGAGGAAGAGCGCAGAGAGAGGGAAGAGGAGAAGAGAGAAGAGAGGTTAGCAAGGGAGGAAGAACGGAGGGAGGAGAGGGAAGCAAGGGCAGATGAGAGGAGGCTTTTAGAGCTTAGACTAGAGACGGAACGGGTAGCTAGAGAGGCGGACAGAAGAGTGCTAGAAATGAAGCTAGAGGAGGAGCGAAGAACCAGAGATGACGACAGAGCAGCTCAGAGAGAGAGGGAGAATAGGGCTAGAGATAGAGGGGCAGCATACTCAGTCAAGTTGAAACCCTTGGAGGAGAGGGAGGATGTGGAGGCCTACCTCCAGATGTTCGAACGGGTGGCAGAGATTCAGGGTTGGAGGAGGGAGGTATGGGCGGTTAGGCTAGCGCCTTTGTTACAAGGGGAAGCCCGGGACACCTACCTTCGTCTAACGCCTGAGCAAGCCCAGGATTTCGACATCGTGAGGAATGCGCTGTTGAGACGCTTCAGGAAGGACGCCGACTACTATCGTAGGCAGTTTCGAGAGGCCAAGAAGGAAGCTGCAGAGACGTTTCCTCAGCTAGTAGTAAGGCTAGGGTCGTTAGTGAAGAAATGGTTTTCGCTCGCCGGCAAAGACATCACCGACGTAGGGCAGGTACTAGACACTTTCATTGGAGAGCAGCTTTTCTCCATCATGACTACCGAGCTAGAGATTTACGTGAGGGAGAATCTACCTGAGACTAGCCATGCCGCAGCAGAGTTGGCGCAGCGTGTGGTAGATGCCAAGCGGGCAGCATCAGCACCGGCACCCGTACTACCCAGTCAGAGACGCAGTTTTCCCAGACGACCGGAGGCTCCTCAGCAACCTAGCAACAGGGGAAGTCAGGGTCAGAAGGTAGGGAGGACGGAAGGGGGTAGTGGGGTACGTCGTTGCTACCGATGTGGGTCGGAGAAGCATGTGGTCAGGGACTGCAAGGTCAAACCTCAGACAGTAGGACAGGTTACAGTGGGACGGACTATTTCCACGGAGACCGCACCTCGGGCTAGCGTGTGTGCAATCAAACCTTATGATCCATGGGGCCAAGGTAGGGCGAACGGGCAGGACGTTCGGGTATTGAGAGATACGGGGGCGGAGATAGGGGCAGTCGCGAGCAGGTTAGTCAAACCAGCTGATTTGACGGGTCGGACTGTCGAGATTTGCTTGGCGAATCGGTCGAACGTGGGTCTGCTACCTACAGCTTGGGTGGAGTTGGATTGTGCGCTGGTCAGGGGGAGAGTAGAGTTGGTGGTTTTCGAGGACGGGCCCGATATCATCCTGGGTAACTGGGTAACGTTTGATAGTGGGGAAAAGAGCCCTGTTTCCTTGTTCGGAGGTGAGTGCGCGATGGCTGCAGCAGTGCAGACTCGGGCGCAGGTGAAGGCCGAGAGGAAGAGGGAGGTACCCTTAGCAGTGGTCGAACCATCCCAGATCTCTGTTAGCACCCCAGAGTTAATCAGGATGCAAGAGACCGACGAGACGCTCGCGAAGGCGAGAACGTTGGCACAGAGTGGTGGGGCGATAGCGTCAGGTAGGGCGTCAGCTGAGTTTCGCAAGAAGAAGGGGGTGTTGTACCGGGTACACACGAAGAGAGGTAGCCAGGTCACGCAACTGGTAGTCCCGAAGCAGTTGAGAGGGGGGGATCCTTCAGTTGGCTCATGATCCACCCATGGCTGGGCATTTGGGAGGGAAACGTACCAGGGAGCGGATCTGGGGGACATTCTATTGGCCGGGAATGTGTGCCGAAGTACGGAGGTATTGCGCCAGTTGTCCCGAATGTCAGAAGGTAGTACCGAGGGGACGGGTGAGGAAGGTACCACTACAGCAACTTCCGCTGGTGGACGAGCCATTTCAGAGGGTGGCGGTAGACATTGTGGGACCCATCAAACCCAAGTCAGATCGGGGTAACATGTACATCCTATTGGTAGTAGACTATGCCACACGCTATCCCGAGGCTGTACCGCTCAAGGGCATAGAGGCAGAGAGGGTGGCAGAAGCGCTGTGGGAGATTTGGTCGAGGGTGGGCGTTCCTAGGGAAATTGTGACAGAGTCAGAGACAGAGTCGGAGACAGAGTCGGAGACAGAGTCAGAGACAGAGTCAGAGACAGAGTCAGAGACAGAGTCAGAGGCAGAGTCAGAGACAGAGTCAGAGACAGAGTCAGAGACAGAGTCAGAGACAGAGTCAGAGACAGAGTCAGAGACACCCCGTGACGCGGAGAGAATCCGAGATGCACCACGACCAACGACCAAGCGGCAAGTGCGCTCATTTTTGGGTTTAGCCGGATACTACAGGCGGTTCGTACCCAACTTTTCAGCGATTGCTTCACCACTACACGATCTGACCAAGGGAGGCAAGCCAGGGGCGGTACAATGGACCGAAGCATGCGAAGCTGCATTCTGCACACTGAAGGAGAAGCTGTGCTCTGACCCTGTGTGCTGTCTGCCGGACTTCACCCTACCGTTTGTGCTACAGACAGATGCGTCGGAGGATGGAGTAGGGGCCATTTTGAGCCAGGACAGGGGACAGGGATTACAGCCTATTGCGTGTGCAAGCAAGAAACTGTCGAAACCCGAGAGGAACTATTCGACCATTGAGAGGGAGTGTCTAGCGTTGGTGTGGGGTGTGCAGAAATTCAGTCAATACCTATACGGACGTACTTTCGTAGTGCAGACTGACCATATGCCACTGCAGTACCTACAGCAAGTGAAGAACACCAACAGCCGACTGATGAGATGGGCACTTCAGCTGCAACCTTTCTCAATGTCTGTGGAGCACATTTCTGGGAAGGACAACGTTCCAGCAGATTTCCTCAGCAGAAACGCTCAGTAGGTAGCATAGGGGGTAATGAGAAATTCGCGTCGTAGTTAAGGTTCTTCAAGGTGTTAAGAACTGGGGGGGGGGTTGTGTGACGACACGAGTTTTCAGATGGTAGGGAGAGATACACTTTTTACGAAGTTACACTTCTCCGTATATCTGCTGTACATAGAATAGCGTGACCGATTTACTTTTGCGTATGAAAGTGCAGTTTCGTAGAGTCCGTGCGATTCGTAGAAGACAGGGGGTCGGCCAATTTCGAATAGGGGTACGCATAATAAAGAACGTGCATACTGACGAGAGCTCGACTATTTTGCTTGTGGCCGGCGCAGATTTTGAAGGGCAGAGTGGTTTGAGATGCTATTGCGTGAGGAAGGAATTCTAACGAGGCAGCAACCCTGTGACAGAGGTCATCGTAGTGTAGGGTACTGTTGGAAGGGTGTGTGTATTGTTTTATAGCCACCCAAGGTCTTATGCCCTCGTCGGGATAAGGATGTTTAGAATTCGAAGGAAGATGGTAACTGCCATTCGCCTGTGAGTGTAGAGTTCCATACTTAAGGTGCGTGTGGTTCTCGATTGAACACCCACCAAGACTTAGTGTCTGTAGCAGAGCTAAGGTGTCCTCATCCTCAGAATAAATGTTATTTGGACAGTGAAATAACGTGCAAGAGCAAGAGAAAGAGACTCTCAAAAGACTAATCCATTGTGTTGTGCCAATGTTGTGACAGTGTTGTGTCGTGTTGTGGTGTGGGGTAAAGGGCGTCACGAGCCGAGGCCTGAAAGGTAAGCAAACCCTGTTGCTCAATTCTCTAGTGGCGCGCTCCGAGTACTGCGTACGTGTATGAGTGGTAATGAGTGTGGGGAAGGGGATGTATTTTAGGATGTGTAATGAATTTTGTTGATTTTATATGATTTTCCTATGATTTTCTTATTGTATATGTGATGGGGAAAATGTCGTTGCTGTTGTTGTTATGGAAATGGGTCAAAGGCGACGATGGGGAATATAGAGAGGAGAGAGAGAGTGAGGGTGTATGTATAGAGAGAGCGATAGAATGTGGAATGCTGAAGAAGGATGAAGTGATGATTATGAAGGAAGCATGTTTACAGTGTGGATGAAGGGAGGTAATCGTGATGTGCTATAATTGTTAGGGGTGACGGTGGTGATGAAGGGGGGCGGAATGAATCTGGACTGTGAGATGGTAGTGTGGTTGCGATAATTATGTATATGTATATAAACATTCGTGTGTAAAGAAGATGCGAATTATTTAGCATCAAAGGGTGATTTATATTATTGAAATCTGTGTATAGTATCTTATATTATTATTATGATATTCATAACTATACAGGTCAAGATGGCGGACGGAGGACGGCGTGTTATGTTATATTATTTAGTGTTTATTATTTGGTGGGCATATTGTTAAGACTATGTATATGTCAACAGGTGTGGGCTGATGATGATGATGATGATGATGATGATGATGATTATTACATCTACGTGTTTATTTCTACGCATTATTACCACGCTGTTGCCTTTGAATTGCCTGTTGTGCTGTACTGATGTTGATGTTGTTGCCGCTGACTGGGTCCTAACCAGCCTGGGATGTACCTTTGCCTCTACGACAGAGTAGTGTTGTGGTGATTTCTTACACTGCTGCAGGTTTTGCCTATGTATCGAGGCAACACACTTCCAGGAGGTTTTCATGCCTAATTCATGCACACACAGACTCACATTACACGCACCTAAAAACATATCCATCTAGTTAGAAGAATCATCCACTTTGTGAAAGAGACTGTTAGCTCTCTGAGCTACTTAACAAGAACATTGAGACATTACTTCTGTGCCACAGCTTTGCTAGCTAGTAGTTTACGTTTCAACGCCAGTCGCTTATTATTTGAAGACTTGCATTTTGAATTGATTTGTTGATTTTGATTTTCCTGTATACACTTTGTAAAGAAACTGCTGTTGTTTAGTTCTATTTGGGGTTTGTTGCAAGGGGAGGTAATTGTTAGTTAGTATTGGGACGGGGGTCTGTTTAGGGGTTGAGGGGAGGTTAGTTCCCATTTGTCCTGTGTTTGCTTGTTGATTGTTGAATAAAAGAGTGTGTGTTTGTACTCTGGCATTTTGTGTTAGTTTATTTTGTTTGAGTTTTATTCTTTCACTCGCTTTATGAGCTGACGTCACTGAACCCGCTCGGGGGACGTGACAAACAGGATGTTAGTGTTTACTCACACAGACAATGGAACGCTAATTCTCAGCTCTGCCTGCTATCAGTAAACAACAGGATGTTAGTGTTTACTCACACAGACAATGGAACGCTAATTCTCAGCTCTGCCTGCTATCAGTAAACAACAGGATGTTAGTGTTTACTCACACAGACAATGGAACGCTAATTCTCAGCTCTGCCTGCTATCAGTAAACAACAGGATGTTAGTGTTTACTCACACAGACAATGGAACGCTAATTCTCAGCTCTGCCTGCTATCAGTAAACAACAGGATGTTAGTGTTTACTCACACAGACAATGGAACGCTAATTCTCAGCTCTGCCTGCTATCAGTAAACAACAGGATGTTAGTGTTTACTCACACAGACAATGGAACGCTAATTCTCAGCTCTGCCTGCTATCAGTAAACAACAGGATGTTAGTGTTTACTCACACAGACAATGGAACGCTAATTCTCAGCTCTGCCTGCTATCAGTAAACAACAGGATGTTAGTGTTTACTCACACAGACAATGGAACGCTAATTCTCAGCTCTGCCTGCTATCAGTAAACAACAGGATGTTAGTGTTTACTCACACAGACAATGGAACGCTAATTCTCAGCTCTGCCTGCTATCAGTAAACAACAGGATGTTAGTGTTTACTCACACAGACAATGGAACGCTAATTCTCAGCTCTGCCTGCTATCAGTAAACAACAGGATGTTAGTGTTTACTCACACAGACAATGGAACGCTAATTCTCAGCTCTGCCTGCTATCAGTAAACAACAGGATGTTAGTGTTTACTCACACAGACAATGGAACGCTAATTCTCAGCTCTGCCTGCTATCAGTAAACAACAGGATGTTAGTGTTTACTCACACAGACAATGGAACGCTAATTCTCAGCTCTGCCTGCTATCAGTAAACAACAGGATGTTAGTGTTTACTCACACAGACAATGGAACGCTAATTCTCAGCTCTGCCTGCTATCAGTAAACAACAGGATGTTAGTGTTTACTCACACAGACAATGGAACGCTAATTCTCAGCTCTGCCTGCTATCAGTAAACAACAGGATGTTAGTGTTTACTCACACAGACAATGGAACGCTAATTCTCAGCTCTGCCTGCTATCAGTAAACAACAGGATGTTAGTGTTTACTCACACAGACAATGGAACGCTAATTCTCAGCTCTGCCTGCTATCAGTAAACAACAGGATGTTAGTGTTTACTCACACAGACAATGGAACGCTAATTCTCAGCTCTGCCTGCTATCAGTAAACAACAGGATGTTAGTGTTTACTCACACAGACAATGGAACGCTAATTCTCAGCTCTGCCTGCTATCAGTAAACAACAGGATGTTAGTGTTTACTCACACAGACAATGGAACGCTAATTCTCAGCTCTGCCTGCTATCAGTAAACAACAGGATGTTAGTGTTTACTCACACAGACAATGGAACGCTAATTCTCAGCTCTGCCTGCTATCAGTAAACAACAGGATGTTAGTGTTTACTCACACAGACAATGGAACGCTAATTCTCAGCTCTGCCTGCTATCAGTAAACAACAGGATGTTAGTGTTTACTCACACAGACAATGGAACGCTAATTCTCAGCTCTGCCTGCTATCAGTAAACAACAGGATGTTAGTGTTTACTCACACAGACAATGGAACGCTAATTCTCAGCTCTGCCTGCTATCAGTAAACAACAGGATGTTAGTGTTTACTCACACAGACAATGGAACGCTAATTCTCAGCTCTGCCTGCTATCAGTAAACAACAGGATGTTAGTGTTTACTCACACAGACAATGGAACGCTAATTCTCAGCTCTGCCTGCTATCAGTAAACAACAGGATGTTAGTGTTTACTCACACAGACAATGGAACGCTAATTCTCAGCTCTGCCTGCTATCAGTAAACAACAGGATGTTAGTGTTTACTCACACAGACAATGGAACGCTAATTCTCAGCTCTGCCTGCTATCAGTAAACAACAGGATGTTAGTGTTTACTCACACAGACAATGGAACGCTAATTCTCAGCTCTGCCTGCTATCAGTAAACAACAGGATGTTAGTGTTTACTCACACAGACAATGGAACGCTAATTCTCAGCTCTGCCTGCTATCAGTAAACAACAGGATGTTAGTGTTTACTCACACAGACAATGGAACGCTAATTCTCAGCTCTGCCTGCTATCAGTAAACAACAGGATGTTAGTGTTTACTCACACAGACAATGGAACGCTAATTCTCAGCTCTGCCTGCTATCAGTAAACAACAGGATGTTAGTGTTTACTCACACAGACAATGGAACGCTAATTCTCAGCTCTGCCTGCTATCAGTAAACAACAGGATGTTAGTGTTTACTCACACAGACAATGGAACGCTAATTCTCAGCTCTGCCTGCTATCAGTAAACAACAGGATGTTAGTGTTTACTCACACAGACAATGGAACGCTAATTCTCAGCTCTGCCTGCTATCAGTAAACAACAGGATGTTAGTGTTTACTCACACAGACAATGGAACGCTAATTCTTAGCTCTGCCTGCTATCAGTAAACAACAGGATGTTAGTGTTTACTCACACAGACAATGGAACGCTAATTCTCAGCTCTGCCTGCTATCAGTAAACAACAGGATGTTAGTGTTTACTCACACAGACAATGGAACGCTAATTCTCAGCTCTGCCTGCTATCAGTAAACAACAGGATGTTAGTGTTTACTCACACAGACAATGGAACGCTAATTCTCAGCTCTGCCTGCTATCAGTAAACAACAGGATGTTAGTGTTTACTCACACAGACAATGGAACGCTAATTCTCAGCTCTGCCTGCTATCAGTAAACAACAGGATGTTAGTGTTTACTCACACAGACAATGGAACGCTAATTCTCAGCTCTGCCTGCTATCAGTAAACAACAGGATGTTAGTGTTTACTCACACAGACAATGGAACGCTAATTCTCAGCTCTGCCTGCTATCAGTAAACAACAGGATGTTAGTGTTTACTCACACAGACAATGGAACGCTAATTCTCAGCTCTGCCTGCTATCAGTAAACAACAGGATGTTAGTGTTTACTCACACAGACAATGGAACGCTAATTCTCAGCTCTGCCTGCTATCAGTAAACAACAGGATGTTAGTGTTTACTCACACAGACAATGGAACGCTAATTCTCAGCTCTGCCTGCTATCAGTAAACAACAGGATGTTAGTGTTTACTCACACAGACAATGGAACGCTAATTCTTAGCTCTGCCTGCTATCAGTAAACAACAGGATGTTAGTGTTTACTCACACAGACAATGGAACGCTAATTCTCAGCTCTGCCTGCTATCAGTAAACAACAGGATGTTAGTGTTTACTCACACAGACAATGGAACGCTAATTCTCAGCTCTGCCTGCTATCAGTAAACAACAGGATGTTAGTGTTTACTCACACAGACAATGGAACGCTAATTCTCAGCTCTGCCTGCTATCAGTAAACAACAGGATGTTAGTGTTTACTCACACAGACAATGGAACGCTAATTCTCAGCTCTGCCTGCTATCAGTAAACAACAGGATGTTAGTGTTTACTCACACAGACAATGGAACGCTAATTCTCAGCTCTGCCTGCTATCAGTAAACAACAGGATGTTAGTGTTTACTCACACAGACAATGGAACGCTAATTCTCAGCTCTGCCTGCTATCAGTAAACAACAGGATGTTAGTGTTTACTCACACAGACAATGGAACGCTAATTCTCAGCTCTGCCTGCTATCAGTAAACAACAGGATGTTAGTGTTTACTCACACAGACAATGGAACGCTAATTCTCAGCTCTGCCTGCTATCAGTAAACAACAGATGTTAGTGTTTACTCACACAGACAATGGAACGCTAATTCTCAGCTCTGCCTGCTATCAGTAAACAACAGGATGTTAGTGTTTACTCACACAGACAATGGAACGCTAATTCTCAGCTCTGCCTGCTATCAGTAAACAACAGGATGTTAGTGTTTACTCACACAGACAATGGAACGCTAATTCTCAGCTCTGCCTGCTATCAGTAAACAACAGGATGTTAGTGTTTACTCACACAGACAATGGAACGCTAATTCTCAGCTCTGCCTGCTATCAGTAAACAACAGGATGTTAGTGTTTACTCACACAGACAATGGAACGCTAATTCTCAGCTCTGCCTGCTATCAGTAAACAACAGGATGTTAGTGTTTACTCACACAGACAATGGAACGCTAATTCTTAGCTCTGCCTGCTATCAGTAAACAACAGGATGTTAGTGTTTACTCACACAGACAATGGAACGCTAATTCTCAGCTCTGCCTGCTATCAGTAAACAACAGGATGTTAGTGTTTACTCACACAGACAATGGAACGCTAATTCTCAGCTCTGCCTGCTATCAGTAAACAACAGGATGTTAGTGTTTACTCACACAGACAATGGAACGCTAATTCTCAGCTCTGCCTGCTATCAGTAAACAACAGGATGTTAGTGTTTACTCACACAGACAATGGAACGCTAATTCTCAGCTCTGCCTGCTATCAGTAAACAACAGGATGTTAGTGTTTACTCCACAGACAATGGAACGCTAATTCTCAGCTCTGCCTGCTATCAGTAAACAACAGGATGTTAGTGTTTACTCACACAGACAATGGAACGCTAATTCTCAGCTCTGCCTGCTATCAGTAAACAACAGGATGTTAGTGTTTACTCACACAGACAATGGAACGCTAATTCTTAGCTCTGACTGCTATCAGTAAACAACAGGATGTTAGTGTTTACTCACACAGAGAATGGAATGCTAATTCTCAGCTCTGCCTGCTATCAGTAAACAACAGCATGTTAGTGTTTACTCACACAGAGAATGGAACGCTAATTCTCAGCTCTGCCTGCTATCAGTAAACAACAGGATGTTAGTGTTTACTCACACAGAGAATGGAACGCTAATTCTCAGCTCTGCCTGCTATCAGTAAACAACAGGATGTTAGTGTTTTACTCACACAGAGAATGGAACGCTAATTCTCAGCTCTGCCTGCTATCAGTAAACAACAGGATGTTAGTGTTTACTCACACAGACAATGGAACGCTAATTCTCAGCTCTGCCTGCTATCAGTAAACAACAGGATGTTAGTGTTTACTCACACAGACAATGGAACGCTAATTCTCAGCTCTGCCTGCTATCAGTAAACAACAGGATGTTAGTGTTTACTCACACAGACAATGGAACGCTAATTCTTATCTCTGCCTGCTATCAGTAAACAACAGGATGTTAGTGTTTACTCACACAGACAATGGAACGCTAATTCTCAGCTCTGCCTGCTATCAGTAAACAACAGGATGTTAGTGTTTACTCACACAGACAATGGAACGCTAATTCTTATCTCTGCCTGCTATCAGTAAACAACAGGATGTTAGTGTTTACTCACACAGACAATGGAACGCTAATTCTCAGCTCTGCCTGCTATCAGTAAACAACAGGATGTTAGTGTTTACTCACACAGACAATGGAACGCTAATTCTCAGCTCTGCCTGCTATCAGTAAACAACAGGATGTTAGTGTTTACTCACACAGACAATGGAACGCTAATTCTAGCTCTGCCTGCTATCAGTAAACAACAGGATGTTAGTGTTTACTCACACAGAGAATGGAATGCTAATTCTCAGCTCTGCCTGCTATCAGTAAACAACAGATGTTAGTGTTTACTCACACAGACAATGGAACGCTAATTCTCAGCTCTGCCTGCTATCAGTAAACAACAGGATGTTAGTGTTTACTCACACAGAGAATGGAACGCTAATTCTCAGCTCTGCCTGCTATCAGTAAACAACAGGATGTTAGTGTTTACTCACACAGACAATGGAACGCTAATTCTCAGCTCTGCCTGCTATCAGTAAACAACAGGATGTTAGTGTTTACTCACACAGACAATGGAACGCTAATTCTCAGCTCTGCCTGCTATCAGTAAACAACAGGATGTTAGTGTTTACTCACACAGACAATGGAACGCTAATTCTTAGCTCTGCCTGCTATCAGTAAACAACAGGATGTTAGTGTTTACTCACACAGACAATGGAACGCTAATTCTCAGCTCTGCCTGCTATCAGTAAACAACAGGATGTTAGTGTTTACTCACACAGACAATGGAACGCTAATCTCAGCTCTGCCTGCTATCAGTAAACAACAGGATGTTAGTGTTTACTCACACAGACAATGGAACGCTAATTCTTAGCTCTGCCTGCTATCAGTAAACAACAGGATGTTAGTGTTTACTCACACAGACATGGAACGCTAATTCTCAGCTCTGCCTGCTATCAGTAAACAACAGGATGTTAGTGTTTACTCACACAGACAATGGAACGCTAATTCTCAGCTCTGCCTGCTATCAGTAAACAACAGGATGTTAGTGTTTACTCACACAGACAATGGAACGCTAATTCTCAGCTCTGCCTGCTATCAGTAAACAACAGGATGTTAGTGTTTACTCACACAGACAATGGAACGCTAATTCTCAGCTCTGCCTGCTATCAGTAAACAACAGGATGTTAGTGTTTACTCACACAGACAATGGAACGCTAATTCTCAGCTCTGCCTGCTATCAGTAAACAACAGGATGTTAGTGTTTACTCACACAGACAATGGAACGCTAATTCTCAGCTCTGCCTGCTATCAGTAAACAACAGGATGTTAGTGTTTACTCACACAGACAATGGAACGCTAATTCTCAGCTCTGCCTGCTATCAGTAAACAACAGGATGTTAGTGTTTACTCACACAGACAATGGAACGCTAATTCTCAGCTCTGCCTGCTATCAGTAAACAACAGGATGTTAGTGTTTACTCACACAGAGACATGGAACGCTAATTCTCAGCTCTGCCTGCTATCAGTAAACAACAGGATGTTAGTGTTTACTCACACAGACAATGGAACGCTAATTCTCAGCTCTGCCTGCTATCAGTAAACAACAGGATGTTAGTGTTTACTCACACAGACAATGGAACGCTAATTCTCAGCTCTGCCTGCTATCAGTAAACAACAGGATGTTAGTGTTTACTCACACAGACAATGGAACGCTAATTCTCAGCTCTGCCTGCTATCAGTAAACAACAGGATGTTAGTGTTTACTCACACAGACAATGGAACGCTAATTCTATCTCTGCCTGCTATCAGTAAACAACAGGATGTTAGTGTTTACTCACACAGACAATGGAACGCTAATTCTCAGCTCTGCCTGCTATCAGTAAACAACAGGATGTTAGTGTTTACTCACACAGACAATGGAACGCTAATTCTTATCTCTGCCTGCTATCAGTAAACAACAGGATGTTAGTGTTTACTCACACAGACAATGGAACGCTAATTCTCAGCTCTGCCTGCTATCAGTAAACAACAGGATGTTAGTGTTTACTCACACAGACAATGGAACGCTAATTCTCAGCTCTGCCTGCTATCAGTAAACAACAGGATGTTAGTGTTTACTCACACAGACAATGGAACGCTAATTCTTAGCTCTGCCTGCTATCAGTAAACAACAGGATGTTAGTGTTTACTCACACAGAGAATGGAATGCTAATTCTCAGCTCTGCCTGCTATCAGTAAACAACAGGATGTTAGTGTTTACTCACACAGACAATGGAACGCTAATTCTCAGCTCTGCCTGCTATCAGTAAACAACAGGATGTTAGTGTTTACTCACACAGACAATGGAACGCTAATTCTTAGCTCTGCCTGCTATCAGTAAACAACAGGATGTTAGTGTTTACTCACACAGACAATGGAACGCTAATTCTCAGCTCTGCCTGCTATCAGTAAACAACAGGATGTTAGTGTTTACTCACACAGACAATGGAACGCTAATTCTCAGCTCTGCCTGCTATCAGTAAACAACAGGATGTTAGTGTTTACTCACACAGACAATGGAACGCTAATTCTTATCTCTGCCTGCTATCAGTAAACAACAGGATGTTAGTGTTTACTCACACAGACAATGGAACGCTAATTCTCAGCTCTGCCTGCTATCAGTAAACAACAGGATGTTAGTGTTTACTCACACAGACAATGGAACGCTAATTCTCAGCTCTGCCTGCTATCAGTAAACAACAGGATGTTAGTGTTTACTCACACAGACAATGGAACGCTAATTCTCAGCTCTGCCTGCTATCAGTAAACAACAGGATGTTAGTGTTTACTCACACAGAGAATGGAATGCTAATTCTCAGCTCTGCCTGCTATCAGTAAACAACAGGATGTTAGTGTTTACTCACACAGACAATGGAACGCTAATTCTTAGCTCTGCCTGCTATCAGTAAACAACAGGATGTTAGTGTTTACTCACACAGACAATGGAACGCTAATTCTCAGCTCTGCCTGCTATCAGTAAACAACAGGATGTTAGTGTTTACTCACACAGACAATGGAACGCTAATTCTCAGCTCTGCCTGCTATCAGTAAACAACAGGATGTTAGTGTTTACTCACACAGACAATGGAACGCTAATTCTCAGCTCTGCCTGCTATCAGTAAACAACAGGATGTTAGTGTTTACTCACACAGACAATGGAACGCTAATTCTCAGCTCTGCCTGCTATCAGTAAACAACAGGATGTTAGTGTTTACTCACACAGACAATGGAACGCTAATTCTTATCTCTGCCTGCTATCAGTAAACAACAGGATGTTAGTGTTTACTCACACAGAGAATGGAACGCTAATTCTCAGCTCTGCCTGCTATCAGTAAACAACAGGATGTTAGTGTTTACTCACACAGACAATGGAACGCTAATTCTCAGCTCTGCCTGCTATCAGTAAACAACAGGATGTTAGTGTTTACTCACACAGAGAATGGAACGCTAATTCTCAGCTCTGCCTGCTATCAGTAAACAACAGGATGTTAGTGTTTACTCACACAGAGAATGGAACGCTAATTCTCAGCTCTGCCTGCTATCAGTAAACAACAGGATGTTAGTGTTTACTCACACAGACAATGGAACGCTAATTCTCAGCTCTGCCTGCTATCAGTAAACAACAGGATGTTAGTGTTTACTCACACAGACAATGGAACGCTAATTCTTATCTCTGCCTGCTATCAGTAAACAACAGGATGTTAGTGTTTACTCACACAGACAATGGAACGCTAATTCTCAGCTCTGCCTGCTATCAGTAAACAACAGGATGTAAGTGTTTACTCACACAGACAATGGAACGCTAATTCTCAGCTCTGCCTGCTATCAGTAAACAACAGGATGTAAGTGTTTACTCACACAGAGAACTTAAAGCTAATTCTCAGCTCTGCCTGCTATCAGTAAACAACAGGATGTTAGTGTTTACTCACACAGAGAACGGAACGCTAATTCTCAGCTCTGCCTGCTATCAGTAAACAACAGGATGTAAGTGTTTACTCACACAGAGAACGGAACGCTAATTCTCAGCTCTGCCTGCTATCAGTAAACAACAGGATGTTAGTGTTTACTCACACAGAGAACGGAACGCTAATTCTCAGCTCTGCCTGCTATCAGTAAACAACAGGATGTAAGTGTTTACTCACACAGAGAACGGAACGCTAATTCTCAGCTCTGCTTGCTATCAGTAAACAACAGGATGTTAGTGTTTACTCACACAGAGAACGGAACGCTAATTCTCAGCTCTGCCTGCTATCAGTAAACAACAGGATGTAAGTGTTTACTCACACAGAGAATGGAATGCTAATTCTCAGCTCTGACTGCTATCAGTAAACAACAGGATGTTAGTGTTTACTCACACAGAGAACGAACGCTAATTCTCAGCTCTGCCTGCTATCAGTAAACAACAGGATATTAGTGTTTACTCACACAGAGAATGGAACACTAATTCTCAGCTCTGCTTGCTATCAGTAAACAACAGGATGTTAGTGTTTACTCACACAGAGAATGGAACGCTAATTCTCAGCTCTGCCTGCTATCAGTAAACAACAGGATGTTAGTGTTTACTCACACAGAGAACAGAATGCTAATTCTCAGCTCTGCCTGCAATCAGTAAACAACAGGATGTTAGTGTTTACTCACACAGAGAATGGAACGCTAATTCTCAGCTCTGCCTGCTATCAGTAAACAACAGCATGTTAGTGTTTACTCACACAGAAAATGGAATGCTAATTCTCAGCTCTGCCTGCTATCAGTAAACAACAGGATGTTAGTGTTTAGCTGTAGTCGGATGGATGAGTGCTGCAAAGCTAATGGGCTTGTCTGCTGGGTCAGGGGTCAAAAGTAATACAATCTTCTCAACTCAGAGCTCGATCTAGAACAACTGTATGTTGAGTTTCATGATGTTTAAAATAAGCCTACTTCAGTCCTAAAATTATGAGGATATATTATTTTGCAATAACAACCAGAACAAGGAGTAAACTTATGTGTCTGAGGTAGGAGACTATTGAGGTCACCAGAACAAGGAGTAAACTTATGTGACTGAGGTAGGAGACTATTGAGGTCACCAGAACAAGGAGTAAACTTAAGTGACTGAGGTAGGAGACTATTGAGGTCACCAGAACAAGGAGTAAACTTATGTGACTGAGGTAGGAGACTATTGAGGTCACCAGAACAAGGAGTAAACTTATGTGACTGAGGTAGGAGACTTTTGAGGTCACCAAAGGTTTTCTCTGGGTACTCCGGTTTTTTCCCTTCCTTCAATAAATTATAATTATAATGGTATCCGAGGCAGTCAAAATGAAAATGTCAAAAATAACAATTTGATTTCCTTCCCGTTTTCTAATAGAGATCTCCCTACCTTCATTCCACATATTTGAGTGATAAATGATTGATTGATTGTTGCTTTAGATCCAGCGGACTCTTCCGAGCCAAATCAGGACCGGACAACCCCCGATCCGCATAAAAGATCTGCTGAAACAACCCTAGTGGGAAAATTGAATGCCCTCCACCGGCCAGTCACTTTTCAATAAAGACATGCCACGCAGGGAACGGATGAGGCTTTACCCCAACTACTCGAACCCCCGGTTACAAAAACAAAATAGAATACAAACATCATTATAAATTATCAACAAAACATATACATATAAAATGCCTATATTGCTAAATAATAACATCATAGGAAGCCCTAGTGACCACCCGGCAGAAAGCGTCCAACACTCCCAAGCTGATCCAACAGACCTCATACACAAACAAGGAGTCTTGTCCAGGAAGAGTTTTCAAGAAAAAAGGTAGGTCATTGATCTAGCGAAGAAGAAGATAGTATAGCAGAGTGATAGGACAGAGCAGGAATGGGAAAGAGTAAATGAGGAAGACAGCGACAGTGGAAATTTAAAGCACTAAATTTCCAGAAAGTGGGGACACTATTTATACTGAAACCCCCGGCACATATTTGTTGTGTGTGACACACTGGTTAAAACATGTCAATGTTTATGTTGTGTGTGTCACACTGCATGGGTGAAATGTGTCACTGTTTATGTTGTGTGTGTCACACTGGGTTAAACTTGTCAGTGTGTATGTTGTGTGTGCCACACTGGGTGAAACATGTCAGTGTGTATGTTGTGTGTGCCACACTGGGTGAAACATGTCAGTGTGTACGTTGTGTGTGCCACACTGGGTGAAACATGTCAGTGTGTATGTTGGTACAGATCGCCAAGCTGATGGGTGATTTAGGGAACAGCGCCTACAGTGGTACCTCGGGTTACAAACCAAGTTCTGAAAATGCTCATAACCCACAGAGGTACCTCGATTAACAAACCAAGTTCTGGAAATGTTCATAACCTACAGTGGTACCTCGGGTTACAAACCAAGTTCTGGAAATATTCGTAATCCGAAACATTGAAATCAATGAAAAAGAGACAATCCATTTCAAGACAAAAGAAACGTTCTTTTTAATGTACATCCACTCCTTTTGTCCTTTGTAACCCACTGTTCCTTATGCAAGACAAAAAAAAAATTTAAAAGTTGTTGTTCGTAAAAGACCAAAATGATTACCAACAACACCAATGGCATCAACATGGACATCAAAGTCCAAGGCCAATCCCTCAACACAGTGCAAAGCTTCAAATATTTAGGAGCCATTATATCAGACAATGGGTCCCGACAGGAAGTCCTCTCCAGGATCGCACAAACAACTGCTGCCCTGACAAGGTTGAAGCCCATTTGGAAAGACAGGACCATCAGTCTATATTCCAAAGTAAGACTGCTGCGCTCCCTTGTCATCTCCATCTTCCTATATGCTTGCGAAGCATGGATCTTCACAGCAGATCTCCAACGAAGAATACAAAGCATGGAGATGAGGTGCTACAGAAGACTTCTGGGCATTTCCTATACACAACACATCACCAAAGACGAAGTCCGACAGACCATCACACAAGCCATTGGACAACATGATGACCTACTTACAGTGGTGAAGAAACGGAAACTCCGATGGTATGGCCATGTCACCAGATCATCAGGCCTTGCAAAGACTATTCTGCAAGGCACAGTGCAAGGAGGTAGAAGAAGAGGGAGACCGAAAAAGAGATGGGAGGACAACATTAGCGAATGGACTGGTTTGACACTGAGCGAAGCCATCAGGGCTGCTGAGGACAGAGAAAGATGGAGTATGCTGGTTAAACGATCATCTGTGGTGCCCCTATGACCTCCGGGTTGCGGGACAGGATAGGATAGGATAGGATAGTTGTTCGTAAACCGAACTGTTCGTGATCTGGGGCATTCGTGACCAAAGGTATAACTGTATATAGCATCCATTATTATTATTATTATTATTATTATTATTATTATTATTATTATTATTATTATTATTATTGGATTACTGTACCACATAGTAATTGTGTGGAAGATTTGTAAAAGAGATGCCAAGTTCCATTATTACCTCAGACTCCATTGGAAGTAAATCTATGTATCTTTCTGTCTTCACCCACACCATATTTGTTTCCAAAGGGTCAGTGCTTTCTGTAACAAAGAAATCAGCAAATGTATCATGGGTGGTAGCAGTAGCACTTTTGGTCAGGACTCTGGTTTTCTATGCCAAAGTTGGAGAGTACAAACCCTGCAGAGGATGAATTTATATGACTTAGATACAAGACTTTTCATGTAATCAAGTATTTTCTCCTGGTAATTTGGTTTCCTCCCTCCCTTCAATAATGCTGTCTCAGTTAATAATAAGGCACATTTACCATGCATTTATTTATTTACTTTTTAACCTTTAGGCTGCGCTGTCTACGTACATAGTATGAGGTGTTTAACGCAAGAGTAATGCGATGTCTACATACGTTGTACTAGATAGTATAAGGGAGGCAAAAGCGTTTATAAAATAAATCCTTGGTCATGATAATGAAACAAAACATGTTTCCCTTCAACTGTAATGTTTTGGAAAGAAAAATATTTTGGTTTAGAGGTAATTTTCAAACAAAAAGCACGTGTCGAAGCACTTGTTGCTGGCAAAATTTTCTGCCTCGTTCGTTGCCATCATGGCACGCAGAATATACACGGCCAAAGAGGTGGTGGAAATGTTTCAAAAGGAACACTTTGATGATGATAGTAGGGATAAAGATTTTGATGCGGGTGATGATGTTTATTTGACGGAGGCTGGAGGGAGTGATTACGATTCGGACGAAGAAGAAGATCGCCGCCTACAATCTTTAGCAGATGATGGTAGGTGAAAAAAACTACTTGTTATTTTCACTAGATCTATAATAATATTATTTGCCTTTTACACAGACTATTTCTGTATTTATCAGGCTTTGGTTACAGTCCATTTTGGTTCACATCATTTTTTGTAATCAATCTTATTTCTATTTTGCAATTCTTTGCGTATGACTTCAAGAATGGGTGTGCAGTTGAGTGAGAGTGAATTTGTTTGCTCATGCCCCTAACTTTCCATCCCATAATTGTACTAACCAACAATCTTACACTTTTTTTGTGTCTGTTCTTTGGAATCTTTATTTAATTTCCTTTCATTTGATATATACTTTTATATATCTAGGTGTAATAGTTTAGCAACAATGGCATATATAATAAGGCATGTGTGTTTTTAATCGTAAGTCAAAAATTTCTTTAGCACAGAGCAGTAAAAACATGTCAGCAGGCTAAGGGTTATTCATAAAACAAAAAAGCAGTTTTTCTAGCCTGAATGACTATGGGGTTCATACCAGAAAAAAAAATCCCACCCATAAAAAATGTGCCTGTCACTAGTAGAACTGAACCCTTGTTCATTGGCGCCCATGCATGTAACATAGTTCAGAGCCTATTCTACACTTTAGGTTGAGATAGTTGAAACTGTACAGCAGCAAAGCCACAAATACAATATAGATAAAAACGTGACCATTATTGCTAAATATAAAACACTAATATACTTACTATGTCCCTCTGTGTCACTAGCAGGCTCTGTCTTCATTTGACACAACTCTGAGTCATGTGGCTCCTGAAATCAATGATGAGAATATATTACTTTACAACAACTATCAGTACATTTGGATTATTGTACCACACAGTTCATGTGTTGATTTTTTATAAGAGACATCAAGCTCGATTATTACCTCAGGCTTCGCAGGATGCACACCAATATATGTCTCTGACTTCACCCACACAGTTTTCGTTTCTAATGGCCCACTGCTTTCTGTAACAAAAAAAATCAGCAAACACATCATGGGTGAGTGCTACATTGTATGATTAAACTGAACAGTTGTTGTCACTCACATCCATATTCATGTGGGCATCACACCAACTTGTAATCACTAAAGTGTTCACTTAAATGAAAAAGTTCTTGACAACTGTGGAATTAAACATTTGTTCACTGGCACATAAGGGAAGTTATTTAGCTCACATGATCCTGTAATATACTTAAGAAATATCTAGAGAAGCAAAACTAAAGGCAAAGCATTTCAGCTGCAATAACAATATAGTTTGTTTTTTTAACATAACAAGCATTACTATCAGGGCTCCCAATTATGCTAACATTGGGCAAAATCACACCTTAGTCCTTCAAAATTATGCTGAACACGCGTGAGACGTATGTCTTAAATTTTACAATTGGCGCTGAAAACACACCTAAAAAAACAATCTACAGCGTGAGAAGATCGTGAACGCATAATCGTTTCTAAAATTAACATGGCCAAAAAAAATTAGCTCAATGTTCATTGGTTTATCTTTTGCACTATCAACCAATCACAAAGTTCCTAAATCATCTCACTAGGCTTAGGACGTGACATCATTGTTTAATGTGGCATAGATTTGTGATGCATAGTCTGTCATGGTTACTTCCCTTGTATCGCTACGAAACCATCAATCATGGCATTTTTCCATGAGTTTTCCAACTCCTTAAAATGCTTATCAATGCTTATCAAGGAGAGGGAAAAATTCCTTAAAATAATAAAATGAAAGTGATTTCTCTCCTTAGATTCACTACAAAAAGGGAGCCCAGACTATAATAGGCTAATATACTTACCATATCCCTCAGTATCACAGTCAGGTTCTGTCTTCACTTTACACAACAGTGGTATATGTGGCTTCCTCATGTCACTGTCAGGTGCTGTCTTGATTTCTGATTCTTCCTTTATGTTGAACTCACTGCCAGTCACATTAGCGGTACCTCTGACATTCTGTTCACTGCTGCAGTGAGAAACATGATGGCTTTCTCTTCCTGCAATTTCTAAACAAAATAACAGCTTTCATGTGAATATTTCCTGACAGCAATCATAATGATGAACTTAAAAACCGATCACATAAAAATGTAAATATTTTCCTCTCATCTAAATATTACAGATGACACAGTAAATAAACCTCCAAAGTGCAATCAAGGATGAACAAAGAACTGGTCTATTTCACTATTTCCAATTAAAACAAATCCTGCAGAAACAACGTTGCCATAGTTAAGATCAGCACCCAGCATTCACTGCACAGCCCACACAAAAGGTAAGGAAAAAAACAAACTATTTTGTTGGTGTTAGGGTGTGGGTGTGCTAAACCTGACACTTATTTTAATATGTTTCTGTGATACCATTCTTCAAGGAGCGCTGATGTTAACATTTGCCACCACTTTGTGACATCTCAAATGAAAAAAACAACAACAATTTACATTAAAATACATGTTAAACAAAGAAAAAATAAACGATGAGCCATTCAATTCACATAACAGTAATAGGAGAATGACAAAGCTTTCATTTTGACAGGCGTGGAAATTATATTTTTCTGTACAGGCTGATACCACGATGTAGATCTTAACTGTCCTGTATTGTCTGTAGTCTGATTGTTAAATGCCAGTCTCAATGTTCAATGACGAATGTTTCATCACCGGAGCCAACTCACCTTGCGCATGCCACGCTTGCAATCTCATCCAGTCTACCACTGGTTCCTCAGCAATGTCAATCTCCAGCTTCACCTCAGACAGCACTTGACTGTCTTCGTCCTCCATAACAGAGCACTGCAAGCGTTCAACGTTGCAAAACAACTGCACAACCTCAACATGAACAGGGGAAGTAATTCCGAAAGTTTGCTAAGGGGAAAAACTCTCCATACTATCGTAAATTTATTCGCTAACGTTTCAGTAGAAAAGGACCTGGCGCAAAAGAAGTTTTTTTTTTTTTTAACTTATTATACATATAATAATGCATACCATTAAAAAATTCTTAATACCAAAGGTGAATAGAACAAGCAGATAGTTATACTTTATTTAAAGAATTAACTCGTTCGTGATAGGAAGAGGATCACAAAGCCACATTGTCATTTACTAAATTAGTTTCGTATGTCTCCAAAGATCTAACTGACCATTAGTAACAATTTTGAACACTTGTGTTTTTATTTTGATAAGACTTTTACATTTATGTTATATTTTTATTTTTATAAGACTTTAACATTTATGTTATTTTTGTTTTTTATAAGACTTTTACATTTATGTTATATTTGTAAAATTGAACGTATTATTTTGTGGCTTCTTTTGTTTGTTTGCTGAATGTATGTTTATAAAGTTGTTCCTGTAACCTCTACTTCTCTCTTCATTCCTTCTTTATTCTATCAGTGACATTTTAATTTTAAAACAACAACACAATGCTCGGTTTTTCATTTTTGTAAACATTTTAATACTTTATTTACAGAATATTCTTTTAGCTGTTAGAAACATGCAATGGAACAGCCTGTACACAACAACAAAGTGCTGTATTATACAGACTGTACACAACAACAAAGTGCTGTATTATACAGTGTGTACACAATAACAAAGTTGGTAATTAGTTAGTTAGTCATTGTTTATAGGGTCCAGCAAACTGCAAAGAGCCGAATCAGGACCACAACTTGGTTGAAAGACATTGTAAGTCGACTGCAAAGAGCCAAATGAGGACCACAACGTCGTTAAACAAGGACTCACCTCTGATCCGTATAAAAGATCTGCTGAAACAACTCTAAAGGTAACACTAAAGGTAACACTGAAGGTAACACTAAAGGTAACAATAAAGGTAACAATAAAGGTAACACTGAAGGCAATGCACCAGCCACCCATTTTACAATAAAGGCATCCCATGCAACAGACGCTGAGACTTTACTCTAATTTATCGAACCCTTGTTTACAAAAATAAACTACAATATTTACATAATTATAAAATATTAACAAAACAGATACCTAGAAAATGCCTACATTGTTAACTAGTAATATCATAGAAAGACCTAGTGACCATTTGGCAGAAAGTGTCCAATAGCCTCAAGCCAAGCCGGCCTTATACACACATTAGGAGTTTTGGGAGACGGGCGTTGTTGGAGAGCTCTGAGTTAATAATGCTGCACTTGCTTGGCCTGATGCGATTTTGGGGTCAGTGAGCTGGTTTTATTCAGCTATATTCAATTATCATACATTAATTCCTTAAACAAAAAAACAACAACTCATTCAACAGACATCACATGCAGAATTACATTACATTACATTATTATTGCTTTAGGTCCAACGGACTCTTCCAAGCCAAATCAGGACCGGACAACCCCTGATCCGCATAAAAGATCTGCTGAAACAACCCTAGTGGTGAAACTGAAAGCTCTCCACCAGCCGGTCACTTTACAATAAAGACATCCCACGCAGGGGACGCTGAGGCTGTCCTCTAATTTATCTAACCCCCGTTTACAAAAACAAAATAGAATACAAACATCATTATAAATTATCAACAAAACACATACATATAAAATGCCTACATTGCTAAATAATAACATCATAGGAAGCCCTAGTGACCACCTGGCAGAAAGCGTCCAATATTTCTAAGGTGATCCAACAGACCTCATACACAAATAAGGAATCTTGTCCCGGAAGAGTTTTCAAGAAAAAGGTAGGTGACTGGTCTAGCGAAGAAGAAGATAGTATAGCACATTGACAGAACAGAGCAGGACTGAGAAAGAGCAAACGAGAAAGACAGTGACAGTGGGATTTTAAAGCTCTAAATTTCCAGAAAGTGGGGATACTATTTATACTGAAACCCCCGGCACCCCAACGGGGGGATCACATGCAGCAATAAAGCCATATTTGTAAATAGATTCATACATGTCATCTGTTTTAGGTTTCACATTTGACTTTGCATGTCACAATAGGCGTGCATGTCACAATAGGCGTGCATGTTTTAGGTTTCACATTTGACTTTGTATGTTACAATAGGCGTGCATGTCACAATAGGCATGCATGCTTTAGGTTTGACATTTGACTTTGCATGTCACAATAGGCGTGCATGTTTTAGGTTTGACATTTGACGTTGCATGTCACAATAGGCGTGCATGTCACAATAGGCGTGCATGTCACAATAGGCGAGCATGTCACAATAGGCGTGCATGGCGTGCATGTCATAATAGGCGTGCATGTCATAATAGGCGTGCATGTCATAATAGGCGTGCATGTCACAATAAGCGTGCATTGCTCAATCAGCAAATGTGTATGTTCAGTATTTTCAAAGCAACAAAAATGACGTCCCATGGACTAAAGCGCCGAGAGAAGTATAGACGCAGACTTTCCAGTTGTCCAAGTGGGCGCACCCTTCCCCTCCTGAGACCACCCCACCATCCAGCGCCGTCCAAGTCAAGGGACAAACACCGATCAGTTCCACTCTTACACCACCCCGACTTTAGACACGCCACGAAAAGCCTGAACGAAGAATAAAGGAGAGGAAGAACCAGGAAATAATGACGATGATGAAGAGAATAATAATAATAATAATAATAATAATAATAATAATAATAATAATAATAATAATAATAATAATAATAATAATAATAATAATAATAATAATAATAATAATAATAATCAGCAGCAGCAGCAGCCCAACCTGAAAGCCTTTACTTGATTATACACCACGCATCTTTACTAAGGTTCGCATTTAATACGAGCGCAATACAGATTATCTCCCCTCCACTGCAAGCTAGTTAAAACCTGACATATAATCTTTATCATACATGCAATACAAACTTTACAATCGTCGCTGTTCTTACTTGTTGCAACTTCTAAAAAATGACTTGAACGCAAATGTCTTCAAAATAGTTTATGATGTTACCTGTTTAGTAAATTACTAATACAATCAAAACTACATGGGACTTTGCACTCAATATATTTCACATACGTTAGCGTTATACAATATACACCCCAACCTGTTATAGTTATACAATATACACTCCAACCTGTTATAGTTATACAATATACACCCCAACCTGTTATAGTTATACAATATACAGCCCAACCTGTATTAGTTATACAATATACACCCAACCTGTTATAGTTATACAATATACACCCCAACCTGTTATAGTTATACAATATACACCCCAACCTGCTATAGTTATACAATATACACCCCAACCTGTTATAGTTATACAATATACACCCCAACCTGTTATAGTTATACAATATACACCCCAACCTGTTATAGTTATACAATATACACCCCAACCTGTTATAGTTATACAATATACAGCCCAACCTGCTATAGTTATACAATATACAGCCCAACCTGTTATAGTTATACAATATACACCCCAACCTGTATTAGTTATACAATATACACCCCAACCTGTTATAGTTATACAATATACACCCCAACCTGCTATAGTTATACAATATACACCCCAACCTGTTATAGTTATACAATATACACCCCAACCTGTTATAGTTATACAATATACACCCCAACCTGTTATAGTTATACAATATACACCCCAACCTGTATTAGTTATACAATATACACCCTAACCTGTTATAGTTATACAATATACACCCCAACCTGTTATAGTTATACAATATACACCCCAACCTGCTATAGTTATACAATATACACCCCAACCTGCTATAGTTATACAATATACACCCCTACCTGTTATAGTTATACAATATACACCCTGACCTGTTATAGTTATACAATATACACCCCAACCTGTTATAGTTATACAATATACACCCCAACCTGTTATAGTTATACAATATACACCCCAACCTGTTATAGTTATACAATATACACCACAACCTGTTATAGTTATATAATATACACCCCAACCTGTTATAGTTATACAATATACACCCCAACCTGTTATAGTTATACAATATACACCACAACCTGTTATAGTTATATAATATACACCCCATCCTGTTATAATTATACAATATACACCCCAACCTGTTATAGTTATATAATATACACCCCAACCTGTTATAGTTATAGAAAATACACAAACAGAAAATTGAATAAAAAAGGCGTACAATATCAACAACACTAATTAATTTTTATGACTTCTTCACGGCATGTTTTGAGAAGCATGAAATATGCTTCACTCATAACGCGTGCACCGCAGAGGTATGTAGGCTACAGCTCTTACTGACACAAAAAGTAAGTTGCTTGTGATGTGTTTTTTTTCAGTACATTTTCACACACAAATATATGTTATATATATATATATATATATATATATATATATATATATATATATATATATATATATATATATATATATATATATATATATATATATATATATATATATATATATATATATATATATATATATATATATATATATATATATATATTAACAGTCACAATTACTGCAGCAAATAAGCGTTGGTTGCTTCCCTTGACGGTTATTTAAAATCACATTTAAAACCATTGAGAATAGTAACTCTTCTGAAATATAAACGCAATTATTTACAACATTATAATTTCCTGTATACTACGACACATGAATTACTTTGACCGGCCCGACTGAGACAGAGTGTAAAACATCGCCAATTACCGGCTCGTGATGAATTTTCCTGAACACACGCACGCACCCCGCTGGAAAGCTGGCATGAAAAGGATGAGACTACCCACCCTAAATCACCAAAAATCCTATAACACAAGTTCCAAACCCTATAATACACGTTCCAAATTCTATAACAAGTTCCAAATCCTATAACACAAGTTCCAAATCCTATAACACAAGTTCCAAATCGTCCCTACCCGTGTTCTAGCGCCTATCTTGCTGCATGGTTCAATCCCACTCCCAGGCTCCATCCGCTAAGGTTGTAAACGACATCTAATTATAGCCTTTTCTATTTGGTAGATCCGCTAATTAAGGTTGTATACGACATCTAATTAAAACCTTTTCTATTTGGTAAATCTGCTAAGGTTGTAAACAACATCTAATTAAAGCCTTTTCTATTTGGTAGATCTGCTAAGGTTGTAAACAACATCTAACTAAAGCCTTTTCTATTTCGTAGTAGCGAGACTTTGTTCGTTCACTCTTATACGGTCTAAACTGTGGCCCATGAACGTCAGGCCTCTGACAAATAACTATTGTGGCCACCCACCAACCCGTATCTATCATCCGCCCCCTCTGATCCCCTCCATCTACCTCCCGTTACTCCATACACGGTGCAACTGCCTCTGTCTGAGTAGGCCTAATGCACGTGGCCCAAACACGCAACCTCTTATCCACTTCTGTTCGTGTGACAATGGTATATGACAATGGTATGTGACTAGGGGTGTTCGGTTTTACCGGTTTTCCGGTAAAAATCGGTTCGACTTTCTCACGGTTCGGTAAACCGGTTTGGCCTTAAAAAACCGGAAAATCGCGGTTTTTCTAAGGGACATCACTCGTCCCGTAAAGCACTAGCAAAATGGCAGAAACAGAGAAATTCGTAGCGAACACGCGTGGGAAAGCTGACATTTGGAGATTCTTTCTCCTGCGAGAGACAGAAGCAGGAAAAGTTGACCATAATACCGGTTACTGTAAAGAGTGTAAGGCAAGTATTAAACTTGGCGGTGGCACTTCAAATCTGAATGCACACATTCGCCGACACCACCCTTTGCTGCTACTGCTGAAGCCAGCCAAGCCTGCGGGCCCTGCACCCAATAGATCTAACCCACAAGTCCTACATGCTAGATCTAGTCCGTGTACCAGCAGCGCTCTCTCTCTCTCTCTCTCTCTCTCTCTCTCTCTCTCTCTCTCTCTCTCTCAGCAAGAGCAGTGGGTGTGTGTGTGGTTGTGTGTGTGTGTGTGCGGGTGTGTGTCGGTGTGTGTGTGTGTGTGTGTGTGTAACTATAGATATAAAATCCAGTGTGAAAGCAAGGACTTTTTACAAACGAATTTCACAGAACTCAAACTTGGAACAGGCTTTTAATCTTTCAATGCGCATTGTTTTTTCTAACCAATATGACATTCGCAACTTCAGATTCCACCAACGGTTTCACAAACTCAAAATTGAAAAGCAAACTCCCAAATCTACCCACAGTGGAGGAGGGAAATAGCCTCTGAGTTAAGTAGCTAGCTACATAAATTCCAAAAAAAAATCATTACAGAGGTTATTTCCCTTGCTTACTATGCACCTTTACCCGGGGTAACCAGTTGTAACTTCTAGCCGGTTAACCGGTTTTAAACCGCGGATTCCACCCTCTATATGTGACAACAGAGTAGGCCTAATACACGTGGCCCAAACACGCAACCTCTTAGCCACTTCTTTTTGTGTGACAATGGTATATGACAATGGTATGTGACAACAGAGTAGGCCTAATACACGTGGCCCAAACACGCAACCTCTTATCCACTTCTTTTCGTGTGACAATGGTATGTGACAATGTGACAATGGCATGTGAAAACTGGTGATACTTCAAACTCCTAGCACAAGTGTTGTCTCCTTTACATTCAAAGGTTAAATGTCAACCATAATAATTAATATTGACGAACAGCATTCAACATAAATAATTACATACACTGCACGCCATTTTTCCTCCTGCATATGTTTGGAGTACTATATTCATATTTTAATTTGACCAATGTTCACAATATTGCTCGGACCAATATAAAGAATTGGTGTCAAGAGTGAGATAGTCATTAATAGGCTCCAGCGGACTACAAACAGCAGATCCAACTTGTTAAAAGAGGCTGACAAGAGTGTTAGGCATTTAGACTTATTTTACCTTGAGAAAAAACTTTAAAATAACCTGAAAAGCTTGCTTTTTATATCTTCTTTTCTGCCTCCAGCCTATGTTACTGTAAGCTTCTTCAGGTTAGTTAGTAAGTCATTCATTGCTTATAGGGTCCAGTGGACTGCAAAGAGCCGAATCAGGACCACAAAATCAAGACCACAACTTTGCTGAAAGAGGTTAGTTATTTATTGCTAACAGGGTCCAGCGGACTGCAAAGAACCGAATCAGGACCACAAAATCAAGACCACAAATTCGCTGAAAGAGGACTCACCCCCGATCCGCATAAAAGATCTGCCAAAACAACCTTAGTGGTAATACTAAAGGCACTTCACCAGCCAGTCACTTTACAATAAAGACAATTCACGCAAGGGACGCTGAGGCTATACTCTAATTTATCGAACCACCATTTAAAAAACAAAATAGAATATAAACATCATTATAAAATATCAACAAAACACATACATATAAAATGCCTACATTGCCAAATAATAACATAGAATATCTCAGTAACCACCTGGCAGAAAGCGTCCAATATTCCCAAGCTGATCCAACAGACCTCTCACACAAATGAGGAGTTTTGTCCAAGGAAGAGTTTTTAAGAAAAAAGGTAGGTGACTAGTCTAGCGAAGAAGATAGTATAGTAGATTGATAGAACAGAATGAGAATAACAGATGAGAAAGACATCGACAGTGGGAATTTAAAGCACTAGATTTACAGAAAGTGGGGATACTATTTATACTGAAACCCCTGCACCCCCACGGGGTAGTGCTAAAAAAGGACTCACCCCGAATCCACAAAAAAAATCTGCTGAAACAACCCTAGTGGTAACACTGAAGGCAATCCACCAGCCAGTCACTTTACAATAAAAGACATCCCACGCAGGAGACGCTAAGGCTATACTCTAATTTATCGAACCCCCGTTTACAAATACAAAATAGATTACAAACATCAATATAAAATATCAAGAAAACACATACATATAAAATGCCTACATTGCCAAATAATAACATCATAAGAAGCCTCAGTGACCATTTGGCAGAAAGCGTCCAATATTCCCAAGCTGGTCCAACAGACCTCACACACAAATGATGAGTTTTATCCTGGAAGAGTTTTTACCAAAAAAAGGTAGATGACTGGTCTAGCGCAGAAAAGGAGAGTATAGTAGATTAATAGAACAGAGTAAGAACGAGAAAGAACAAATGAGAAAGTCAGCAACAGTGAGAATTTACAGCACTAAATTTCCAGAAAGTGGGGATACTATTTATACAGAAACCCACGGGGAAAGCTTCTTCAAGTACTCAATAAAAAAAAGCATTATTGCACAGCCGCTAATTGTCTCTTCTGTATGTACCAACTGTGATTCATGAACCTGTCAGCATGAATAAAAGCATTAGATATTACACATATGTCACCTACATTTTGACTTCAGTATGAATCAACATGTGTTGCTTCAAATTGTCAGTCAGAGAAAGACTGCGTTTGTCTCTTTAACTGGTAAGCTGAAAGAAAAGATTTTATTAAAAACGTCAAACACATGACTTTTTGTGTCCAGAATGTGTCAACTTGTGCTTCTTCATTTCGCCAACCCTAGTGGAAGCTTTATTACAAACATCACATGCATGACTTTTCTCTCCTGTATGTATACGCTTATGTACCTTCAAATGGTGAGCATGAGTGAAAGCTCTATTACAAATATTACACACATGATTCTTCTCTCCTGTGTGTATAAGCCTATGTACCTTCAAACTGCTAGCATGAGTGAAAGCTCTATTACAAATATTACACACATGATTCTTCTCTCCTGTGTGTATAAGCCTATGTACCTTCAAACTGCTAGCCTGAGTGAAAGCTATATTACAAACATTACACACATGATTCATCTCTCCTGTATGTATAAGCTTATGCATTTTCAAATGGCGAACCTTAGTGAAAGCTTTATTACAAACATTACACACATGATTCTTCTCTCCTGTATGCATAAGCTTATGTAACTTCAAACAGCCAGCCTGAGTGAAAGCTTTATTGCAAACATCACACACATGATTCTTCTCTCCTGTATGTGTAAGCTTATGTATCTTCAAATTGCCAGCCTGAGTGAAAGCTTTATCACAAACATCACACACATGATTCTTCTCTCCTGTATGTATAAGTTTATGTAACTTCAAACTGAAAGCCTCGGTGAAAGCTTTATTACAAACATCACACACATGATTCTTCTCTCGGACTGTATGTATAAGCTTATGTTTCTTCAAATCACCAGCACGAGTGAAAGCTTTATTACAAACATCACACACATGATTCTTTTCTCCTGTATGTATAAGCTTATGAACCTTCAAATCTTTAGCCCAAGTGAAAGCTTTATTACAAACATCACACACATGATTCTTCTCTCCTTCATGTATAAGCTTATGAATCTTCAAATTTCTAGCCTGCGTGATAGCTTTATTACAACCACACACAAGTTTCTTTTGCTCTCTGGTCTTCTGTTGCTGCTTTGTCTCTCTTCTACACTCATGATCTTTGAGACTGACTTCACTCTGGGGAGTGACTGAGGCAGAAGAGAACTTGACCAATAATGACTGTGGTGTTGAGTTGACAGCAAGCAGTTGTGTAGCACATGCACTTGGAATCTGAAAAAGAAAACCAAGATTTACAAAAAATACTAATTATAAAGTGTTCATTATCATCATCATCTTAATCATCATCAAAGTGGTCCTAAACAATGAATATCTAATCTTTAGTATTTTTTTCATTAATATAATTGATCATTATCACAGCAACAATGTGTTGAGTTTCACGATAGTGGTTAAAACAAGCCTACTTCAGTCCTGACAATTGCGATGATAATATATTAATTTGCAATAAGAACCAGTGACACAGACCTGTAATAATTTCTCATTTTGGGTGCCTGTGATGTGGATTCATTGTTAAATCGCTAATCATTCTTCTGTTGCAAATAACGTTCGGTTTGCACATGTTGTTGGTTGGCGTTATGTATGAAGAGAGAGAGAGAGAGAGAGAGAGAGAGAGAGAGAGAGAGAGAGGAGGGAGGAGGTGGAGTGTGGTGGAATTAATGGTAGTTGTTGCATTCATCGAAATTGCTTCAATCATCTAGTTCATTTGAATTCAGTATTTCATGGTTTTCATTTAAACTTAAATTTAATGTGATTATGAAAAAAGAAACCATATGAATAACTTGTTAACACTATATCTAAATGTGGCCATGTAGGCCTGTGTCTGTGTTTCTGTCCAGCGGCAGGGGTGTGATGGACTCAAGGGTGTTGCTGTTGTCCGGGTGGAGAGTTTCTTCGTGTCCCTATTCGCGTAACCTCTTCCACCTGCTATGAACGTATTTGTTGTAATGGATCCTTTCCTACATGTAATGTAACCTATGTAATATTGTGTGTGGGTGTGTGTATGTGTGTGTGTGTGTGTGATTACATGCAGATGCACGCAAGGGTACAAATGTGGTGTATCTGGTATGTTTGTTTGAGCTGAATATTATACTGTAATAACGTAATTAAGTGTTTGTGTGTGGGTGTGTGTGCGTGTGTTTGTGTGTGTGTGTGTGTGTGTAATTTGTGTTTTTTTGTTGTTGTTGTTTTTCCCCTCAATGTTATGTTACTATTCCATTTCTGTCACTGTGTTTATTGCCATTATAAAATCTTGCCTTGTCTTGCAAAGCGACAACCCACATTTTTCTTTCTGAGAAAAAGAGAATGCATTGACTTGACTTGATTCCCAATCCATCCTATGTACAGAGTACCCAACCTTTAATGGACTGATGACCCTTTCCGCATTTTCCCCAACATGTCCTCATGAATAGTCGTTCCCGAGTCATTGGGCGCAGAGGTCGGTCGTGTTCGAGTGACGTTGAGAGCTCTTTTTTCAATAGTGATCTTCCTACCTTCACCCCACATGTTTGAATGATAGCTGTGTTTGTTGTGTGTGCCACATGTTTGAGTGATACATGTGTTTGTGTGTGCCACATGTTGGAGTGATAGATGTGTTAGTTGTGTGTGCCACATGTTTGAGGGATAGATGTGCTTGTTGTGTGTACCAGACTGGTTGAAACATGGTGTGTATGTTGGTACAGATCGCCGCACTGATCGGTGATTTGGAGAACATCGCCTACAGTGGTACCTCGGGTTACGAACCAAGTTCTGGAAACGTTCGTAATCCTAAACATTTAAAGCAATGAAACAGAGACAATCCGTTGCAAGACGAAGGGATCATTCTTTTTTATTTACAACTGGATTTACCTGACAAAAGGTAAAGAATACGCGTACTTGTATTACATACGGAGAAAGAATATGTGTTCTTGTATTACATACAAAGAAAGAAAACAACCAAATAAAATCAATGTAAAATAAAATAAAGATTTCATCTATATTTTTTACCAAGAAAACGGTCATGGGAAATTTGTCACTTTTGTGCTATTCGGAATCATTAGTTTCATGAGTTTCTTGTCGCTGTTTCTTGGCAGCCGACTGGGAATCTTTCTGCATCAAGAAACTATAAAGGGAAATTTGTCCTTCATAACCCACTATTCCTTTCTATCCTATCCTATCCCGTAACTCGAAGGTCGTTGGGAACCACAGATGATTATTTAACCAGCGTACTCTATTTTTTTCTTTCCTCAGCATTTCTCATGGCTTCGCTCAGTGTCAAGCCAGTCCATTCTCGAATGTTGTCCTCCCACCTCTTTTTCTGTCTCCATCTTCTTCTGCTTCCTTGCATCGTGCCTTGCAGGATGGTTTTCGCAAGGCCTGATGTTCTGGTGACGTGGCCATAACATCGGAGTTTCCGTTTCTTCACCATGTGAGCATGTCATCGTGTTGCCCAATGGCTTGTGTGTTGGTCTGTCGGACTTCTGGGTTGGTGATGTGCTGGGTATAGGAGATGCCCAGAGGGACCATGTTTTGCAAGCGTTTAGGAAGATGGAGAGGACAATGAAGTGCAGTCTTACCTTGGAATGTAGACTGATGGTCCTGTATTTCCAAATGGGCTTCAACCTTGTCAAGGCAGCAGTTGTTTGTGCGATACTGGAGAGCTAGGACTTCCTGTTGCGACCCACTGTCTGATACAATGGCTCCTAAATGTTTGAAGCTATGCACTGTGTTGAGGGATTGGCCTTGGACTTTGATGTCGTGTTGATGCCACTGGTGTTGTTGGTCATCACACTTTGGTCTTCTCTGCCCTTATTTTCATTCCATAGGCTCTGGAGGTGGTGTCAAGCCTCTGTACCAGCTGTTGTTGTTCCTCTCCAGCCAATCCATCAATGTCATCTGCAAAATGGAGGTTGGAGAAATCTGTGCAGTGGTAATTCACCCTGCCCTGAATCCTGCTTGTTCTTCAGCTACGATTTGTTCAGCTTGGGGTTTCAACCTGCTGAGTATTATTTTCAGGAGGACCTTGCTGGGATGTCTGATGAGGCTGATGGTGCGGTAATTTTCACACTCCTGAAGGTTTCCCGTTTTAGGAAGAGTGATGGCAAGTGACTTGGTCCATGATGTAGACCAATCCCTACTCTTGATCTTGACCACCAGATCTTGTTACAGATAATGGTGAGGGCGTCAATCATCGCTTCTCCTCCAGCTTGAAGCAATTCCGCGGATATGTTGTCCACTCCCGCTGACTTCCCCTTCTTAAGTGATTGCACTGCTGCCTCAACTTCTCTGAGAATTGGGAAGATTTCTTCCTCTTAACGGTTCTGGGGACATGCTAGAACTGAGGAGTCACCGATTGGTGTGTGGTTTTTAAAGGTCGGAGCAGTACTCTGTCCATCTATCCAAGGCTTCTTGTTCTTCTGTAAGGCATATGCCAGACTTGCTTTGGATCGTGGAGACCTTGGGTTGTTTAACATTTGTCAGCCGCTTCACGGTCTGGTAAATCTTCTTGCTGTTGTTCTTGTTCAGACTGTTCTCTATTTCTTGGCATTGATCTTCCATCCAGTTCACCTTTGCATGCCTTTTCGGATGTCACTGTTGATTTTTCGGTAGGCATCAGCTCCCTGTGAGGTGTTCTTTTTCTTCATCTTTCTTCATTTATCACACAGGTACAAAGGTTCAGGTGTGATCCACAGTATTTTCTTTGGGCAGTGCTTGCGAAGGATCTCGGTGGCAGCATCTGTCACTCCTGAGTTGAAGGTGGTGGTCATGCTGTTGACAACTACTTAACCAGCTCCCAAAATAAGCAGTTTGAAATTTGCACTGTTCCATACGAGAGACATGAAAATTTAAAAGGTGTTGTTTGTAACCCGAATTGTTCGTGACCTGAGGCGTTCGTAACCAAAGGTATCACTGTATACAGCATCCATTATTATTACTGTTATTATTATTTTTTTCTTATTCTTGGATTACTGTACCACATAGTTATTGTGTGAAAGATTTGTAAAAGAGACGTCAAGTTCCATTATTACCTCAGACTCCATTGGAAGTAAATCTATGTATCGCTCGGTCTTCACCCACACCATCGTTGTTTCCAATGGGTCAGTGCTTTCTGTAACAAAGAAATCAGCAAATTTATGATGGGTGATAGCAGTAGCACTGTTGGTTAGAACTGTGGTTTTCTATGCCAAAATTCGAGAGTACAAACCCTGCAGAGGATGAATGTCTATGACTTAGATCCAAGACTTTTCAGGTCACCTTGCAGAGGATGAATGTATATGACTTAGATACAAGACTTTTCCGGTCACCCTGCAGAGGATGAATGTCTATGATTTAGATACAAGACTTTTTAGGTCATCAGTGTTTTCTCCTGGTACATTAGTTTCCTCCCACCTGTCAATAATGGTATCGGATGCAGTCAATTTAAAAAAAGAAATTAAAATCTGCCAAAATTAAAATTTGATTTCCTTTCTGTTTTCTAATAGCCACTTTTCTTTACACCACGTGTTTGACAGATGAAAATGTGTTTGTTGTGTTGTTAGGAGTGCACTGACTGGGATGCTCTGCTGGACAGGTCGTTGCTTGATGAAAAGGTTGATGTCATCATCTCCTATGACCAGTTCTGTATCGACATGTTGGTGCCAACTAGAGAGGTGAAGACCTACCCAAACAACAAGCCTTGGATGACAAAGGAGGTAGCAGACGTCCTGATCAAGAGGAAGAAGGCGTTCAGTGAGGAAAATCCAGATGTCGTGAAGAAGGTGCAGAAGGAAGTCAGAAGAGTGATCCTGAACAACAAATGGAAGTTCAGAGACAAGGTCGAAGACAGCTTCACCTCCAACAATCTCAGGAAACTGTGGCGCAACCTACAGACCATGACTGTCTATATAAGCTGTGCAAGAGGGCTTGAATGTAGAGGACCAGCAGAAGTTGGCGAACGACCTGAACACCTTCCATGTCCGCTTTGACACCACTGACTTCTCGTCTGAGCTAGGGAGTACTCTGGCTGACCTGAGTGAGAGACGACAGGAGGGAGGTCCTGACAGAGGAAGAGGTGAGTCTGCGCTTTAGACAGTGAACCCTTGGAGTGCTTGTGGCCCAGATGACGTTCCGGGAGCTGTCCTCAAGTATTGCCATGACTCCTTTGCCCCAGTGTTCACCATCCTGTTCCAGGAGTCGTTGGACACTGGACACATCCCACCCCTTTGGAAGTCTTCCAACTTTATCTCTGCCCCCAAAAAACCCTATCCCACAACCATGAATGATTATCGCTCCGTCTCTCTTACAGAGCTGCCAACCCCTAAAAAAAATTTCAGTAGCAAACAAAGAAAAATATCAGTATTTTCAGCTCAATTTCAGTAGCAAATGTACGAACAAGAATTTTTACATGATAAAATGAGAATTATTTAAAATGTTGATATTAGCTTAAATAAAAACCAAACACCAACACAAAAAGCATTAACTTTCAAATATTTATTTCCGGAAGCGACGAATGTAGTAGGAAAACTTAATAAGTGCGCGAGGAAACACCATACGCGGCGAGGAATCGCGATTAATCGCGAGTCCTCGCGTGTAATCGCCTGAAGGAAACACGGGGATCACAGGACATGACTGTGGTCTCTCTCTCTCTCTCTCTCTCTCTCTCTCTCTCTCTCTCTCTCTCAGTCTACCGCGCAGTGGCTGCTGAGCTAAAAATAGCGCACACGCAAAGCGCTATACGAAAGTCTATGATATTGACGAAAGCCTAGTAGGCCTACGTCTCTCGCGGCTTTGTTTCGATACTTGTAAAAAAATAGGTATGCTTTGAAATTTTTCTTCCGTAGTATTTCTTGAAATGGCGTAGTTGCGGAATTAAAGAACATTTTCCGGAGAAACTACGGACGTTCCGTAGGGGTTGGCAGCTCTGCTCTTACCTCCATTTCCTTTAAGTGCCTTGTTCTTCAACCGCTGCTTGGGAAACGCACACACTCTATGACCCCATGCAGTTCGCCTACATGCTCAACAGAAACACTGAAGACGTCATCATCACTGTAGTCCACAATGTGTTGAGTCACCTAGAGAGGTCATCATCACCATAGTCCACTCTGTGTTGAGTCACCTAAAGAGGCCATCATCACCATAGTCCACTCTGTGTTGAGTCACCTAAAGAGGCCATCATCACCATAGTCCACTCTGTGTTGAGTCACCTAAAGAGGCCATCATCACCATAGTCCACTCTGTGTTGAGTCACCTAAAGAGGCCATCATCACCATAGTCCACTCTGTGTTGAGTCACCTAGAGAGGCCATCATCACCATAGTCCACTGTGTGTTGAGGCAACTAGAGAGGCAGAAGACATATGCCAGAATTCCTTTAGTGGATTTTTCATCAGCTTTCAACACCAATCAGCCTCACCTGATGATGAGGAAACTGATGAAAATGGACGCCAACCCCCCTGATCATCAGATTGCTCTGCAGCTTTCTCACAGACAGGCCACAACTCCTGGTGAATAGGTCGTCCATCTCTGTGAAAGCATCGGGATATCTTCACACCAACACAGGGGTTTTTCAGGGCTGCATCCTATCACCAGCACTCTTCACCCTCTACATGGCCGACTGTCGTTGTAGCGCTGAAGACATGGCCTTATCACAACGAGCGAGAGCTCGTGCCGCTGCTCCGTAGAAAACCTCATCAGGTGGTGTGACAACAACAATCTCCTCCTCAAAGTCTCTAAAACATAGGAGATTACAGGAGGAGTGCTTTGACACTCGACCCACTGGTCATTGGGGGTGAGGTGTGTACCAGTAAAAGTACTTGGGCTCCATCATCGATAAAAAGTTTGACTGGTACCCAACGCTCTGCAGCTCCTCAAGAAGGCCAACCAACGCTTCTACTTTATGAGGAGGCTGAATGCCTCTAATGTGAGCTCCAGGGTGTTGGAGCTTTTCTACGAGCCAGCGGTGGAGTCGGTAATGACCTACAACAGCATGTGTTTCTTCGGCAGCCTAAAAGAGCAGGACAAGGCCAGGCTGGCAAAGGTCACAAAGACTGCCGGCAAGCTTATTGGCAGACCTATCTTTAACTTTCAGGCGCACTTCGAGGCAAAAGCAGTGTGACACAACCCATCCGCTGTGTGACGAGCTGCTGGTGCAGACCTTCTCCAGACCCATCAGGCTTATTAGTTGCCGCGCGAGGACTGACAAGTTCCCCCAGTCCTTTCTGCCGAGCGCCATTTGACTTACAAACGTTATTCCTTGACTTTATGAAATATGATCAGTTAATCAGTCTGGTAAAGTTAGCTAGTCAGACAGAATGCTTGTTTGCCTGCCTGTGTGTGTGTGCACACGTGATTTAAGTGAGTGTCAAATAGTGTGCCAGTGTGTGCGTGTACTGCGTGTGTGTTTATGATCTAGCATATACTAGACATACAGTGTTTAATACAGTAGTTGTTGTTGTGAAAACTGTGCATTGTGGGTTTTTATATGTCTGGTGTGTGTGTGTATGTGGGTGGGTGTGGGTGTGTTTGTGTGTGTTAATTTTTTAAACAGTCCTGTTTTGTGATTTGGCTTAGCATGTGATGATTATGTGCATGGGTTGTGTGTGTCGTACGCCTGTGTTTGATGTTTGTGCATGATTGTGTCAGTTTGGGATGGTGTGTCAGGGTGTATGCAGGAGTGTACAATGCAAGTATGTATGGGGTATGGGACAGTAGTTGTTTTAATTTATTTTATGTGTTGCATTATTTTTTGTTGTTTCTACATGTCATTCTTTTAAAGATATTCTACATTTTACATTTACTATATTTGTGCATCCCTGGACTTTTGGATCTGTGTGATAAACGAAGAGAGTTAAAAAAGAACAAGAACACCTCACAGGGAGCTGATGTCTACCGAAAAATCAACAATGACATCCGAAAAGGCATGCGCACAGCAAAGGAGAACTGGATAGAAGATCAATGCCAGGAAATAGAGAACAATCTGAACAAGAACAACAGCAAGAAGGCCTACCAGACTGTGAAGCGGCTGACAAGTGTTAAACAGCCCAAAGTCTGCACTATCCAAAGCAAGTCTGGCATTTGCCTTACAGAAGAACAAGAAGTCTTGGACAGATGGACAGAGTACTGCTCTGACCTTTACAACCATACACCAAATGGAGACCCATCAGTTCTAGCATGTCCCGAGAGCAGAGAAGAAGAAGAAATCCTCCCAATTCTCCGGGAAGAAGTTGAGGCAGCAGTGCAATCGCTGAAGAAAGGGAAGTCAGCGGGAGTGGACAACATACCAGCGGAACTGCTACAAGCAGGAGGAGAAGCGATGACTGATGCTCTCACCATTATCTGCAACAAGATCTGGCAGAGTGGGGAATGGCCTACACCATGGGCCCAGTCGCTTGTCATCACTCTTCCCAAAAAAGGTAACCTTCAGGAGTGTGAAAATTACCGCACAATCAGCCTCATCAGCCATCCCAGCAAGGTCCTCCTGAAAATAATACTCAACAGGTTGAAACCACAAGCTGAACAAATCATAGCTGAAGAACAAGCAGGATTCATGGCAGGGCGAAGTACCACTGAACAGATTTTCAACCTCAGAATAATCTGTGAGAAATACCTACAGCACCAACAACATCTATATCATGTGTTCATAGACTTCAAGAAGGCATTTGACCGAGTCTGGCATGCAGCTCTATGGGCAACCATGAAAGTGTACAACATCAGCCCTAAAATTATAGAAGTCATCAAAAGCCTGTATGACAAGGCTACCAGTGCAGTCCTCCATAACAGCGTCATCGGGAAGTGGTTCAGAACAACAATCGGTGTGCGTCAAGGATGCCTACTCTCTCCAACACTCTTCAACATCTTCCTAGAGCGCATCATGTCAGATGCTCTTGCAGATCACGAAGGCACAGTCAGCATAGGGGGCAGAGCAATCTCCAATCTTTGTTTTGCGGATGATATTGATGGATTGGCTGGAGAGGAACAAGAACTTGAACAGCTTGTACAGAGGCTTGACACCACCTCCAGAGCATATGGAATGGAAATAAGTGCGGAGAAGACCAAAATGATGACCAACAACACCAATGGAATCAACACGGACATCAAAGTACAAGGCCAAGGCCAATCCCTCAACACAGTGCACAGCTTCAAATATTTAGGAGCCATTGTGTCAGACAATGGGTTTCGACAGGAGGTCCTCTCCAGGATCGCACAAACAACTGCTGCCCTGACAAGGTTGAAGCCCATTTGGAAAGACAGAACCATCAGTCTACATTCCAAAGTAAGACTGCTGCGCTCTCTGGTCATCTCCATCTTCCTATATGCTTGCGAAGCATGGACCCTCACAGCAGATCTCCAACGAAGAATACAAAGCATGGAGATGAGGTGCTACAGAAGACTTCTGTGCATTTCCTATACCCAACACATCACCAACGTTGAAGTCCGACAGACCATCACACAAGCCATTGGACAACACGATGACCTGCTCACAGTGGTGAAGAAACGGAAACTCCGATGGTATGGCCACGTCACCAGATCATCAGGCCTTGCAAAGACCATTCTGCAAGGCACAGTGCAAGGAGGTAGAAGAAGGGGGAGACCGAAAAAGAGGTGGGAGGACAACATTCGAGAATGGACTGGTTTGACACTGAGCGAAGCCATGAGGGCTGCTGAGGACAGAGAAAGATGGAGTATGCTGGTTAAGCGATCATCTGTGGTGCCCCTACGACCTTCGGGTTATGGGACAGGATAGGATAGGATAGTGCATCCCAAAGGGGAATTTTTATGTACATTTGATAGATGAATAAAGTCTCACGTTCTGTCAGTCTCTCAGTCTCCTGTATCATGTGAGCCTGTATGTTGTTTATAGGTCACCACTCTAAGTCCCATTTAATAAGGCACATTTAGCATCAATTTATTTACTTGTTAATTTTTTATCATAAAACAAACGAGCAAATTTTATTCAATCAAGCCTGAATTACTAAGGGGTTCACACCAGAAAAATTCCTACCCATAAGAAATGTTCCTGCCACTAGTAGAACTGAACCCTTGTTAATTGGCACATATGCATGTAACATAGCTCAGAGCCTATTCTACACTTTAGGTTGAGATAGTTGAAACAGAACAGCAGCAAAGCCACAAATACAATATAGATAACAACGTGACAATTATTGCTAAATATAAAACATTAATACACTTACTGTATCCCTCTGTATCACTGTCAGGCTCTGTCTTCACTTTACACAACTCTGAGTCATGTGGCTCCTGGAATAAATAATGAGCATATATATTACTTTACAACTATCAGTACATTTGGATTACTGTGCCACACAGTTAATGTGTTGATTTGTTCAAAAGACATCAAGTTCAATTATTACCTCAGGCTCCAATGAATGTATATCAATGTATCTCTCTAGCTCTGTCTTCACCCACACTGTTTTCGTGTCCCATGGCCCACTGCTTTCTGTAACAAAGAAATCAGCAAACACATAATGGCAGTGCCTTCTGGAATAGAATTTTTTGTTTCACTGGCACATAAAACAAGTTGAGTCCACAGCCTTGTCTATACTTAAGTGAGGTCTAGAGAAGCAAAACTGGCAAGCATATCAGGTACAATCACAATATGGTTTAAAAAAAAATAAGACAAAAAAACCCAACATGACAATCATTATGATAATACACTAACACATTTACCATATTCCTCAGTGTCATGGTCAGGTTCTATCTTCACTTTACACACCAGTGGGACATGTAGCTCCACCATGTCACTGTCAGGTGCTGTCTTGCTTTCTGATTCTTCCTTTATGTTGAACTCACTGCCAGTCAAAGTAGTGGTACTTCTGACAATCTGTTCACTGCTGCTATGAGAAACATGATGGCTTTCTCTTCCTGCAATTTCTAAACAAAACAACAGCTTTCGTGTGAATATTTTCTGACAGCAAGCATTGTGGTGAACTGAAAAGCCATCACATAAGTATATTTTTTCCTCTCACCTAAATATAACAGGTGACACAGTAAATAAACCTCCAAAGTGCAATCAAAGATGAACAAAGTACTAGTCTATGATTTCCAATGAAAACAATCATACAGAAACAATTTTGCCATAGTTAGGATCAACACCCTGTACTCATTCACTGCACAGTCCACACTCAACCCTGTACTCATTTACTGCACAGTCCACACTCAGCATTCACTGCACAGTAAAAAAAAAGGTAAGGGAAAAAAAATTAGTGTTAGGGTGTGGATGTGCTAATCTAACCCTTAGCCCAATCCTTTTTTGTGAATGAGACATTCTAAGAAGCGCTGATGTTACCATTTGCCACCAATTTGTGGCATCTCAAACGAACAAAAGCAATTTACATTGTAGTAAAATAAATTTGGAACAAAGAAAAAATAAATGATGAGTCATCCAATTCACATGACGGTAACAGGAGAATGAAAAAGCTTTCATTCTCTGACTGTACATTAACTTATTCTGTACATATACCACGATGCTGATACCACGACGTTGATCTTAACTGTCCTGTACTGGCTGTAGTTGTAAACTGTCAGTTTCCATGTTCAGGGAAGTCTTCGGTAGCGGAGCCAACTCACCTTGCGCATGCCACGCTTGCAATCTCATCCAGTCTACCACTGGTTCTTCAGCAATATCAATCTCCAGCTTCACTTCAGACAGCACTGGACTGTCTTCGTCCTCCATAACAGATCAATATAAGCACTCAACCTGCAAAGCAAAGTACCAACATGAACAGGAGACGTCATACTTGACGCCGGACTACATATCGTCATAATTTTCTTCGCTGACGTTCTGCCGTACGATGGCAAAGTAAAGCAAGTCCAGAAAAGCTACTTTGGAGAAAATCGACCTTTTTGTGTTTTGATTGATTTTTCAGATTATACAATTACATTCTGCTGTTTTGTGTAGTAAACAGATCCAGAACATCAAACTACATTTGCTCATGGTTGTTTCCAGTATTTGTTTGCGTGGTTTTCGGTTTTTGATGAATGTTATGGACATACTTCATTCTGCATTAGCAGGTGATCGTGCTGTCCAATGGCTTGTTTGATGGTCTGTCGGACTTCGTCGTGGGTGATGTGCTGGGTATGGCTTCCGAAGCGATGACGTCACACGCCTATTATCGCCCTTGCCCGCGGTAAGGTGTGATGCCTACGTGTATCCACAACGTTAACAGCCTCAGCTTATCATCACGACTTCTTCGTGTTTTTCTTATATTTGCGCAAAATGGTAAACAGCTGGTGTGTTAAAGCTAGGTTGTCATAACAGGTCAGATAGAGAAAAAAACAAAAGTTTTTTTCTCTGTGCCGACCGTTTTGCATGGTAAAGGAAAAGAAATGGAAGAGCTATCAGCACGACGTCGCCGAGAATGGCTGGCACAACTTCAACTTAAAACATTGACGTTGGAAAGCACAGCAAGACGGACTGTGTGTTCTGATCACTTTCTTGAAGGTATCAACAGATATTTTAATTATAAAACAACTCGACAACAAATCAAATGCCCCATTTTTTACTGTTATTTTATGCTTGCATTGGTTCAAGGTTCATGTTAATTGGTAAAATCTCACACCATTAAATATTTATTAGGATAGTAGGCCTACTTATACTTTTGCCTTTTTTTCTAGGATAAAAATAAAATGTAACATAAAAGCTAATTAAAATTAAGCATTAGCTCTTTTCACTTTCGGTCCTTAACCTTATATTTCCTAGTTTGCCTTTGCTTATCAGTGCCTTTATTCCAGAAAGATTATATCCTAATTAATTGTGAAAGATTGTTTGAAATAATATGCGATGTTTGTACTCCCTGCGTGTGCCTGTGTATAGTGCGATGTCTGTTCTGCCTGCGTGTGCCTGTGTATACTGCGATGTTTGTACTCCCTGCGTGTGCCTGTGTATAGTGCGATGTTTGTACTCCATGCGTGTGCCTGTGTATAGTGCGATGTTTGTTCTCTCTGCGTGTGCCTGTGTATAGTGCGATGTTTGTACTCCCTGCGTGTGCCTGTGTATAGTGCGATGTTTGTTCTGCCTGCGTGTGCCTGTGTATAGTGCGATGTTTGTTCTCTCTGCCTGTTCCTGTGTATAGCGCGATGTTTGTTCTCTCTGCCTGTGCCTGTGTATATTGCGATGTTTGTTCTGCCTACGTGTGCCTGTGCATACTGCGATGTTTGCGGGACTTACCATCCCAGGGTTTATTGCCCGTTTTAATTGTGATGCTTTTGGGGCAGTGTTATTATCATTTTAGTTTTTCCTTTATGTCATGTGTCGGATAGTGCAGTGGTTGGAGCACTCGCTACTGTGTCGAAAGTGAAGCACCGTCCGGTGCGGTTAGCACTTGGATGGGTGACCGCTAAGGCGTGAAGCGACAAATAACAACGCCCCCAGTTGACTCAACTGTGATTGAGTACCTACTCTCTTGAGGGTGGGGAAGGTAAAGCAGCGAGGGAGAGAGTTGGGCATCACCCTCATTACGCTGGCCCAAGATAAGTGTGATCTCCAACATCACGCTCCCCTACGGCCACAAGGCTATGGGACTACCTTTACCTTTACCTTTTACCTTTTCCTTTATTCTACTTACACTTCCATGTATATATTTTTGGGTATGACCATTGGTGCTTCCCAGTTTAATTAACACCTTCCAACCTTTTGTTATTATAATAAAGGCTGGTAATGGTTATATATTAGTTTTATAGTAAATTTTGGTATTGGTTATGTACATGTATTAGTTTTATAATAAAGTCTGGTACTGGTTGTACAGATGTTTTATAATGAAGGCTGGTATTGGTTATATATTAGTGTTATAATAAAAGCTGATATTGCTTACATATTAGTTTTATAGTAAAAGGCAACAATTGGTTATTTATTAGTGTTATAATATAGGCGGTAATTGGTTATATATTAGTGTTATAATAAAGGCTGGTATTGGTTATAAATTAGTTTTATAATAAAGGTTGGATGGAACGATTTAAGATTAGGCTCCGGCTAGAGATTTTTGAGAACGGCAAATGTTGTTGATTTGATTTTAACCAATGGTGAATTTGTGTCTTCAGTTAACCTTCTCCCGTCCCTAGGTAAGAGCCACCACTTGCTGATAGGATTTTCCCTTCTTACTGGTGAGAACGCCAATACAAGATCTGATTCTGTAAAATAGCAGTTTGCAAAGGGCGAGTTATGAGGGAATGATGAGGGTTGTACGAAATGATGAATGGAAGAGAGACTTGATGAGGGTTTAAATGTAAATGAGTGCTGTGATAGAATAAAGTTGATGGTGAGAAAGGCTAAAGACAAGTTTGTACCAGTGAGAAGATTTACACTACATGGAGGAGGGGGCAAAAGGACGAATATTCCACCAGATATGCATGATAAGATTAGACAAAAAGACCAGCATTTAAGATGTCTAAGTGTTGAAGGGTTGGGTTAAGACCAGCAGTTAAGATGTCTAAGTGTTCAAGGGTTGGGTAAAGACCAGCAGTTAAGATGTCTACGTGTTGAAGGGTTGGGCTAAGATCAGAAGTTAAGATGTCTAAGTGTTGAAGGGTTGGGTTGAGACCAGCAGTTAAGATGTCTAAGTGTTGAAGGGTTGGGTTAAGACCAGCAGTTACGATGTCTACGTGTTGAAGGGTTGGGCTAAGACCAGAAGTTAAGATGTCTAAGTGTTGAAGGGTTGGGTTAAGACCAGCAGTTAAGATGTCTAGGTGTTGAAGGGTTGGGTTAAGACCAGCAGTTAAGATGTCTATGTGTTGAAGGGTAGGGTTAAGACGAGGAAAACCCCTCGTGGGTTTGGGTGTGGCAGGTGAGGTGAGGACAAGGAATAGGGAAAAGTAAAAACAGAACACAAGGACAAGTCCACGATGGTTTAGAAGCTATTCTCTATTGATTCAACTCCAATTTTAAAAAAAAACAACAACAACAACTGTGAAACAATCAAACAAAAACAATGGTATAAGCTGAAAAATGTCTAAGAATGGAATGTTGACAATGACATCACATGCACAACTAAGTGATTGCATCTAGACTTTTAATTATAACTAACAAGAAGATTACTAGATATAAATACGTTGTAAAACATATAAACATCTTTCAATCAAACTGACTGACTGCTAAGATGATCAACGATCAATAAATGACATAATAAAATGAAGAGAATAATAACATTATAAGTGATCAATACATGACATAATAAACTGAAGAGAATAATAGCATTATAAGTGATCAATACATGACATAATAAACTGAAGAGAATAATAACATTATAAGTGATCAATACATTACATAATAAACTGAAGAGAATAATAGCATTATAAGTGATCAATACATGACATAATAAACTGACGACAATACTAGCATTATAAGTGATACATACATGACATAATAAACTGAAGACAATAATAACGTTATAAGTGATCAATACATGACATAATAAACTGAAGTCAATAATAACATTATAAGTGATCAATGCATGATATAATAAATTGAAGACAATAATAACGTTATAAGTGATCAATACATGACATAATAAAATGAAGAGAATAATATCGTTATAAATGATCAATACATGACATAATAAACTGAAGACAATAATAACATGTGTGTACATGTGTTCCTGTTACATGACATAATAAACTGAAGACAATAATAACATTATAAGTGATCAATACATGACATAATAAACTGAAGACAATAATAACATTATAAGTGATCAATACATGACATAATAAACTGAAGACAATAATAACATTATAAGTAATCAATACATGACATAATAAACTGAAGACAATAATAACATTATAAGTAATCAATACATTACATAATAAACTGAAGACAATAATAGCATTATATGTGATTAAGACATGACATAATAAACTGAAGAGAATAATAGCATTATTAGTGATCAATACATGACATAATAAACTGAAGAGAAGAATAACATTATAAGTGATCAATACATGACATAATAAACTGAAGACAATAATAATATTATAAGTGATCAATACATGACATTATAAACTAAACACAATAATTACGTTATAAGTGATCAATACATGACATAATAAACTGAAGACAATAATAACATTATAAGTGATCAATACATGACATTATAAACTAAACACAATAATTACGTTATAAGTGATCAATACATGACATAATAAACTGAAGACAATAATAACATTATAAGTGATCAATACATGACATTATAAACTAAAGACAATAATAACGTTATAAGTGATGTAGAAATAAACAAGATGAACCTCCCTAACGTTAACTTACAACGTATCATTCATAGCAAGATACAAATACTATAAATAGGTATGACGTTATCCCTACTATAACATCTGCCAATACAGTTAGGAAAACTAGATCAACATATCGATCATCAAAGTCTAAACATGTCGATCATCAAAGTCTAAACATGTCCATCATCAAAGTCTAAACATGTCCATCATCAAAGTCTAAACACGTCCATCATCAAAGTCTAAACATATCCATCATCAAAGTCTAAACATGTCCATCATCAAAGTCTAAACATGTCCATCATCAAAGTTTAAACATGTCCATCATCAAAGTTTAAACATGTCCATCTTCAAAGTCTAAATATGTCAAAGTCTAAATATGTCCATCACCAAAGTCTAAACATGTCCATCATCAAAGTCTAAACATGTCCATCATCAAAGTCTAAACATGTCTATCATCAAAGTCTAAACATGTCCATCATCAAAGTCTAAACATGTCCATCATCAAAGTCTAAATATGTCCATCATCAAAGTCTAAACATGTCCATCATCAAAGTCTAAACATGTCCATCATCAAAGTGTAAACATGTCCATCATCAAAGTGTAAACATGTCCATCATCAAAGTGTAAACATGTCCATCATCAAAGTCTAAACATGTCCATCATCGAAGTCTAAACATGTCCATCATCAAAGTCTGAACATGTCCATCATCAAAGTCTAAACATGTCCATCATCAAAGTCTAAACATATCCATCATCAAAGTCTAAACATGTCCATCATCAAAGTCTAAACATGTCCATCATCAAAGTCTAAATATGTCCATCATCAAAGTCTAAACATGTCCATCATCAAAGTCTGAACATGTCCATCATCAAAGTCTAAACATGTCCATCATCAAAGTGTAAACATGTCCATCATCGAAGTCTAAACATGTCCATCATCAAAGTCTGAACATGTCCATCATCAAAGTCTAAACATGTCCATCATCAAAGTCTAAACATATCCATCATCAAAGTCTAAACATGTCCATCATCAAAGTCTAAACATGTCCATCATCAAAGTCTAAATATGTCCATCATCAAAGTCTAAACATGTCCATCATCAAAGTCTGAACATGTCCATCATCAAAGTCTAAACATGTCCACCATCAAAGTCTAAACATGTCCATCATCAAAGTCTAAACATTTCGATCATCAAAGTCTAAACATATCCACCATTCTAAACATGTCCATCATCAATGTCTAAACATGTCCATCATCAAAGTCTAAACATGTTCATCATCAAAGTCTAAACATGTCGGTCACAGCCATAACTACGTAGCAGTCAACGAAAGTATCACTGACACACTGACTCCACATTCCTAACTGAAAATAATGAACATAAAAATTACATCACGAATGAATAATGAATTAATACAACAAATACTAAATAACGTACAGTAATATACAACAACGGATTCCTGACCTCACCAGTATGACGAGAGGTTGGCACTGTCGCGGTAAAGTGTTGTTGTAATTGTATAGTGTAGCTTGACATCATAACATAAGCATTTTTGATACTGCATGGTGCGACTTGTTTTGCGTGTTAGGCTAGCCGTGCTCGAGTTTCACGTGTTTTTAACAGCAGCGTAAGCATAATTTGATGATTATGAATTTTGGTAGGAATATAGAGGTTAACGGTAAAGTTGTGAGCTGGGGCATTGATTATTATTTCATTTTCGCTAGCTATAAGCGGACGTATTTTTTCTGTTTGGAAAAGACACCAGAAAAACAGTGATTGTAGCGGGACCAGAGCTGTTTGAATAGTCTAGAGCTATTACAGTGGCAACAGACCTTAGTGTTCTAGTGACTTAGTCTGTAGAGGGCAGTTTTGTTTAGGCAGAGCTGCACTGCGCCGAGTGTCCGCCCCAACACACTGCACGGACTGGTAAGTGGCTTTTGCTCTTTCTACCGTGGCTTGAAGCTTGGTGTGAACGAATGTGTTGTGTGCATGGATTTATTTTCAGTCGCTAGGTTTCATTTTGTAAATTTTATTAGCATTTCGTAATAAGGAGGGGGGAAGGAGTGACCGGCTTCATGTAGAGCGAATGCGTACGAAATGTGAGTGTGATAATTTAATATAATTATAGATAATGTTACATTTATTAATCTGTGTATTTACGGATTTTCAAGGGAGGCTTGTTTGATATTTTTGGCATGGAATTACAGTATATATACATCGTAAATGTCAGAATGGAGATGTGGCTTTATTAGATCAAGATGGTGGTGCCGTAATTATAATTATAGATGATTAGGTAAAGACTATTGATTGACACTGGGGCTAACTGTCGCCATTTTGATAAAGACTACGAATAGTAGATTTGGATATGTGTTTATGAATGCACCAATGGTTGCAGGATGAGTCTTCTGTCATCTTCTCCTTTCCACAACTTCAGTTCAGTTTGTTTCACGTTACGTCATCATTTGGTTCCTCGCATGACATTCCTCACCTGCGTGGTTTGGCTTAAGTGGGGTAACAACCAAGTTCATGCCTAGCTACATCATCGCCTATCTTCTCTCACTCTCGACCTCCGTCGCCGTTTCGTCGTTTTGCCGGAAGGTCGAGGGTTGACAACGTTGAGATACGTACGGTAGGGCGGCATAGGGGCATGCGACGCCTGCCCAAGCTCCAGACAGCAGGAAGTCTCTTTTATTTTATATACGTATAAACTGTGTAGCTTGACTTGCGAGAGAGCGAGAACTCCAGACAGATATCAGCATACTGTGGTTTATAAGATGAAGAAAAGACATGACTTGAGATAATCTTTTATCTGGTTAAACATTATTTTGAATGATGCCAAGACTATGAAAAGATAACATTTTTTATTCTGAAGTGATTTTTCATCTTGCTTAATTCAAGTTTAAGCTTATCATTGAATCATCCAATTTCATTTTTCTTTTGTTAAATATTAAGTTAGAATGTTTAGAATGAATGCTTGTATTGCGTGAGAAAGTGTGAGCGTTTTGTTTGAAATAAATTGTTTATTATTGCACCTTGGGTTTTGTGTTGTTTTGTTATTAAGGGTAAGTAGATAGTTTGCAGGGAAGGGTAAGGGGGGTGTAATGTCTGGCCTTATGCCGTGACAGGCACAAAAATTCAAAACCAGAAACCGGTACACAGAGGTCTTTACAAAATCAAAGCCAGAGAAAGAATGATCAATTACTGAACTCGATATTCAACACTGCATATACTGCGCAAAATCGGCGCACGTGAAAAACAAGTATTATAATAAACGAGGGAAAGAACTCTATAAAACTAACTATCTTTGTACCATACATGCTTACTTCCCATACTGACATGATATAAAACCAATCATTGGTACTGTTATTTAACTATCGTTCTATACTTCGTCTCCCTTCTTTCTTTCGTGCATAAACTTACGTTAATACATACACACACATACAATGGCCTTAACAACCCACTCTGCCACATTCACCTCTACCAACAAAATGACGTTCTCGTCATTTACACAATGAACTGACAATCAGGGGCTTAATGACTATCAAAAATCAAAATGGCAAAAGTGAACACGTATGTACTTATAAACAATATTACTTAAAATAGGAGATAAAATAACAAAAAAATGAAAGCGCCAAGTTTTAAAATGTAGCTGCTAACAAAAAAACTATGTGTAAACAAACTACAATGTGCAAGAGTGGAATGTCCAAGGCGCTGGCCCATACAGGATCTAACGCAGGCCGCCCCAGACGCCCACCTGCAGCCTTTGGGCGCATCATCTGACGATAGGAACCCTGGGCCACCACCTGCAGCCTTTGGGCGCATCGTCTGACGATAAGAATCCTGGGCCACCACCTGCAGCCTTTGGGCGCATCGTCTGACGATAGGAATCCTGGGCCACCCCCTGCAGGCTTTGGGCGCATCGTCTGACGATAGGAATCCTGGGCCACCACCTGCAGGCTTTGGGCGCATCGTCTGACGATAGGAATCCTGGGCCACCACCTGCAGGCTTTGGGCGCATCGTCTGACGATAGGAATCCTGGGCCACCACCTGCAGCCTTTGGGCGCATCGTCTGACGATAGGAATCCTGGGCCACCACCTGCAGCCTTTGGGCGCATCGTCTGACGATAGGAATCCTGGGCCACCACCTGCAGCCTTTGGGCGCATCGTCTGACGATAGGAATCCTGGGCCACCCCCCGCAGCCTTTGGGCGCATCGTCTGACGATAGGAATCCTGGGCCACCACCTGCAGGCTTTGGGCGCATCGTCTGACGATAGGAATCCTGGGCCACCACCTGCAGGCTTTGGGCGCATCGTCTGACGATAGGAATCCTGGGCCACCACCTGCAGCCTTTGGGCGCATCGTCTGACGATAGCAATCCTGGGCCACCACCTGCAGCCTTTGGGCGCATCGTCTGACGATAGGAATCCTGGGCCACCACCTGCAGCCTTTGGGCGCATCGTCTGACGATAGGAATCCTTGACGACCACCTGCAGCCTTTGGGCGCATCGTCTGACGATAGGAATCCTGGGCCACCACCTGCAGCCTTTGGGCGCATCGTCTGACGATAGGAATCCTGGGCCACCACCTGCAGCCTTTGGGCGCATCGTCTGACGATAGCAATCCTGGGCCACCACCTGCAGCCTTTGGGCGCATCGTCTGACGATAGGAATCCTGGGCCACCGGGGATGTGGGAGAAAGGACCTAGTGCTTGCTGGGTGTATTTGTGTAGTCGGCACTCACTGGTCTAGGACATGAGTGTCAGGATCTTTAAAAGTCATTGCTATGGAATGCATGCGTGCACAGACTAGACCTCAGTCTATCTTCTCATCTGAAGGAGTAGTTTGGCAGTGTCTGAGGGTCATGTTATTGTGGACGTCAGAGTAGTTTGGCAGTGTCTGAGGGTCATGTTATTGTGGACGTCAGAGAAGTTAAGCAGTGTCTGAGGGTCATGTTATTGTGGACTGTCAGGGTAGTTTGGCAGTGTCTGAGGGTCATGTTATTGTGGACGTCAGAGTAATTTGGCAGTGTCTGAGGGTCATGTTATTGTGGACGTCAGAGTAGTTTGGCAGTGTCTGAGGGCCATGTTATTGTTGTGTCAGCACTACAGGCCGTCAACTAACTTCCAATCACTGACCGTACATGCTGCAATGTTAACGTTTGACATTCAATGCTTCAAGTGTTCTGCCGTTGAGTACACCACTTCGCCAACTGTATCTCGGAGTCATGTTAAGTTTTTGTTTTGGCACCCCAGGCCGTCAATTGGCTTGGAACCACTGACTGTACGGGCTGCAATGTTATCACTTGACATTCAGTGCTTCCATTGTTCTGCCGTTGAGTACACCACTCACCCAACTGCGTGCCCTTATGATGCTGATCATCTTACCGTACTTTGCAGTTCTAGTTGCTTATGATGCTGATCATCTGACCGTACTTTGCAGTTCTAGCTGATGTTACAGATTACCTGACCGTTATTGTTTGCTGTTGCTACACTTACTGTTGTTGATGTTGTTGATATTGCTATTTTAATTGTTGCTGTTCATACAGAGAATTACTGTTGTCGATGTTGGCGATAGTGTTATTGTAACTGTTGCTGTTGCTACATACAATTGTTCTGTTGGTGCTGCTGATTCTGTTAGTTTCACTCTTGCTGTTGCTGCTGCAACTCCCGACAGATTTACATCGTTGTTATTTCGCGGCATGTTGAACTGTTACTGTTGGTGTTACTGCAGTTGCTGATCTTGTTTTGAGTGATTTTGTAGTTGTTGCTGTGGACAGCGTCATGAGGTCATTCTAGTAGTTGATCTAGTAGTCGCTGTAGAAGTTCTAGTACTTCTGGTTGTTGTAGTTGTTGTTGTAGTAGTTCTAGTTCTTCTGGTTGTTGTAGTTGTTGCAGTAGTTCTAGACCTTCTGGTTCTTGCTGTTGTTGTTGTTGTTCTAGTACTTCTGTTTGTTGTTGTTGTTGTTTTTGTTGTTGTAGTTGTAGTACTTCTGGTTGTTCTTGTTGTTGTTGTGGTGGTGGTGATGGTGGTGGTGAGGTGGTGGTGGTTGAGGCTGTCGCTGGTGTCCACGTCGTCCCGGCCATCTGAAAAGAGACAAGGCGTCAGCGTGAGTTTTCCATTAAGACACAGCATCGCTAATGGACACACTGAGACACAGAATCGCTAGAGGACACACTGAAACACAGCATCGCTAGAGGACACACTGAGACACAGCTTCGTTAGAGGACACACTGAAACACAGCATCGCTAGAGGACACACTGAGACACAGCTTCGTTAGAGGACACACTGAGACACAGCATCGCTAGAGGACACACTGAGACACAGCATCGCTAGTGGACACACTCCATTGCATCACCACGGTTATGGCTGCAACAGCCAACTTTCACATCCACGTCAATTAACTGCCAACCTCAACCTCATTGTTGTCGCTGTCGTCGTCGCTGTCATCATCCATCGGCTATAGAATTATATTTCCTTGTGTTTAGAATCCTAATCAAACTTGAAGAAATACGCATCATCATCATCATCATCATCATCATCATCATCATCATCATCATCATCATCATCATCATCATCATCATCATCATCATCATCATCATCACCACCACCACCACCACTGTCACCTCAGCAATGTCTAGTCAGAACCTAGTGGATACAAAGTATGATATTATAGAACGTGTTTTAATACCGCTTCTTTCCCTTCTTGTGTTACCATTGTATTGTATACACTGTTACATTACCTGTATATATTTATGTTGGCAGTATGTGTACATTGTATTGTATACACTGTTACATTACCTGTATATATTTATGTTGGAATTATGTGTACATGTGTACATTTCATTTGTGGGAGCTGTTGACTGATTGCCTGGAATGTTGATTATGAATTTTTCTAGTGTCTGTGGTGTGGAGTGTATGTGATAGGTTGATTATCAATTGTCTAGTGTCTGTGGTGTGGAGTGTTTGTGAAAGGTTGATTATCAATTGTCTAGTGTCTGTGGTGTGGAGTGTCTGTGAAAGGTTGATTATCAATTGTCTAGTGTCTGTGGTGTGGAGTGTCTGTGAAAGGTTGATTATCAATTGTCTAGTGTCTGTGGTGTGGAGTGTCTGTGAAAGGTTGATTATTAATTGTCTAGTGTCTGTGGTGTGAAGTTACTGTGAAAGGTTGATTATCAATTGGCTAGTGTCTGTGAAAGGTTGATTATCAATGTTACTGTAGATTGAAGTGTTTGTGGAAGAGAAAGTTAACGCCATTTCTTGTACTGCACTGCAGTGCTACATTTAGGGTTGACGTGCTATAATGAAGCACGTTTTCGTAGTAGTTTTACATAACTTTGTTGTTGTTCATTGTAAACTGTCACACACACTGCATGTTCTTGTAATTTATAGGAACAATAAATATAAGTTGAATGTTGAAAAACAACAGTGTAGGTTTGTGTTGATGTAAAAACAGTGTAGGTTTGTGTTGATGTAAAAACAGTGTAGGTTTGTGTGGATGTAAAAACAGTGTAGGTTTGTGTGGATGTAAAAACAGTGTAGGTTTGTGTGGATGTAAAAACAGTGTAGGTTTGTGTGGATGTAAAAACAGTGTAGGTTTGTGTGGATGTAAAAACAGTGTAGGTTTGTGTGGATGTAAAAACAGTGTAGGTTTGTGTGGATGTAAAAACAGTGTAGGTTTGTGTGGATGTAAAAACAGTGTAGGTTTGTGTGGATGTAAAAACAGTGTAGGTTTGTGTGGATGTAAAAACAGTGTAGGTTTGTGTGGATGTAAAAACAGTGTAGGTTTGTGTGGATGTAAAAACAGTGTAGGTTTGTGTGGATGTAAAAACAGTGTAGGTTTGTGTGGATGTAAAAACAGTGTAGGTTTGTGTGGATGTAAAAACAGTGTAGGTTTGTGTGGATGTAAAAACAGTGTAGGTTTGTGTGGATGTAAAAACAGTGTAGGTTTGTGTGGATGTAAAAACAGTGTAGGTTTGTGTGGATGTAAAAACAGTGTAGGTTTGTGTGGATGTAAAAACAGTGTAGGTTTGTGTGGATGTAAAAACAGTGTAGGTTTGTGTGGATGTAAAAACAGTGTAGGTTTGTGTGGATGTAAAAACAGTGTAGGTTTGTGTGGATGTAAAAACAGTGTAGGTTTGTGTGGATGTCAAGACAAGCCCATAAAGACGCTTCATCGTACTCACAGACATACACCACAGAAATAGAGACATACACCACAGAAATAGAGACATACACCACAGAAATAGAGACATACACCACAGAAATAGAGACATACAGACCGACTGAGACAGAAAAAAAATTAAAACAGAAAGAAAAAGAGTAGAGGCAGACAGATTGAAAGAGAGAAAGGTAGAGAGAGAGAAAAAGAGAGACAGGAGAAACAAACAGAGATTGACTGAAAGAATGAGATATAGAGAGAGATGGAGAGAGAGAGAGAAAGAGAGAGAGATACAGAGAGGGAAGAGAGAGAGACAGAGAGAGAGACAGAGACAGGAGTTAGAAAAAGAGACTGAAAGAATGAAAGAGACGGACAGACAGACAGAAAAAAGAAAGAAAAAAAAAAGAAAGAGAGGCAGACGGACAGTTACTGGGACTCTTACTGTTGTTTTTGTGGCAAGCAGCTCTACTGAAGTCGGCACTGTCGTGTCAACCGTCGTCGTCGTTGTAGCGCTGGTAGTGGCGCTGATGGGGGTGGCGATGGTGGTGGAGTTGTTGGTGGCGGTGGCTGTACCTGGAGTCCACGCGGTGCTGGCCATCTGAAAAGAGACCAAGGCGTCAGCATGAGTGTTGCAATGAGGGAGATGCAGCATCGCTAGTGGACTCACTCCATCACTTCACTAAGGTTGGTGCTCCAATCTTTGTTTTTGTTGACTGGAAATTGTCACACCACACGCTACATTGCCTTGTCATACGATAAATATATGTTGAACAACAGTGGAGCTTTCTGTTGATTGGACATTGTCACCCCACACGCTACATTGCCTTGTAATACAATAAATATATGTTGAACAACAGTGGAGCTTTCTGTTCATAACAAAACAAGACCAGCTGCTCAGGCATAAAGACGCTTCACCGTATTTACAGACAGACACGGGGATGGGGGAAGAGAGAGAAAGAGAGAGACAGAGAAAGAGAGAGAGAGAGAGAGAGAGAGAGAGAGAGAGAGAGAGAGAGAGAGAGAGAGAGAGAGAGAGAGAGAGAGAGAGAGAGACTTCAGACTTCAGACTTCAGAACTTTATTTTAAAAGGTTAAGATTTTAGGCATGAGCCTATTCTTACAATTAAACCTTTTGTAATAAGATAACAACGACAACATCAAAATGTACTAGACAATTTAAAAATAATTACTTTAAAAAAAAAGAAAAAAAAAAAGAAACGTTTATTACAACAAATTTAAAAAAAAATTACGAAACAAAAAACACAACCACCACTACTACTATAATAAACGGCTAGAAACATTAAAAGCAAATCTTATTTAGGAGACAAAAGCAATGAAACAATCTTAAGAGGTTAAAAGCAAAGTACACAGCAACAAAAATTTTATATATTTAGGAAACAAATTAATCGATATGAAGCAATACATTTCATTTTTACATGCGCATTAATGATATACATTACAACATGAATTTTACATTTGCAATTTTGATACAGTTTATATTACAAAATATTATTTTTTTAAAATAAAGCTTAATACATACGTTATGAAAATTAAGGCTGTGACATAATTACCAACTGAGCATTAATAATATTGGTTTATTTTATTTGATTGAATAGATGGTAGCGTAATTTTGTTTTGAAACCGCCAACTGTTGTCTGTTGTTGGATTTGTGTAGGGAGGAGGTTCCAGATTGAAGGTCCAGAAAAGGAAAAGCTGGATTTAAATTTATCAGTGTGTGGTAAGGGCAATAAATACCTTTTAGATCTGATGGATCGACTGTTTGTGGCTGCAGAGAGAAGGACCTTTAGGTATTCAGGTGATTGATTTGTGTGAACTTTGTACATAAGCATTGCTTTGTTGTAAATAAATTGCTTATCCAAAGGTAATATTTGCAAAGTTTTCATTTTTTATACAGTATTCAAAGTCGGGTCAGTGTGAATAAGCTTAACAGCTCGTCGGTGAAGAGAGTTCAAACTTTTTAAAGTGTTATCACTCGCCATACACCAGATCGATGATGCATAATTTATATGAGACAAACAGTGTGCATAGAAAAATATTTTTCTAGCTTCAAGTCCTACATATTGCTTTAGTTGCTTAAGTAGAAACAAATTTCTAGATAACGTTTTGCTAACCTTATTTACATGGCAGTGCCAGTTTAATTCGTCATCAATAACTACACCAAGTAGTTTATGTTCACGGACTTGAGTAATTGGTTTAGAATCAATGTCCAGGTTTAAATTAAGAGGCTGTTTTTGATGCTTCTGTCTTGTAGTTATTACCATTGATTTAGTTTTTATGGGGTTGAGTAACATTTTGTTTTCTTTGCACCAGTTTTGCACATCCAACAGACCTTGCTGAAGTGAAAGCTGGACTTTGGACAGATCTTTGTCAGAAGTATGTAGAGTATTGTCATCAGCAAATAATTCGCATGATATGTTTGAGTTTTCAAGTGATAAGGGTAAATCATTGATAAATAAACAAAAGAGAAGTGGACCCATAATTGAGCCTTGAGGAACGCCGCATGTTAAAGTTTTATAGCTTGACGATTTACCATTTAAATGGACACATTGTGTTCTGTCTGAGAGGTACGATTTGAGGAACGAAGTGGTGTTATTGCTATTAACATAAAGGCTTAATTTTGTTAATAATATGCTATGGTCGACTAAATCGAAAACCTTCTTGAAATCAAGAAAAACTGCTCCGGTAACGTTTGATCGATTAATAGCTGATAACCATGTGTCACATAATCTGGTTAGCGCTGTGTGACAAGAATGATGTTTACGAAATCCAGACTGCAAATTATGGAACAGTTTGTGGTTTTCTATATATTGCAAAAGATGTTTATGCATATGTTTTTCCAAGGGTTTGGACAAATTTGATAACAAAGAAATGGGTCTATAATCATTGAGACCATTCGGGGTTTTGATTTTTGGTAGTGGGATGACTTTGGCAATTTTGAGTGAAGTCGGAAATACACCCTTTTCAAGACTTAGATATAAGAACATAAATTACAATTTCAACAATGTATGGCAGAGATATTTTTAGGATAAAAGAATTGATGTTATCTGGACCAGTCGAACGCTTGTTTTGTAGATCCATAATATATTTTCCTACTTCATTTACGGCCAGCCAGAGAGAGAGAGAGAGAGAGAGAGAGAGAGAGAGAGAGAGAGAGAGAGAGAGAGAGAGAGAGAGAGAGAGAGAGAGAGAGAAAGAGAGAGAGAGAGAGAGAGAGAGAGAGAGAGAGAGAGAGAGAAAGAAAGAGAATTGCTGTTGCAGAATGTCTTACTGTTGTTGGTGGAGGCTGTTCCTGATGTTCAGAACGTCGTCGTTGTGGCGCTGGTGGTGGTGGAGGTAGTGGCTGAGGCTGGTGTAATCCACTTAGAAGTAGTTGTTGTTGTTGTAGTTGTTGCAGTAGTAGTTGTAGTTGTTGTAGCTGTTGTTCTAGATCTAGTTGTTGTTGTAGTTGTTGCTGTGGTTGTAGTTGTTGTTGTAGTTGTAGTTGTATTTCATGTTGTGTTTGGAGTTGTTGTTGTAGTAGTTGTTGCAGTAGTAGTGGTTGTTGGAGTAGTAGTTGTAGTATTTGTTGTTGTAGTGGATGTTGTAGTTGTTGTAGTGGTTGCTGTTGTTGTCTAGGCCATCTGAAAAGAGACAATTTGTCAGCATGAGTGATCCACTGAAGGACATACAACATCGCTAGTGGACACACTCCATTCATTGACCACGGTTGGGGCTGCATCAGTCAAACAGTGTTCACATCCACGCCAACGATAACCATCAAGCTCAACCTCATGTCGTCACTGTCGGCGTCGCTGTCATTAGCCGTCGGGTATACAATTATCTTTCTTTAAGTTAGCTTCTTAGAATTGTAGAAATGTGCATTATCATCATCTTCATCATCATCATCATCATCATCATCATCATCATCATCATCATCATCATCATCATCATCATCATCATCATTATCATCACTGTGACTTCAGCAACGGATAGTCAGAACAACAGTGTAGGTTTCTGTTCATGAAAAGACAAGCCCAGATGTTCACGTATACAACGTGTTATCGTACTCACAGACAGACAGAGGGGAGACAAAGGGTGATGGCGGGAGGAGCGAGAGATGAAGTGAGAAACATATAGGCAGACAAACACAGGGAAGACAGACATAGACAGACTGACAGACAGACAGACAGACAGACAAACCGAGACAGACAGACAGACGGGTAGAGAGACAGAGAGAGATAGGCATATAAGGTAGACAGAGATAGGAAAAGAGAGACAAGCAGAGTGAAATGGAAAAGGGAAATAGTCAAAAGAAAGATAAACAGAAAGAACGAGAGAGAGAGAGAGAGAGAGAGAGAGAGAGAGAGAGAGAGAGAGAGAGAGAGAGAGAGAGAGAGAGAGAGAAAGGGAGAGAGAGAAAGAGAGAAAGAGAGAAGAGACAGAGAGAGAAGAGAGAGAGAAGAGACAGACAAGAGAGAGAGCGAGAGAGAGCGAGAGAGAGAACGAGAGAGAGAGAGAGAGAGAGAGAGAGAGAGAGAGAGAGAGAGAGAGAGAGAGAGAGAACAACGCCACTTTCTTTCATTGCTTCATCTCCGCCTTGCAGTCTAAAAATAGCACATGCCTATAGCACCAGCCCCCACCCTCATTATTATCTTGCCCTCCGTTACCGTTATTGACCTTTATCATCATCGTCAGCATTATCATCGTTGTTACCATCTTCATCATCATCACCATTCTCCTCCTCCTCCTCCTTCTCATCATCATCATCATCATCATCATCCTCATTATCATCATCATCATCATCATCATCATCATCATCATCATCATCATCATCATCATCAGTCACTTACCCAGGCAGGGTGACGACCACCAGCTGAGTAGTGGTCCTTGTTGCCAGGTACAGCTTGTCAATGGCATCAACATCCTCATCACTTCTGTTGTTGTCATCATCATCCTGAGCCCACCCCGCTACTGTTATCACCACTTTTCGCTCCAGGCCGTGTACAAAGCCAATGTGCGCCAGAGTCACTTGGTCTGCCTGGGCGGTAACCATCGTGACAAGCCGCCTGTCACACTCCTGCCTGTCACGTATCCACACATCGTCACTCAGCACTGCCAGCGGCACACCGACAGCTCGGAGGCCCAGGGCTAAGCCACAGGCGCTGTTGGCGGTCACCACCCCTTGCTGGTCCATCACGTCGTCATGGAGTTCTTCACTGCGCGTGGCAATGAGCACGTCACGCCAGGCTATGGAACGGGTCCCTGTTCCCAAAAATAATGCTTGTAATTTAATTAATTTTGATGTAATTTTATTTTATTTTATCTAATGATCCTAATTAATTAACGTTGATTTAGTTTTATACATGTTATTTGTTTTATTCATTTCGAGTTGTTTTCATGTCAAATACTGTCTGTAAAAAATAAATGGTGCACTGAGCTACTGTCATTTTGTTGTTTATCAACATTTTCTCATGTTTTACAACTGCTGTCAATTTTAACTTCTAACTTTTCTGCCTGACCCATTTATTTATATATTGAGAGATAGAGAGAGAGAGAGAGAGAGAGAGAGACAGAGAGAGAGAGAGACAGACAGACAGACAGACAGACAGACAGACAGAGCACGCACTATGTACACACCACCATTGTTGACTGTCAGTGTATTGTCGTCTGCTGTGGACAACACGCTAACGGTCCACTTTACCTCCCCATATCACATACGTTTCTGTTCATCAAAGAGGCCACGTCGTGCTTAGAAAAATAATGATTTCGTTAGGGTTAGGGCTGAAGTTAGGTTTAGGAGTAATAATAGGGTTGGCTAACACTGTCCCTAACCTTGATTTATCGCAAACTTAAACCTTAAAATTCGTGCCATGCATTGCTAACTTTGGTGGGGAGCAAAACTGGATCTTTATCCAAATGGAGAGAACGGCAGTATGATCTACGTCTAGACTAAAACCGGCCAAGTCTGATCCCCGGCATAGGCACATGACATAGACAATGGATCTCATTTTGTATGACTTGTATGCCCTATTCTATTCTATCAGCGGCAGTTGGATGGTGGGTCAGAGGTCAAGGGTCAATGCAGGTGATCAATCAGGAAGGCAACACAAAGCAGCCTAGACCTTGACAGTGACCACAAAACACCACTCACCTGCAGGGCCCACATCAAGTCGTCCTGTCAGAAGTTGGCCCAGTCCCCGTCCACACGCCTCACACTCCACGGGCCAAAGTCCTGTATGGCCGTCCCCCTCGTGAACGAGTGTGATCACTGCTGGCCCGTCCCCAGGGGCAGGAAGCACGCTGTTGCTGTAGTCACGGAAGTCACTGGGATACTGCTGTATCACTGGCCGCACCTCCCTGAGGACAGCAAAGTACTTTCTATCTTATTCTTATTCCATGTCCCCATGCCTTAGTAAGTTTGGGCCTACCACCACCACCACCACCTCCACCACCACCACCACCAACAACAACAACAACAACAACAACAACTACTGCTACTTCTACTACTACAACCACTGCTACTGCCACTATTACTACTACTACTATTACTACTGCCACTACAGCTGCTGCTGCTACTACTGCCATTACAACTGCTGCTGCTCCAACAATAGCTACTTCTACTACTATTGATATTAATACCACTACTACCAATATCTGTTGCTGCTACCACTACTACTACTACTACTACTACTACTACTACTACTACTACTACTACTACTACTACTTATTACATGAGTTACCCACCTGAGGACGGTGGGTGCGGAGCGAAGGGGCGTGGTCACCACCTCTTGCTGCAGGCAGGCTGGAATGTCTCTGTGATAAACACCAGCACACCACAGGTGGAGATGCTGCACGCTGCTCTGTAATCTCCACACCAGTTCCTGTGTAGGTGGACCGTCCTCAAGGCTGTTAGACAGAGAAAGTGTTTTGATGAGGTGTTGACCACAGAAGACAACAAGTGTTACTGGCGGTGTTAATAAACCTGTACTGTTACTTGATGGACTCAGCGCAGTCCAGGGGTTGATGCCACGCACCTCCTGCCTGTTACATAGCGCAGAAACTCGAGACTCAATAACTGTCGTGATGATGATGATGATGATGATGATGATGATGATGATGATGATGATGATGATGATGATGATGATGATGATGATGATGATGATCCAAGAAAACTTTTTTTTAAAATTAAAGGTGAGGTTACATCATTTTGGTTATGCTATTTTTCGATAAAACAGAAAGTGGGCTTTACTATTATAGAAATAGGCCTATAGCTTACAACAACAGTCCACTGGCTAATGTAATCACCTGTACAATCCACAGGACTATGACATGGAAACACTATAATCATCACCATCTTCATAAACATCATCATCATTGTTGTCGTCGCAATCGCAATCATCATCATCATCATCATCATCATCATCATCATCATCATCATCATCATCATCATCATCATCATCATCATCATCATCATCATCATCATCATCATCATCACCTCCACCACCACCACCACTACAACCACCACCATCATCATCATCATTGTCTTTGTCGCCATCATCATCATCATCATCATCATCATCATCATCATCATCATCATCATCATCATCATTATCAAAACCACCACCATCATCATCATCATCCACACCTTATTGCTACTCACATCTTGTCAAAGTCCAGCTCATCGATGAGGACACAGAGCGTGCCCCCACGTACAGCCGCTGACAGATCATTGAATGCCACGTCCACATCGCCGGCATTGTTGTAGAAATCATAGGAGTGAAAGTGCACCGCGGCAGGGGGCGCTGTGGGATCAGCAGCCATGGTCACTTGCAGCTGGTTGTGGATCAGACGGCTGGCAGACAGAGCTCTAGGGTATAGACTGATGACGTGGACATCATGGCCTCTGGACAGCCAACGAAGTCCTTGTAGGACCAGCAGTATTGTTTTGCCTGCACATGCATACGGATAAATCATGATGATGAGGGATTAATAACAAGCTTAAATGGATGACTGCATGAAACAAGAAGAAGAAAAAAGAAGAAGAAGAAGAAGAAGAAGAAGAAGAAGAAGAAGAAGAAGAAGAAGAAGAAGAAGATGATGATGATGATGATGATGATGATGATGATGATGATGATGATGATGATGAAGATGATGATGATGATGATGATGATGATGATGATGATGATGATGATGATGATGATGATGATGATGATGATGGATTAATAAAAAATAGATGAATGTATGAAACAAGTAGAAGAAAAAGAAGAAGAAGATGGTGGCGATGATGAAGGTGATGATAGTGATGATGATAATGATGATGATGATGATGATGATGATGATGATGATGATGATGATGATGATGATGATGATGATGATGATGATGATGATGAAATAACAAGAATGATGAAGAATACGTAATGTGGTTGTGCAGCTTGAGACAAAAGACAACATCTGTACAAAGGGAAAATCAATCCTAAAAGGCAGTGGAGACGACGTGGTGTTGTGATCGATCTCTAGATGTGCCTGCCCTATCTACCATATTCTATTTATCCTATCAAGTAAATCAAAAGTCATTGGGGCACCATAGATGATCGTTTAACCAGCGTCTCCCTCTGTCTGTCCTCTGCAGCCCTTGATGTGCAGTGTTTTCTAATCATGTTATATTTCCTGTGTGACAAATCTACTGACTTTGTTCTTCGTGTGCGGCAGTCTGGCCAAACTGTCGTCTGCTACATGCGCGCAGTACTTTATTTTGTGTGTACAATTATGCATCCCGTTTTCACTGAAAATGCAATGTTCTTCAGCTTGGAGAATTCAGGCCTGTTTGATTCTCTTTGAGTATAAGTATTTTATACCCAAACTCAGAAACGAGCAGCGCAAATCTAGTATAAACACCAAAGATTTTTACTGTTACTGTGCTGACTTTGTCTGCCCAGACATCACACAACACACCTAAAAGGTCACGGATGTTCATGGCGCGGGATATCCGATTAAAAATTGGAAATTATTTGCCCAGACAGCTTTGACACATCACAATCACTACAATTAGCTGCGCGCGTGCATCACCCACCCCCTCCCCACCTTCACCCCCACACGGAAATAGAAAGAAAGCATGGGATAGGGAACTATATCAACACTTCATCATCACTGTAGTTATACAATGGATAGGGAACTATAGCAACACTTCATCCTCACTGTAGTTATACAATGGTAAGGGAGGACCTCAAGCAATAACCATGTAATGTAATGTAATGGATAGGGAAACATATCAACACTTCGTCCTCGCTGTAGTTATACAATGGATAGGGAACTAAATGAACACTTCATCCTCACTGTAGTTATACAATGGATAGGGATCTATATCAACACTTCATCCTCACTGTAGTTATACAATGGATAGGGATCTATATCAACACTTCATCCTCACTGTAGTTATACAATGGATAGGGAACTATATTAACACTTCATTCTCACTGTAGTTATACAATGGACAGGGAACTATATCAACACTTCATCCTCACTGTAGTTATACAATGGATAGGGATCTATATCAACACTTCATCCTCACTGTAGTTATACAATGGATAGGGAAATATATCAACACTTCATCCTCACTGTAGTTATACAATGGATAGGGAACTATATTAACACTTCATCCTCACTGTAGTTATACAATGCTGAACAAGGTCAACAGACTTTTTCTCTACACCTACTCCATTTTCAAAGTTGCTTGCTGAACGCTCAAATAGGCCTTTGCCCATGTTTATACTTGTCAAACAATCTGGGGTACGCGGATAACATAAAAATTATTAAAACGAAATTTGGAAAATGACCATTGCTAGAGCAGAAGCCATTGATCCCGCTACTGTACGTCCGCAGTAGAAAGAAAATCAGTTTCCTTGCACGGCAGCGCACTACGAGTGTGTCATTATTTTTTTTTAAATAGTCGGGAATCAGAACGAGCATAGTGCAGGTCTGTCTGTCTGTCTGTCGGTCTTTCGTTCTGTCGGTCGGTGCGTTTCCCGCCACACCTCAAGAACCACCGAACAGATTGTGATCAAACTTCACAGTAATATTATTTAGACTAGTTACCATCATTTTTTTTTTTTTTCATTTATTTTTGATTTTCAACATGTGTAATACATTATCTTACAATTTTTCAATCTGAATAAATTTACATGTCAAATCATTTTTTGATAATATAACGGAACACACATACAAATATGCATAAATTTCAAACATTCTGCAGATAAATCAAGACCACACATTCACACATCTACACACATTTAAACTAAGAGGGAGAGAGGGAGAGAAAGAGAGAGAGAGAGAGAGAGAGAGAGAGAGAGAGAGAGAGAGAGAACGAGAGAGAGAGAGAGAACGAGAAAGGGAGGTTTTGATAGCTGGGGTACCCTGCAGCTTCACTTCACGCATGCAGCGTTGTGCGGCGTATGCAACGTCATACATGATTTTACATTTGACATGTCCATTTCACAACTTAATAAACAGATACCTTTAAAGGCTTAAACTTACATACATATCTCAAATGTACAGCAGTACAAATGAGGAGAAAGAAAAAAGAATATATTATATCTTTTGAAAACATAATTAAAATATGCTGTCAAGAGTACTAAACATGATCAGGAGTTATATCTAATAGAGATTTGTACGGAAACCACTCAATATTGAGTCTATTAACATTCATTGTCAAAGCAGAAGCGTACCTTTCAATGTCATAACGTACTTTTAAATACTGCTCAAAAACTTGAAATACAGGGATCGTGCCAGTTACTTTACATTTATAAATGAAATATTTCGCTAGTAATACTATCATATCAAAAACTACATCAGACCTAAAATGTTCATCATAACCAAACAAAACAATACATTCATTTAAATTTAAATCTACAACATTGTGACAACGATCATTAATAACAAACTGAAATTGAGTCCAAAATCTTTGAACTCTTTCACACTTCCAAAAAAGATGTTGAATGTTTTCTCGTTCAGTTCCACAGAAGGAGCACATTGCATCAGCAGCAATACCCATGCTTGAGAGAACAACGTTTGTTGCTATTATTCTGTGCACTATACGTATTTGAAACCACCTTAACTTTATATCTCGAATCTTTTGAATTTTCTTAAATATAATGCTCCATTTAAATTTTTTACCAAATTTTTCTTCCCATTTATTACAACAATTTGGTTGTGTCATGTCTAACGTAAATATATCGTAATACACCCGTGCTCCCCTGCAGACCGAACCGAGAATTTTCCAGGCCTTATTCAATTCAAAATAATTGTTACTTTGTAAATCAAGAAAAAGAGAACGCACATACTTTTTAATGGCTGCAATACAGCCAGCATATGTAACAAAATCTGTGTGAATATTATATTTCTCTCGAAACCCATTATATGACAAAAACTGTCCCATATCATTGACTAAATGACCAATGCAAAAAACATCTTTACAGAACCACTGTTCATAGAAAAAGGTGTTCTTTCCAATCTGAATATTGTTATTGTAAAAAATACGTTCTGATAATAATTCTTCAGTGTTCTGAATATTAATGCGAGTAGTAAATAATTTATATGCTGAAAAAACGTCAATCCAAAACTCATTACATTCGACCGTAGATATCGGAAGGCTTGCACCTAACCTATCAATACTTTTCAGAGAAGGAAATATAGAACTAATTATACTTTTCCATTTACTGTTTCCATATTTAAGTTTTCTTATCCATGATAGTTTCAATGATTGAATATATTCTTTAATTTCGGGTATTCCAAGACCTCCTTTTACAATATTTTTGGTAGCATTTTTTCGACTAACTCGGTCTCTCTTATAATTCCACACAAATTCAAAAACAGTTTTCTGTACCAAACTTATTACCTTGTCTGGAGGATTGGGAAGTAGTATCCACAAATGAATTAATTTCGACAAAATTAATGACTTAAGAACCGCAATTCTTCCAAGTGGAGTTATTTGTCTTTTTGACCAGATTCTATATAATACCTTTACCTCCAAGAACCTTTCCTTCATATTTATCCCTATGCAGTCTTTTAAATCGTTTGTAAACCAGATGCCCAAAATTTTAAATTTGCTGGGGTTCCAACTCATTTTTAAATGTTGCATATATTGAGTCAGTGAGTTGCGTCTATTGCCTAACCAAACGGCGCTGCTTTTTCCTGAGTTTAACCTAAGCCCAGAGTATTTCCCAAAAGTTTCAATTGTTTTGACAGATTCTTCAAAAGACTCTTGATCACCATTTAACATTAATTCTGTATCATCAGCATACTGTGATATCTTGTGTTCTACATCAATAATTTTTATACCTTTAATCTTATTATTCTGTCTTATCATAGTTGCCAATATTTCCACACATAAAATGAAGATATAAGGCGAAATCGGGTCCCCTTGTCTGCAGCCACGGTTTACACCAAACCACCCAGAAACCTGTCCATTCACACAGACAGAAGCTTTAATACCATCATAAAAAGTGCTGATCCATCTACAGAAGTCATTACCAAACCCAAACGCTTTTAACACTTTCTGCATGAACTTCCAATCGATAGAATCAAACGCTTTTTCGAAATCAAGGCATAAAAGAAGGCCTGACAAATCATTATTATTATTAACATAGCTAATAATATCATAAATAAGCCGAATATTATCACCTATAAATCTTCCTTTAATAAATCCTGTTTGATCTTCATTAATCAAAGACGGCAGAACCACCTTCAGACGATTTGCAATGCAAGAGGACCCAATCTTATAAACTACATTCAATAAGGAGATAGGTCTCCAGTTTTTTAAGTATTCTTTGTCCTTATCTCCCTTGGGGATGCAAATAATAACGCCTTCTTTCTGTGTAGAAGAAAGGGAACCTTTTCTGAAACTATCGTTTAGAGCTCGGACAACAAAAAACTTTAGCTGTACCCAAAAGACTTTAAAAAATTCAGCAGTGAATCCATCTGTGCCAGGACTCTTATAATTCTTCATGTTTTTTAACGCAGCGCTCGCTTCGTCTAATGTTATTTCTCCTTCAAGACTATTACTCTCGTTTTCTGACAAAGTGTTCAAATCTGCAACTAACTCTTCAATCACACATTCCTCTAGGTCCACTTCCCTGTATAGGTTTTGATAAAATGTCATTACTTCAGTTAGGATATCATTCTGCTCGCTGATCTCGGACCCATCATTCTTAATTAACCTTTTCATGCTTTTACTTACATAATTTCGTTTTTCTAGTCCACAGAAATATTTTGTAATTTTTTCCCCCTCCGCTACCCATCTTGCCCGTGATCTAAGTAAAACCCCTTCCATTTTCTTTTCCCTAAGTTCAATAAGCTTATTTTTACATTCTGCTAGCTCTGCATTTTCATCCTGTGTTAAAGATAACATTTTTTCTAATACATTAATACGTTCTTCTAATTTTATTTCTATTTCTGTGTTTTGGCGTTTTTTATATGAAGCATATGATATGGTCTTTTGTCTTATTTTCATTAATAAAACATCTAAAAATAACTGGTCCGAGACTGTAAGCTGAACTTCTTCCCTAGGAATGTTTACTAAGTTGTCTCTGCTATATGGTAGGGCTGCATATTCTTCTAATACAGTATTAATAGTAGAGTTAATGTTATCAACATACGTTTTATCTCTAAGTAGGGAAGAATTAAATTTCCAGAACAGATTTCTTTTTGGAGACGATCCAAAAGACAAGGTCAGAGTTGTAATAGAATGGTCAGTTTTATATCCAGAAAGTATATCAGCATCAGTTACAAAGGCAGACAAAGAGTCAGAAATCAGAAAAAAGTCAAGTCTGCTCTGCTGTACTGGGGTACTTCGTCGCCATGTGTAACGTCTTCTTTCCAAATTTAATTCCCTCCAGATGTCAATTAAATCCAAATTTTCCGCTGTTTGAAGTACTTGTTCCTGTGCTTTTTCATTATTGCGGTGTCTATAATTATCATAGTCTAAATCAAAATCCATTACTAGGTTCCAATCGCCCCCAATAATAGTCTCATCTACATTAAATTCTCTAATTCGTTTTTCTAAGTCACTATAGAATTCAGGATCGTCATTATTAGGGCCATAGATATTTACCAGCAGGAGATCTCTGTCCATTGACCTAATGTGAGCAAGAATATAATTACCTCCCACGTCCTTACAA
>CM072522.1:59300272-59487772 GCA_036898135.1 Oncomelania hupensis | reverse complement strand
ACATTTGGAAATGCTGCTTTTCAGCCATATGCCTAAGTGTCTGGAAATACACTGGAGTTGCCTGCCTTCTTGTTTTGTTTGGTGTCAAACCTCTCGCCACTGCCACAGGCGCTCGTTATCATACAACAGGCTATCTTCAGCTTTTTACTCGTGCCTTTAAAATCTAACTAAAAGGGCAAAGCCCATATGACTCACATGCTCCTTATGGAACTTAAAATATTTAACATTACAATAATGGTGTTGGATGCAGTCAATCTAAAAATTTCACAAATAAAAATTGGATTTCCTTTCCGTGTTCTTATAGAGACGTTCCTATACACCACATGTTTGAGTGATGAATGTGTGTTTGTTGTAAATGTAGGAGTGTTTGTAACATGTGAGCATGTATGGTGGTTACAGATCGTCGCGCTTTGAGTCTGATTTAGAAATAAGACGCGTACAGCATCCATTATTATTATTATTATTATTATTATTATTATTATTATTATTATTATTATTATTATTATTATTATTATTATTATTATGACCATAAAAACACCCCCGTTGGGGTGCCGGGGTTTCAGTAAAAATAGTATCCCCACTTTCTGGAAATGTAGTGCTTTAAATTCCCACTGTCGCTGTCTTTCCCATTTGCTCTTTCTCATTCCTGCTCGGTTCTATTAATCTCCTATACTATCTTCTTCTTCGCTAGACCAGTCACCTACCTTTTTTCTTGAAAACTCTTCCGGGACAAGACTCCGTATTTGTGTATGAGGTCTGTTGGATCAGCTTGGGAATATTGGACACTTTCTGCCAGGTGGTCACTAGGGCTTCCTATGATGATATTATTTAGCAATGTAGGCATTTTATATGTATGTGTTTTGTTGATAATTTATAATGATGTTTGTATTCTATTTTGTTTTTGTAAACGGGGGTTTGATAAATTAGAGTACAGCCTCAGCGTCCCCTGCGTGGGATGTCTTTATTGTAAAGTGACTGGCTTGTGGAGAGCTTTCAGTTTTACCACTAGGGTTGTTTCGGCAGATCTTTTATGCGGATCAGGGGTTGTCCGGTCCTGATTTGACTCGGAGGAGTCCGCTGGACCTAAAGCAACAATCATGTAATGTAATGTAATGACCATAAAAACGAGTGCCCGAAAAAAAAAGAAATGGTGGCATTAGCTTGCGAAATATTTTGCTTTGATTCTTCAAATGCTCTTGACCTTGAGATGACCTTGCCCGTCATCATACAGCAGAAATTGTATTGTGCCAAAAAAATGCCCTTCGAATTACATCTACCTTTAATGACCTTGACCTTTGAGATAACCTCGATCTCCAAGTGACCTCTGATGCTTATGTATTATCAAACAACCCATAGTTGTAGCATATTATGAGTCAAATATAGAGCCATCATACTGTACAATGAGAAACTGTTTTATTGATTTGTAAGGCCTAAAATGACTTGACCTTCAAGTTCAACGCAAAAACGGAACGTTTATGAAAGACATATCTATTTTCTTTAAATACTACACGTTCTGACTTTTTTAAAAATCTCTCGTAGTTTACGGTCAAGTTAGTCATTGCTTATAGGGTTTGGCGGACTCCAAAGTATCAGGTTGTTGTTGTTGTTGTATCAAATTTTATTCATCAGATTAACATAAGTTGTACTGATGTAACATAAACAAATTACGAAATCTACCATGCGCACATCATAGATATTTTCCACAGTATTAAACCATAAAAATTTTCATACTACTGACATACACATACATTTTTAACAACATACATTCCCTTATAACAATTAGTTCACATTAAGAAACAATTTGTTTTATTGAAATAAATAAACAAACAATTGAACCTTTCAACTTCACCTGTGAAGAACGAAGTATTAATAAATGTCATTTTGCGTCTTACAGAAAGTTGAAGTTTGGCCTCCAGGCCCCTACCCCTCCACACCCCATTAAAAATAAATAAATAAATAAATTAATTAATTCATTAATAATAATAATAATAATAATAATAATAATAATAATAATAATAATAATAATAATAATAATAATAATAATAATAATAATAATAATAGTAATAATCATAATAATAATCATAATAATAATCATAAAATGAAAAATGAAAAAAAATGGTTTTAAAAAAAAATCTAAATTAAAACAAATTAATAAATAATCCCCCCCCCCCACTTTTCCTCCCCTCCCAAACCAAAATAAATAATTAATAAATATTTAGTGAAACTAAAGATGCCTAATTAAAGAAAATAGGTACAAAAAATTTAATTTAAAAAAAAAGGCTAGACTAATTGTAAAAAAAATAAAACAACAAACAAACAAAATATTAGAAGAAATTGAATAATCCATGACTTAATTAAATCTATGAGCAAACAAACAAAACATTAGAAGAAGTTGAATAATTCATGACTTCTAATTAAATCTATGAGCATTAAGCTCAATGACCAATCAGAATGTTCTTTTGGATATACAATACTTGAGATTGAGATAGGTAGTTTTAATTTATTTAATATAATGAGTAAAGGCTGAAAATGGTTATAATTTTGTTGACATTGAAATATAAAGTGATTTACATTCAATATGCTACCACAATTACAAAGTACTGGAGGATTTATGAAACGAGCACGCCAAGCATTTAGCCTTATTCTGTGAAATAAACTGTTAATATGAAAAGATTTTGAAATAGATATAACATTTTGTGATACTGGTGAAGTATCCAAGTAATGTTTTTCAATGACCTCTTGCTTGTATTGCTCATTCCACTGATTCCAAGCACATCGTTTTATTTGATTGTTAATTTCATTTGTTGTCAAGTTGAAAAATAATTTAATGGATTCATCTGAAGATGCAGCACTCTTTGCTAAGTGGTCAACAATTTCATTTCCTAATATATGTAAATGACTAGGTATCCAAATTAGTGAAATATCCGATCCCCTTGTAATGATTTGATGACATAACATCTTTATTTCTGTTAGCACTTCCTGTCTCTCTTTACTAACCCAAGAAGACAAAGCCGATAATGCTGATTTTGAATCAGAAAAGATTGTTATTTTTAAAGGAATACTAGTCAAATCAGTTATGAAAGATAAACTCATTAATATTGCAATTAGTTCAGCTGTAAAAATCGTACTACCTTTCGGTAACAAATATTGTCGGGATATTTTGAAATCGGGAATATAAAATGCTGCTCCAGTATTTCCATTATCCAAAACTGATCCATCAGTATAGATGTGCAACGAATTTTGAGAATACAACTGAATATATTCTTGTGCAATTGTTGCCAATAAGAAAGGATTTTCTTTTTTTGAAATACGTCCATAATCCAAAATTATCTCCGGAGCTAAAAGAAGCCAAGGCGGATATGGGCTGCAAATAATAACATATGGTGACGTTGTATCAATTGATGTGGAGTTTGTTAAAGGAAATATATATTCATTACTTGACATAAAAACACTTTTATTTTTAAATCCTTTGTTAATTTCAATATTTTCACCTAGCTCAATTGTTGTAGAATTTACAGTTGATTTTGCCCGTGTAACATATTGTGCAGTTTGTAACCTGTTTTGGTCAAGAAATGGTAATACCCCTGCTTCTTTATATGTTTTTGACGTTGAAGACCACTGGGGTATACCAAGAGCTATTTTTAAAGACATGGAATCAATGCTAGTCAACCTATTTAAAGCTGATTTTGATGCTGTAAAATAGACTTCTTTTCCATAATTTAATATAGATCTAATAGTAGCAATAGCTATAGAGATCAAACATGAAGAGTTGTTTGCCCAAGGTTGTTTAGATAGCACTTTTAATAAACTTATTTTCTTTCTTGCTTTGTCAATTAAGTGTTTAATATGACAATTCCACAAAAATTTGTAATGAAAAACAAGTCCAAGAAATTTAACAGATTTGCTTGGATAAACATTTATATTGTTTACCTTGATTGATAAAAATGTATTATTATTAAAATCAATACATTTTTTAGTAAATATCATTGTAACCTCACAACTGTGTTGCAGTTTGTTACATAGTAAGTTAAAGGGAGAGAACCGATTCTTTCTCAGAGGTTCACACAATGTTATCTACCTTGGGTTTATTGAAATGTTTTTTGATGTATATTTATATTTTTGGTTATATTATATAGTTTATAAGTAGGAATGTAAGCTTAATAATAATAATAATAATGATAATAATATTGAGAATTAGGTTTGAAACAGTTGTTTTCCCATCATGCCTTGCGGTTGGGAGTCGCACGAGATTTGTAAGGGAGGCCACACTCTTGCTCGTGTTAGTGCTTGAGGGAAGAGGTGTCTGGGCTCTCCATCTAAAGTAAAATATGACTGATGTTCACGCCTTGTGTGTAATGTGAAATGCTAGGCCATTATTCCTAATTCAGGTTAGTATTCTTATTATTGGTTATTGTGTGATTTTTGTTGGAAATGTCTAGTTGGGGTGTTGAGTGAGAATCAACTTTTTGCTCACGAGACATTTGTGATTTGTGGAACGTGACTGCAAAATGTAAACGCTTTTGAATTTGTTGAGGTGTGCATAGTATAATTTTTATAAATATTATTTAGGCCTTTGTGAGATGAAACTGTGATAAATTGAGGTCAAGTTGAGTTGTATGGTGGAAGAGACAGAATGCAATACTGAGCTGTGGTCCTAGGGATGACATTCAGATGCATGTCAGGGGGAGGTAATGAGATAGTTGTTGGATGTGGAGAGCAAACTTTATCTCGTGCGGCAATTTATTGTGATAATTGTCATACGGCCTTGGTATAGTTTTGTATGGTATTTTTGTAGTGAATACCAAGCGCAAACAAGACATAACCTTGACCCGAATGTTTGAGTTGAACCATTTTAAATATTAGCATGGGTTTGTATGGTCACAGATTTATTGATGACCTTGACCTTGTGGACACAGTGACAATCTGTTTGAGATTGTTAGGCCATATTTTATTATTTTTTTAAAACTTAGGTGAGGCACAATGTTTATGTGTGTCATTTTATTGTCTGTTGCAGGGGTGAATTGGCACCTGTGGGTCACGCCTGCAAATTTTATAGTAGAGTTTTAGTGTGCTGTTTTGTGACACTTCTCTATGCTGCATCAGTGAATAAAAGTTATCCATCGTGTTCAGTTCTGCGAGTTCCTTTGTTGATTTGCTCGTCAGTGATCGCCCCGAACTCATTGACTGTAACTTCCTTGCTTTCACTTTCTGATTGGTGATATATAGCAGCAAAGGACTAGGGTTACAATTTTGGCGCCCAACGTGGGGCTTGTGATCATCTGGCGAATTACTGAACACTGATTTGGAATATATACATCTTCAGAAATGGCAGACCTGGAAGATGTTGGCGGCCTTGTAAATGAGAATGTGGAGCCTCCTGCTGATGTGCAGCAGCGTGATAATGAAATTGAAGATCTTCGTAAACAGCTCCAGGAAATGGCATCGTTGATGGCCACTTTGAGACAGCAGCAGCAACCTTCACAGCCAATCATACAAGTGGTGACATCAAGGCCCATAAAGACCTTCACGGGACTTACTCCTCGAAATGGCGAAGCTACGTTCCACGAGTGGGAGACTCAATATCAGCAATTACTGCAGGACAAGACTGCCACAGATCTAGCTGGGAAGATGTTGGGCACACTGCGAGGCATAGCCTACGAGCAAGTGAAAGAATGTACAGACGCTGAACTCATTCTTGAGAAGCTCAGAAGCATCTATGGAGAAGTGAGGACGGCTGATGACCTTTTTCTTGACTTTTGTGCAATGAGACCGGAAACCAGGGAGACGTCGTTTGCTTTTCTTCTGCGCCTGTGGTCCGAGATGAATCGCATCAACAAAAACAATAAACTGTTCACCCCGGAAGAGGCGAGCTTAAAGGTGTACTTGATTTTCTCCAAGAGCGCTGCTCCTCTCATGGCAATGGAATTGAGAGGCATTCACGGTTTTCCAGGAGAGGTGGTGCCTGACCTCACTGGGCTGCTGAGGGACGTGCGGCGACTGGAGATTACATCAACGCCGTTGACAGAGACCAAAGTGAAAGCTACAGAGGCCAAGTCAAGGAAAGTGGAGGTGCAGGCGGCTAATACCAGCGTACCGGGACTCAGTGATACCCAGATGACTGAACTCGCTGACCTCGTGGCCCAACGACTGCAGACATCCCAAACACAGACATCCCAAACACGTAGGAAACCCAGAGGTCATTGTTATCGATGCGGTGTGGTGGGGCAACACTACGCTCGTGAATGTCCGAACCCACCCAACCCACACCGAGTGGCAGAGCACCAAGCCAAGCAGAGAAGTGGTCAGCCTCATTTAAACGACCGACAGTCGGTGTCGCGGGCCAGCCACTGACTGCTGCATCAAAAGGCTCAACTACAGATGGTCACCATAAGAAAATACAGCTAGCTGTTGATCTTATAGAAGCGGGTCAGTTGACAGTAAAACCAGTTAGACTGCGTAATGTTTCAGTGACGTTGGCAGCAGGTCAAATCCTTGAACTGCGGGGACAAGTGCCAGCGGGTACTAAAGTGTATTCTCGACCTGACCATTGTCTCCAAAAGGGACTGTCAGTGTTACGTACTGAGGTGACTGATGGTCATCTGTGCATTTTGCTTCAAAATAGTCGAAAACTGTCATCGTTGACACTTACTGCTAGAGACATTTTGGCTGAGCTTGATACTGAGGCTAAGATTCTTGAAGCACTTGTAGGTCCGGCATGTGAGACTTTCATCCAGGTTGAGGGTAGAGAGGTGAAATGTTTGCTTGACAGTGGATCGCAAGTGACAGTTGTGGCAGAGAAGTACTATAGGGAGAACTTGTCACACCTTCAGTTGCAACAGTTAGACACTATTCTGACCGTGACTGGGGCAGGTGGGCAGTCAGTACCATACATTGGGGTTGTTTCTTTGGACTGTTGGTTACCCGAGAGTATTGCAGGTGCATCTGTAACAGTACCAGTTGTTGCCTTAGTAGGAAAAGATACACCTTTTTCAGACAGAGTACCAGTAATCTTGGGTACAAATGTATTCAAAACAGGGGTTGTAACAAAATGTCCCTGGGCAGAGCAGTTAAGAGCTGAGGCAGCTTTCATGATGGCACACCAGATGGATCAGCAGAAAGATGATGGTTATGTAGGAAGTATATCTCTAAAAAAGGATGTAGTGGTACCACCATTGGGATCTGTGTGTGTACAGGGTCACCCTAGGGTACAGAGATTGCGGACATATACTACAGTCTTGTTGCAAGAACCAAACACATTACCTAGTGGGTTGGGGGTGGTTGCAGCAAAGGTGGGTGTTGAAAGTTTGCATAATGTGAAGATTACCATTTGCAACTTCACAGAGAGTGAAGTGGTGTTGAAAAAGAAATGTGAAGTGGCTAATGTGTATCTGATCCATGCTACATACGATGTGGGGATGGTCATTTCTGACTTGTACGACAGACCACCCCAGATACAGGATGTTGCAGGAACATGCAGTGGAAACGTGCATCCTGAACCACAAACTTCAACATTCACAAGCACTTGTGGTAGTCATGCGGCTTCATACCCATACCCAGGAAACGATGACAAGAACCCAGGTCCCACACTTAGCTTCAAGTTTGGCAAAGACACGGACCCAGTTTGGCAAAGACACTTTTCACAACGACTGCAATGTTTCCAAGACGTATTTGTTCAGCATGAATATGACATAGGGAATACAGACGCCATCCAACATGATATTGAACTTGAACCAGGACCGTCTGTGCAGGAACGACCCAGACCTATTCCACCCAAAGACTTTGAGGAAGTTAAACGGCATATTAGTGAAATGTTGGAGGCAAAGATTATCTCCCCATCTTCTTCACCATATGCCAGTCCAATTGTGTTAGTCAGGAAGAAAAACGGATCCTTGAGAATTTGTGTCGACTACAGGAAGGTAAATTTGCGCACAGTAAAAGACAGCTACGCCATTCCAAAAATAGAAGACATGTTCCTGACCTTGAATGGAGCAAAATACTTCACAAGTTTGGACCTTAGCAAAGCCTATTATCAAGTGCCAATGACTGAGAGAGCAAAACAGATATCGGCTTTCACTACACCATTTGGGTTATTTCAGTTTGACAAAATGGCAATGGGACTCAAGAATGCACCGCATACATTTCAGAGACTCATGGAGAAGGTGTTCACTGACATGAATCTGACGGAGCTGATTGTATTTCTGGACGACGTGCTGATTCATGGCAAGACTTTGGAAGAACTGGAAGGGAGGACAATCCAGGCACTGGAACGGCTGAGAAGATTTAAATTAAAGCTGGATCCAGCGAAATGCATATTTGGTGCGTCAGAAGTTAGACATCTAGGACATATTATCTCCAAGGATGGAATCAAGCCCGATCCAGAAAAAGTCGAAACCTTGCGGACGTGGCCTGTGCCTAAGACGGTGAAGGATGTCAAATCATTTGTGGGGTTTGCAGGATATTACAGACGATTTATTCCACATTTTGCCCAGATTGCAAAGCCACTTCATGACGTGATCGCAGGGTATATTCCTGGCAGGCGTAGTGGGAAAAAGAAATCTCAAGCTACTCTGAGTCTAGCTTCAGACATCTCTTCGTTGTGGAAGGGCGAACAGCAACAGGCATTTGATACCCTTATCCAGGCGCTCACCACTGAACCAGTATTGGGTGTGGCAGATAAAAACCAGCCTTTTGCTCTCCATTGTGATGCTAGTGGCACTGGAATCGGTGCAGTGTTATACCAAGCACAAGACGGGAAGAACAGAGTCATCGCCTATGCTAGTCGGTCTTTGAATAAGACTGAAAGGAATTATCCAGCACACAAAAGAGAATTTCTGGCTTTGAAATGGTCAATGAGTGAGAAATTCCACGATTACATCTTAGGCAGCAAAGTGACAGTCGTTACAGACAATAATCCCTTGTGTTACATCTTGAAAAACGCCAAATTGGATGCGACAAGTCACCGCTGGCTTGCGGCATTGTCTGTGTATGATTTTAGCCTACAGTACAGAAGGGGATCAAAGCATGTGGATGCCGACGCGTTATCACGTCGCCATGATGAACCAGCAGAAGAGGACCCTGCATACCTTCAGCTATTAGAAGACATACAGTTCATTAGAGAGAAAGCCAAAAGGTTTGAAGCACCCGATACCGACACCGTCAGTGTGGATGCCCAGACAGTCTGTGCTGTGATGGCAGCCAGAGGAATAACCTTGCCAAGGACTGAAGGACAACAAATCCATTCTCTTCATCATAGCGTAGAGCAAACTACAGCAAAAGATCGCGAGAAAGATGCCGATTTTGTTCCCGCGATAGAGCAATTGATTACAAATCCAGCACTGATTCAAGAGGATATATTAGAACCCAAGCAGGAGGGACTGTCATCGATTTCCTATCCAGAGTGGAGGAAATTGCAGCTTGCAGACAAGACATTGAAATGGGTGATTGATCAGGTGGAGAACGGTAGGCGATTAGAGGTGGCAATCGTTGATTTTGTTACGGCAGAGATGAAAGTCTTTGTCAGGGAGCAAGACAAAATGGTTATGAGACATGGAGCATTACACAGAAGAGTGGTGGACGAAGACGGAGAAGTTCGATGGCAGCTAGTCATCCCAGCGTCTCATCGAAATGAAGCCATGAAGGGTGTGCATGAAGATTTGTACCACACTCACCTCGAAAGTGCAGTTCAGCAGGCAAGACTGCGATTTTTCTGGCCATATATGCGACGAGATTTGGAAAGGAGAGTGAAAAAGTGCATTCGTTGCATACAGCGGGGTGCAAGACAAGAAAAAGCTCCAATGGCTACTATTGTAACCACCTTCCCATTGGAATTGCTCTGTATCGACTATTTGACCATAGAGGTGAAAGGGCAAAAGCAGAATGTGCTAGTGATTCTGGACCATTTCACAAAGTTTGCAGTAGCAGTTTGTACCAGAGATCAGACAGCAAGAACGGTTGCTCAAACATTGTGGAAGGAATTTTTCTTGATCTACGGATTCCCAAAACGAATTTTGACAGATCAAGGCAGAGACTTTGAGTCTACGCTGTTAAGAGAAGTTTGTGCCATTGCAGGGATCAAGAAATGTCGAACAACCCCATATCATCCATCAGGAAATCCAGTAGAGCGTTGGAATCGTACCCTGCTGAACATGATCCGGAGCCTGGAAGATGAACAGAAGGTTAACTGGAAAGTTAACTTGCCAGCTGTGGTGCATGCGTATAATTGCTGCATACATTCTAGCACAGGTTTCAGTCCGTACTACTTGTTCTTTGGTCGACATCCCCGATTGCCGGTAGATGTGGCTTTCGGAATTGACTTGGAAATCACAGAGAGAAAATCTCCTCGTCAGTATGTCCGAGATCTGAAAGATCAACTCGACAGAGCCTATTCCCTTGCAAAACAGAACATGAAAAAGATGGCACACAAAAATAAAACAAGATATGATGCATCAGCACATGCAGCAGAACTTGAGGTTGGTGATAGAGTTCTTGTACGACGTCTAGGGCCAAGAATCACATCCAAAGTCTGTGATAGGTGGGAAAGTGAAGTCTATACAGTGATGGGAAAGTCTGAAGATCTACCAGTATACACTGTGCAGCGAGAAGATGGAAATGGACCACAGAGAACTCTCCACCGGAATCTGCTGTTGCCCATAGGCATTCTCAATTTTGATACAAGTACAACAGAGCTAAATGAGAAGAAGGTAGTTAGCCATAGTCAGGGAAAGCGGCAGTCCAAGCAGACAGAAAATGAAGAGAGAGAGGAGGATGTGTCTGATGAACAGGAAGATTGGCCCCAGGAGGTGACAATAACATGGTTACCACATCAGTTGAGAGCTGATGCTCCTCCATTCATTCCGGTCGAGACGAGGCCAAATCGATACATTTTAGAGAGAGATGAGCATCAAGTTCAAGAACATCAGGAGGAAGTGCGATCGGAGGTGGAACAGCAAATAGACGTGACTCCAGTCCAGGATCCTGAGTTGGCAGACACTGGTGGTGCAACTGAAGGAGTTCAGACTACGTTGACTCCAGGATCCAACACAGATGATGAGAGAGTTGAACTGGTAGAAGATGTAAACCCGATTGCGCAGGATTTGGCAGTGATGACAGAAGACTCGGAAGAAGAATCTACACATAATGTGGATGATGAGGCCATGGGAGACTTAGATAGGTTAGGAGAGGAACAGATTGCTGCGGCAGTTAGGAGGCCAGCAGAGATACAAAGGGAAATAAATGAAGAACCGGTCAGCTCAGCACTTCGGAGATCTACACGAGTTAGAAGACAAGTAGATAAGTTGAATCTAGTTCATGGAGTTCAAGGTCGAAAGACACATACGGGAATGCAGGGGAGAAGAAACTCAAGCTCAATGCAAGTACCGAAAAAGCAGGTTCCACAGCCAGTCGATTCAGATTGTTTACTAGAACGGTTGACCGTCATGGAAACAACCATTCAAACTCTGTCTGATGGTATAAACGAATGTAAAAGTCATCTGCTTTTATTCTTGAAGAAGGCAGTATAATGATAGAGGTTATGAATTGCATTGAGTGGAAGGGTTTAATGTTAAATACTGGATACACCTTCAGCATAAACAGTTAGGTTTTGACGGTTATTATACATATTTGTGCTAAATCTTGTTATAGCTTAGTAATATTTGGGCATAAGATGTAGGCACTTAGTTTTAAGTACACACAGTTTTAATGTATTGTTTTAGTTGAGAAGTTAAATTATAACTACTTTTTCCTCCAGCTGATTAGACCTGGTAAGGGTTGGAATATATTTTTAATAGGATTATCATTTTAAAATCTTTTTTTAGGTGGTTATAGACTGCTAGTTGAGTAGTTAAATATAAGTCTAAATGAGTACTAAATGGATTATGAAGAGCCAGGCATAGTTGTGGGATGACGGAAGTGCACAACTACATACAGGACGGTATAGGGTGTCAAAGTATGACAACATTATTCACGTGATACGGCAGCTGTTAGCTGATGGCGCCTGATATGCATGTATATTTTACACTATTTTAATTAAATTTAAGGGTGTATTGATGGACAATGTATTTTTTTTAAAAGTAAAGTTTTAATATGCTCTAATGCAATATGTTACACTGTAAGTTGATGATTAAGGTGATTTTGGTCATGGTGCATTTGAAATATTTTGATGTTATTAAATGTTTGGTGTAAACCCATAATTATGGTTTTATTATTGAAAATAATAATAATAATAATAATAGGGAGCCGAAGGAAAACAAAGAAATCGTTCTTTGCTGGTTGCTTGATTATTTTTAGCAGCGCGGAGTGTATGGGAAAAGGCAAACATATATCTTTGACTTTGCTGCTTGTTGATCATTTTCAACAGCGCGAAGCCATGTGAATAGAACGTTGAATAATGCATGTTATCTTCTATGCTGCAGGGATGAAGTATTGTCACCAGCGCTAGGAAACAAAAAGATGCTTGTATTGTGATGTTTTTTTGGTTATGTGATGTTTTTTTGAGGAGTATGATATTGTCTCTGCTGCAAAGTGGAAGTATTCTATAGGGCTAAGATTTTTTAGATTTTTTTCTATATAATATCTTTTGCAATATGTATATATGTGAAACATTTTAATGGGGGGAATAATAATTTTTGTGACGTTTTAAACGGGAGACCTTTTAGCAGGTTTTTAGTGATAACGGGTCATGCAAATGTTTCAAATATTGTCATATGATGAACCATTTTTTTCTTAGGAGGGGTAGTGTGTAACCTCACAACTGTGTTGCAGTTTGTTACATAGTAAGTTAAAGGGAGAGAACCGATTCTTTCTCAGAGGTTCACACAATGTTATCTCCCTTGGGTTTATTGAAATGTTTTTTTGATGTATATTTATATTTTTGGTTATATTATATAGTTTATAAGTAGGAATGTAAGCTTAATAATAATAATAATAATGATAATAATATTGAGAATTAGGTTTGAAACAGTTGTTTTCCCATCATGCCTTGCGGTTGGGAGTCGCACGAGATTTGTAAGGGAGGCCACACTCTTGCTCGTGTTAGTGCTTGAGGGAAGAGGTGTCTGGGCTCTCCATCTAAAGTAAAATATGACTGATGTTCACGCCTTGTGTGTAATGTGAAATGCTAGGCCATTATTCCTAATTCAGGTTAGTATTCTTATTATTGGTTATTGTGTGATTTTTGTTGGAAATGTCTAGTTGGGGTGTTGAGTGAGAATCAACTTTTTGCTCACGAGACATTTGTGATTTGTGGAACGTGACTGCAAAATGTAAACGCTTTTGAATTTGTTGAGGTGTGCATAGTATAATTTTTATAAATATTATTTAGGCCTTTGTGAGATGAAACTGTGATAAATTGAGGTCAAGTTGAGTTGTATGGTGGAAGAGACAGAATGCAATACTGAGCTGTGGTCCTAGGGATGACATTCAGATGCATGTCAGGGGGAGGTAATGAGATAGTTGTTGGATGTGGAGAGCAAACTTTATCTCGTGCGGCAATTTATTGTGATAATTGTCATACGGCCTTGGTATAGTTTTGTATGGGTTTTTTGTAGTGAATACCAAGCGCAAACAAGACATAACCTTGACCCGAATGTTTGAGTTGAACCATTTTAAATATTAGCATGGGTTTGTATGGTCACAGATTTATTGATGACCTTGACCTTGTGGACACAGTGACAATCTGTTTGAGATTGTTAGGCCATATTTTATTATTTTTTTAAAACTTAGGTGAGGCACAATGTTTATGTGTGTCATTTTATTGTCTGTTGCAGGGGTGAATTGGCACCTGTGGGTCACGCCTGCAAAATTTTATAGTAGAGTTTTAGTGTGCTGTTTGTGACACTTCTCTATGCTGCATCAGTGAATAAAAGTTATCCATCGTGTTCAGTTCTGCGAGTTCCTTTGTTGATTTGCTCGTCAGTGATCGCCCCGAACTCATTGACTGTAACTTCCTTGCTTTCACTTTCTGATTGGTGATATATAGCAGCAAAGGACTAGGGTTACATCATAAAAACTGTTTTGTCTCCAGATAAACAGAATCCATTTTCAAACATATATTTACTATCTATACAAAGTATCAGGATCACACCTTGATTGAAAGAGGACTCACGCCCGATCCGAATAAAAGATAGTTAGTGATTCATTGCTTACAGGGTCCAGTGGACTGCAAAGAGCCGAATCAGGACCTGCTGAAACAACCCTAGTGGTAACACTGAAGGCACTCCATCAGCCGGTCACTTTACAAAAAAGGCATCCCACACATGGGGCGCTGATGCTATGCTCTAATTTATCGAACCCCCGTTTACAAAAACAAACTAGAATATAAACATCATTATAAAATATCAACAAAGCACACACATATAAAATGCCTACATTGCTAAATAATAATATCATACGAAGCCCTAGTGACCATTTGACAGAAAGCGTCCAATATTCCCAGGCTGACCTCATACAAACATGAGGAGTTTTGGAAGAGTTTTGAAGAACAAAGGCAAGTGACTGGTGTAGTGGTTATAGGAGGCACTGTGGTCTAATGGTAGTGCTTCGGCTTGCGGATCGGAAGGTCCCGGGTTCGAGCCCTGGTCGGGCCATTGTGTTGTGTCCCTGGGAAAGACACTTTACTCCTGTTTTCCTACTCCTTCGGATGAGAGTATAAACCGAGGTCTAGTCTGTGTCGCATACATTCCATCATAACGGACTTTAAAGATCCTGACGCTCATGTCCTAGACGGGTGAGTGCGGTGACAAGAAAACACCCCATCCCTGGCTGCCCAGGATTGTGCTCAGTTGTCCGGGCGTCCGACCATGCGCCCAAAGGCTGCGGGTGGGCGTCTCGGGCGGCTTGAGTTAGATCCTGTATCGGCCAGCGCCTTGAGCAGCTCTTGAGCTGGTAAAGCGCTGTATAAGAACGATTAATAATAATAATAATAATAATAATAATAATAATAATAATAATAATAATAATAATAATAATAATAATAATAATAAATAAAGATAGTAGATTGATAGAACAGAGTATGAATGAGAAAGCACAAATGAGATAAACAGCGACAGTGGGAATTTTAAGCACTAATTTTTCAGAAAGTAGACATAATATTTATACAGAAACTCCCGGCATTCCCACGGAGGTGTTTATGGTCAAGGTCACTTTAAAGTACCTATATAAACCAAATTTCGACAGCTCCAGTCATCTTGACCTTAGAGCGAGGTTGACCAAATTTGCCTAGTATGTGTGTCCCATTGATATCTATCATGCTTCAAAGAATAATAAATTCAAAATGCGTAGCTTTGGAACAAAAAATGAATTTTTGATGAAAACGTGTAATTTTTTTAATAACATTATTTTAACCTGTTACATTGATCTTGAAATTAGGTCATTCATTCACTGATCAGTTTTGAGGTCTCGTGCATATACACCATCTTACCAAGTTTGGTTGCTAGACATAAAATAGGTTTGGAGTACTTGGCCACTGTAAAGCTTTGCACTGGCAGGCGGCGGACAGACAGACGGACTTGTTCATGTTTTAAATGTAATTTTGGACTACTACACATTTCGCACAGATTTGCACAAATCAAGAATTTTGGAGGGAGGGAGAGTAGGGGGTTGGGATGTGGGTGAGGGGAGTGTTCAGCTACATAGACTACATGCATAGACAACATACATAGACTACATACATAGACTACATACATAGACTCACATTGTTATGAACGTGGGTCAAAAATAATACTGTAATTTTATGACGGTTCCGTATGGTAATGTATGGACAAGCTCTAAAATATAAAATGCTAAAATTACTGAACAGGTTCGTCATCGCTATCCATGTATATCTTGGAATTAGCAAAATAAATCTAGCACATTGTGTGTATGTATGTGTGGTTTACCATTAGTTTACGGGCAATGAGACTACTGTAAAGACACTTGACGCTATATTTGGTCACACAGCGCAGTCTCAGTGAACCATCATATTGGTAACATTATAACGACGACGACGACGACGATGATGATGATGATGATGATGATGATGATGATGATGATGATGATGATGATGATGATGATGATGACGACCTTTAAAAAAGACTATTTATTTCAAAGAGTCACTGTTACGACCTCATATTACAACATTGAAGCATTGCAAAAGTTACTGTTACGACGTCATACTACTACTACTACTACTACTACTACTACTACTACTACTACTACTACTACTACTACTACTACTACTACTACTACTAAGAAGAAGAAGAAGAAGAAGAAGAAGAAGAAGAAGAAGAAGAAGAAGAAAAATACGAATACGAATACGAATCTTTATTGTCCATAGTTAAAATACAATAACATGGACATTATTTTGTCTTTAGTTGCACAAAGGCTAAGACTAAAAGATTCAAAACTAAAAGAAATATTAACAGTTTTTGTTATAAAAAACATTAATTAAGACAATTATACGCATACTAAATAGCTTACTTCATTGCACAACTCACATCATATCACATTACATCATCACAGTACACAGAAGAAAAAAATGTAGGTAACTGGGGGTATCACAGTTTGCTTACATTTAAAATGCGGATTGCACTTGGTAAATAAGAGTGGCCATACAAGTTTCTTTTCCAGGCCGGGGTTCTAAACCTCCGCCCTGAGGGCAACAGCTCAAATGATCTACACATGGGATGACTGTTATCAGACATGATCTTTTTAGCTGTACTTTTCACAAAATCTTTATATATTTCTGATATTGGCTTTTGTGTCTTTCGTATCACTTTGCTAGCTAGGTTTACAATACGGTTGAGTCTGTTCCCGTCTCTAACGCCAAGATTTCCGAACCAGGTAACAATGTTAAAGCATAGAATACTTTCTACTAAAGATCTGTAAACCATTTCTAAGATATGTGCATTGACCCCAACATTTTTCAACTTTCTTACTAGATACATCCTTTGATTGGCCTTTTTGCTAATAAAACCAACATGATCACTGAACTTCAAGTTCTTGTCTAAAACCGTCCCTAAATACTTAAAAGTGTCAACTGTTCTACATTTTCAGATGCGATTTTCAGGGGGCGAAGCAGGGCAGGATCTCTCGCACGGTGTTCTGTTCTTCAAAGCAAAGCCGTTTAGACTTTTTCCTCATTGTTGATCTTGTTTGGTACTTTGTTTATGAGGTGGATATAAATCCTGGTTAATGAACGATGATTCTGCAATCACCCTAACGTTGCAGTTTGGAGAAGAAAACACTACATTTTTTTTTTTGGGAGGGGGGGTTAAATTCAACTCGTCTCTGTTACTTGATATAACATACTTAGAGACAATACACTGTTTAATTAAATCTGCCATGACTAAAAACGAACTTTCCCTTATAAAAGAGATAACTTAGATGATATTCCGCTATCGGATATTCAGTTGACTACTTCAATAATGGTTTTGATGCAGTCAATCTAAACATTTGCCAACAAAAAAATTGACTTACCTTTCCGTCTTCTAATAGCGATCTTCCTGCCCTTACACCACATGTTTGAGTGATAGATGTGTTTGTTGTGTGTGTAACATGTTTGAGTGATAGATGTGTTTGCTGTGTGTGTCACATGTTTGAGTGATAGATGTGTTTGCTGTGTGTGTCACATGTTTGAGTGATAGATGTGTTTGCTGTGTGTCACATGTTTGAGTGATAGATGTGCTTGCTGTGTGTGTCACATGTTTGAGTGATAGGTGTGTTTGCTGTGTGTGTCAAATATTTCAGACAGATGTGTTTGCTGTGTGTGTCACATGTTTGAGTGATATATGTGTTTGCTGTGTGTGTCACATGTTTGAGTGATAGATGTGATTGCTGTGTGTGTCACATGTTTAAGTGATAGATGTGTTTGCTGTGTGTGTCACATGTTTGAGTGATAGATGTGTTTGCGGTGTGTGTGACATGTTTGAGTGATAGATCTGTTTGCTGTGTGTGTCACATGTTTGAGTGATAGATGTGTTTGATGTGTGTGTCACATGTTTGAGTGATAAATGTGTTTGCTGTGTGTGTCACATGTGTGAGTGATAGATGTGTTTGCCGTGTGTGTCACATGTTTGAGTGATAGATGTGTTTGCTGTGCGTGTGGCATGTTTGAGTGATAGATGTGTTTGCCGTGTGTGTCACATGTTTGAGTGATAAATGTGTTTGCTGTGTGTGTCACATGTGTGAGTGATAGATGTGTTTGCCGTGTGTGTCACATGTTTGAGTGATAGATGTGTTTGCTGTGCGTGTGACATGTTTGAGTGATAGATGTGTTTGCTGTGGGTGTCACATGTTTGAGTGATAGATGTGTTTGCTGTGTGTGTCACATGTTTGAGTGATAGATGTGTTTGCCGTGTGTGTCACATGTGTCACATGTTTGAGTGATAGATGTGTTTGCTGTGTGTGTCACATGTTTGAGTGATAGATGTGTTTGCTTTGTGTGTGACATGTTTGAGTGATAGATGTGTTTGCCGTGTGTGTCACGTATTTGAGTGATAGATGTGTTTGCTGTGTGTGTCACATGTTTGAGTGATAGATGTGTTTGCTGTGTGTGTCACATGTTTGAGTGATAGATGTGTTTGCTGTGTGTGTCACATGTTTGAGTGATAGATGTGTTTGCTGTGTGTCACATGTTTGAGTGATAGATGTGCTTGCTGTGTGTGTCACATGTTTGAGTAATAGGTGTGTTTGCTGTGTGTGTCAAATATTTGAGACAGATGTGTTTGCTGTGTGTGTCATATGTTTGAGTGATAGATGTGTTTGCTGTGTGTGTCACATGTTTAAGTGATAGATGTGTTTGCTGTGTGTATGACATGTTTGAGTGATAGATGTGTTTGCTGTGTGTGTCACATGTTTAAGTGATAGATGTGTTTGCTGTGTGTGTCACATGTTTGAGTGATAGATGTGTTTGCTGTGTGTGTCACATGTTTAAGTGATAGATGTGTTTGCTGTGTGTGTCACATGTTTGAGTGATAGATGTGTTTGCTGTGTGTGTGTGACATGTTTGAGTGATAGATGTGTTTGCTGTGTGTGTCACATGTTTAAGTGATAGATGTGTTTGCTGTGTGTGTCACATGTTTGAGTGATAAATGTGTTTGCTGTGTGTGTCACATGTGTGAGTGATAGATGTGTTTGCCGTGTGTGTCACATGTTTGAGTGATAGATGTGTTTGCTGTGTGTGTCACATGTTTGAGTGATAGATGTGTTTGCTGTGTGTGTCACATGTTTGAGTGATAGATGTGTTTGCTGTGTGTCACATGTTTGAGTGATAGATGTGCTTGCTGTGTGTGTCACATGTTTGAGTGATAGATGTGCTTGCTGTGTGTGTCACATGTTTGAGTGATATATGTGCTTGCTGTGTGTGTCACATGTTTGAGTGATAGGTGTGTTTGCTGTGTGTCACATGTTTGAGTGATAGATGTGCTTGCTGTGTGTGTCACATGTTTGAGTGATAGGTGTGTTTGCTGTGTGTGTCAAATATTTGAGACAGATGTGTTTGCTGTGTGTGTCACATGTTTGAGTGATATATGTGTTTGCTGTGTGTTTCACATGTTTGAGTGATAGATGTGATTGCTGTGTGTGTCACATGTTTAAGTGATGGATGTGTTTGCTGTGTGTGTCACATGTTTGAGTGATATATGTGTTTGCTGTGTGTGTCACATGTTTGAGTGATAGATGTGATTGCTGTGTGTGTCACATGTTTAAGTGATAGATGTGTTTGCTGTGTGTGTCACATGTTTGAGTGATAGATGTGTTTGCTGTGTGTGTGACATGTTTGAGTGATAGATCTGTTTGCTGTGTGTGTCACATGTTTAAGTGATAGATGTGTTTGCTGTGTGTGTCACATGTTTGAGTGATAAATGTTTTTGCTGTGTGTGTCACATGTGTGAGTGATAGATGTGTTTGCCGTGTGTGTCACATGTTTGAGTGATAGATGTGTTTGCTGTGTGTGTGACATGTTTGAGTGATAGATGTGTTTGCCGTGTGTGTCACATGTTTGAGTGATAGATGTGTTTGCTGTGGGTGTCACATGTTTGAGTGATAGATGTGTTTGCTGTGTGTGTGACATGTTTGAGTGATAGATGTGTTTGCCGTGTGTGTCACATGTGTCACATGTTTGAGTGATAGATGTGTTTGCTGTGTGTGTCACATGTTTGAGTGATAGATGTGTTTGCTGTGTGTGTGACATGTTTGAGTGATAGATGTGTTTGCCGTGTGTGTCACATATTTGAGTGATAGATGTGTTTGCTGTGTGTGTGTCACATGTTTGAGTGATAGATGTGTTTGCTGTGTGTGTCACATGTTTGAGTGATAGATGTGTTTGCTGTGTGTGTCACATGTTTGAGTGATAGATGTGTTTGCTGTGTGTGACACATGTTTGTGTGATAGATGAGTTTGCCGTGTGTGTCACATGTTTGAGTGATAGATGTGTTTGCTGTCTATGTTAGAGTGGGTAAAACATGTGAGCGTGTACGTTGGTACAGATCGCCGCGCTTCGATCCTGATCAGTGATTTTTAGGGAAAGCGCGTATATAGCATCCAATATTAAAGTATTAATATTGTTATTTTGTGATCAATTGTTTGAGGTATTATATATTATTATATCAGACATATTTTTCGTCTTCTAATAGCGACTGGCCTTTTACACCACATGTTTGAGTGATGAATGTGTGTTGTTGTGTATGTTGGAATGTCTATAACATGAAAGCGTATAGGTAGGTTTCAGATCGCCGCGCTTTGTGTCTGATTTAGAATAAGGTGCGTATTCATCTAATGTTATTATTATTACTAACCAGTCCCCCACGGACCCGTGATGCAAGCCAGAGGCGGATCTCTAGTCAGGATGTCCAGCTGCTGCTGGGTCAGAACCAGACGTGACAGCCTCTTTCCCAGTTCTGCCACCGCTTGGCCCTCAGTCCGCACCTCCACACGTGGGGGGACACTGCAGTGAATACTGACTGTAGTGGCTGGTCCCACGAACCTGCACGAAATTCGTATTGAAAAACGCATCATGATCATCATGATGATGATGATCATCATCATCATCATCATGATCATCATCATCATCATCATCATCATCATCATCATCATCATCATCATCATCATCATCATCATCATCATCACTCCCACCATCACCATTACTAACATTGCCAAAATAAAACATACGTTCAGCTTGAAATGACGCTAACAGTACACCAATGATCAATGTAAAACAAAAGCTGATAAAACATGAGTTATAAAAATTTACCTAGCTGCTACATCTAGGTACAGCCTTTCCCCTCTTGGACCACTGAGCTGAGGATCTGGAGACGCCATGATGTGTCGCCACCAGCTGGCCAGGTTGGTTAAGACAGCGGGAGTCACATCCCAGAAAGTACTGGGATGCGATAACTGGTCAGCACAGACACAAAGCTGTACGGCGTGTGAGACGTCCACTGCCCCAAGGCACTGACATAGGCGCTGTGAAATACAAAGTGGACTTGTAGTCTGACCACGCTTTGCTGTTGTGGACACTCTATCAGAAAAATTCGCTTTATATAGACCTAATATTGTGGTGAACACTGTAGCTTAAACCTTAGCATGTTATCACAATGGCGATTTGAGACACACATATACACGCTCATATTAAATATAATAAATTACTGCGCAGATAAACATAGAAGTATGTTCAGAGAGAGAGAGAGAGAGAGAGAGAGAGAGAGAGAGAGAGAGAGAGAGAGAGAGAGAGAGAAAAAAAAAAAGAGAGAGAACGATGGGGAGTTACCTGTAATAACGAACTGTTTGACGTCAGCACCCTGTGTAGCTGGACACTGGTGACGTAGGGCAGGAACAGCGTTTTGCGCACTGTCAGACCAGGGGCCAGGTCACTGACCACGTGACTGATGACTTTCTGCGACCGGTCCAGCTGTGTGATGGCTTTCTCCACCCTGTTTGCTACATCGCTGTCAGCGGCAGTGGCGTTCTGATTGACAGCCTGCCACCTGCCCACAGACTTGAGCTCTCCGATCAGCACGCCGTAACGGCGGTTTATTATTATTATATCTGCCTCGCCATGCGAGTACTTGGTTTGAGGCGTGTCCAAGTCTTTTGGCAGTGGGATTTGTAGCTGTGCAATGGCCGCAGCATACGTGGGTTTATTCAGATATTGTCCGAAATTGAGTTGGGAGAGGATGAACATGACCTCCTGCTGATTCGTTCCTAGGGCTTTCAGGTTTGTGACCACATGCTGCTGGCCAAAATCATCACTGAAGTCGCTATCCTGGACTCGAACAGGGGCGACCCGAGGCGACTCTTGTGTCCATAGAACTTGTGGGGATGACAGTTTTTGAATGGGACCTGGGACAGATGAGACTACAGCAGGTAGGACAGGTGGGACAGCAGCAGGTAGAGCAGGTTGAACAGCAGCAGGTAGGACAGGTGGGACAGCAGCAGGTAGGACAGGTGGGACAGCAGCAGGTGGGACAGCAGCAGGTGGGACAGGCAGGACAAATGCTGTCTCGCTGGTGCCTGGCACAGTTTGTATCGTATAAGGCAAACGGTTGAAGTTGAAGGGTGGCACACAAATGGTTTCTGTGGTGGCGTTAGGGTAGAGGTTGGTCACAAAGTCCCGCCACTGGTCCTGTGCAGTGGGGCCTGGATTGTTCGTCGCCATCGTTCCACCTCATCTGACCTATGATTTTGTGACTTATGTATCTCTGATTTGTGCGTATCTGACTTGCGTGTCTCTGACTGTTGCCTTTCTGTTCAAAAGTCAAGTCAAGTTTACACACTTTATTCCAATTTTTGCAAAAGGTTTTGTCTCTGATACGGTAAAGGTGTTGGTCTGAAAGAAAACAAAAAGTCATTCTAGGCCAGACTGTTGGTGCTATCAAACGTGTAATAGATAAAAGTACCTTGTGTCACAGATGCACAGGTGGGACTAACCGCACTTCAGATGTCGCTAACCGCAATACATGTGTGACTAACAGCAATACAGGTGTGACTAACAGCAATAAAGGTGTGACTAAGAGCAGTACAGGTGTGACTGACAGCAATACAGGTGTGACTAACAGCAATGCAGGTGTGACTAACAGCAATACAGGTGTGACTAACATCAATACAGGTGTGACTAACAGCAATTTCGCAATAACTGGAATGACGTTTGTAGATATTTGCGACAATACAGGTGTGACTAACAGCAAGACAGGTGTGACTAACGGCAATACAGGTGTGACTAACAACAATACAGGTGGCACTAACAGCAATACAGGTGCGACTAACAGCAATAAAGGTGGGACTAACAGCAATACAGGTAAGACTAATAGCAATACAGGTGGGACTAGCATCAGCGTTGTAATAAATACCTCAGTCTCAGATCTCAGGCTAAATGACGTACAAGGAGCAGTTTCCTTGTCATAACTAGGTGACTGAAGGCCGTGTCGCACGGAGATGTTTTGCAAGGAGACAACAGACATAATTATATGCAGTCTGTTAGCATGTTAAGGCCAGATGGTCAAGCAAAGTCACGCACTGGACCGTGGAATGCCTAGTTTGTGTCCACCGCAGTTAACAACACCCGTGTCGGACCCCCCGCACGAGGAAGCAGAGTTGATATTTGGCAAAGGAATTGCCCTGTGAAGGTATGTATGGCGGATAACATTATTTATTATAGATATTGTGAAGCAGAGTTGCCTAGGCTATATGTATAATATGTTACTTAGGTCTTGTTGTTTCCTCGTGAACAGTGGCGTTCGATAGTCTGCCGAAGTACGTGAAGAGTAAGCAGTGAAATGTCGACGTCTTATAAAATTAACCCAAAACTACAGAATTTTATTTTAATTTTTATTGTATTTTAACAACTATATTATCACCGAGGTGAAATTTGGGCACTTTCATTTTCGAAAGTACAGCAGCCCCAAGTGAAGCGCTTAACCCAAGATGCATGCTGGGTGTGTTCTTATCACCGGCACTCCCCCGTCTAGGACATGAGCGTCAGGATCTTTAAAGTCCGTTATGACGGAATGCATGTGACACAGACTAGACCTCGGTTTATACTCTCATCCGAAGGAGTAGGAAACGGGAGTAAAGTGTCTTTCCCAAGGACACAACACAATGCCCCAGCCTGGGCTCGAACTCGGGTTCTTCAGATCCGCAAGCCAACGCTCTAACCACTCGGCCACCGTGCCTTCCTCGCGAGAAATAAGTAGCGGCCAGTATGATATCAACTACAAAACAAGAAAGTCTGGTTATACCCTATTTTAAGGCATTCATTTGGAGACACCTACCATGTTGCTCGTTTTTGCGCGAGACATAATTTGGTGTTGCGCCCGCGGTGGACGTAACTAGACATTCCACGATCCAGGGCGTGAAAGTTGTGTTAACGACCTTTGCACTGCTGTAGCCTTTACACAGGAAGAATTCATACGCAGATAGCAACAGTTCTTCTTCTTGTGTTGAGTTATGAACAAAGGAGATTATTACATTTATCATTAAGACTTTTAACAGACCGGGTGAGTCAAAGTATAAAGTATAATGTTTCCCACTTCTTCACAAACCATCCTGTAGTTTGTGTACCTATGTTTTGCACAAAAGATAAAGAGAGAAGAAATAAAGAGAGAAGAGAGAAAGAGAGGGGATGGAAGGGTGGAGGAGAGGAGAGAGAGAGAGAGAGAGAGAGAGAGAGAGAGAGAGAGAGAGAGAGAGAGAGAGAGAGAGAGAGAGCTAGAAGAGAAGAGATTGAGCGTAAGAAGGTAAAGCTTCACCTTTAGGCTGGACGATAAGGTCGGGAATATGAGGCCAGAGATACAGAACGTAGGGAGACGAGAGACGCCCAAGAGAAGGAACGCACGGGGCGCGGATCTAGGTCGGGTGGAGGTAGGGAGGGTGGAGAAGGGTTCCAGGGGTTCCGGACCCACCCTCCCCTAACAAACAAAAAAAGAAAGAAAATATACAAAAAAATAAAAAGGAAAACAAAGTAATAAAACAAAATTAAATTAAAATAAATAAAAAGAAATTTAAAAAACGTATGTTGCGATGTCTGCCTATCCTATCCTCTCCTATCCTGTCCCGTAACCCGAAGGTCGTAGGGGCACCACAGATGATCGTTTAACCAACATACTCCATCTTTCTCTGTCCTCAGCAACCCTCATGGCTTCGCTCAGCGTCAAACCAGTCCATTCTCGAATGTTGTCCTCCCACCTCTTTTTCGGTCTCCCGCTTTTTCTACCTCCTTGCACTGTGCCTTGCAGAATGGTCTTTGCAAGGCCTGATGATCGGGTGACGTGGCCATACCATCGGAGTTTCCGTTTCTTCACCACTGTGAGCAGGTCATCGTGTTGTCCAATGGCTTGTGTGATGGTCTGTCGGACTTCGTCGTTGGTGATGTGTTGGGTATAGGAAATGCCCAGAAGTCTTCTGTAGCACCTCATCTCCATGCTTTGTATTCTTCGTTGTAGATCTGCTGTGAGGGTTTATGCTTCGCAAGCATATAGGAAGATGGAGATGACAAGGGAGCGCAGCAGTCTTACTTTGGAATGTAGACTGATGGTCCTGTCTTTCCAAATGGGCTTCAACCTTGTCAGGGCAGCAGTTGTTTGTGCGATCCTGGAGATGACTTCCTGTCGGGACCATTGTCTGATACAATGGCTCCCAAATATTTGAAGCTATGCACTGTGTTGAGGGATTGGCCTTGGACTTTGATGTCCGTGTTGATGCCATTGGTGTTGTTAGTCATCATTTTGGTCTTATCTGCGCTTATTTCCATTCCATAAGCTCTGGGGGTGGTGTCAAGCCTCAGTACCAGCTGTTCAAGTTCTTGTTCCTCTCCAGCCACTCCATCAATGTCATCCGCAAAACGAAGATTGGAGATTGCTCTACCACCTATGCTGACTGTGCCTTCGTGATGTGCAAGAGCATCTGACATGATGCGCTCTAGGAAGATGTTGAAGAGTGTTGGAGAGAGTAGGCATCTTTGACGCACACCGATTGTTGTTCTGAACCAGTTCCCGATGACTCTGTTATGAAGGACTGCACTGGTAGCCTTGTCATACAGGCTTTTGATGACTTTAATAATTTTAGGGCCGATGTTGTACACTTTCATTGTTGCCCATAGAGCTGCATGCTAGACCTGGTCAAACGCCTTCTTGAAGACTATGAACACATGATATAGATGTTGTTGGTACAGTAGGTATTGTGCGAGCGTTGTGGCCAAGTGGGCTAAGGCGGGACTAACTTGCCTTGTCCACAAGTCAGAAACCAATGGCGCCTGACAGGTGTGGGTTCGAGCCCCCATCTAGGCGTTATGTTTCTCCGAATATTATTTACTTTCGACTCGGGCAACGTCTCGGGGGTTTTCTCCGGGTACTCCGGTTTGCTCCCCCAGCAAAAATTTCAAAAATTCACAAATAATGTTAGGTAGGTAGGGTTTGGGCGCGCCACTGGCTGCGACTACGCCTTCCCCGGGGGAGGCGGCAAAGAGTTTCCCGATAAAAAGGGATAATAAACTGCAGCCAAAAAAAAACATTTCTCACCGATTATTCTGAGGTTGAAAAACTGCTCAGTGGTACTTCGCCCTGCCCTGAATCCTGCTTGTTCTTCAGCTATGATTTGTTCAGATTGGGGTTTCAACCCGTTGAGTATTATTTTCAGGGATGGCTGATGAGGCTGATGGTCCGGTAATTTTCACACTCCTGAAGGTTACCTTTTTTGGGAAGAGTGATGACAAGCGATTGGGTCCATGTTGTAGGCCACTCCCCACTCTGCCAGATCTTGTTACAGATAATGGTGAGGGCATCAATCATCGCTTCTCCTTGTGCTTGTAGCAGTTCCGCGGGTATGTTGTCCACTCCCGCTGACTTCCCTTTCTTCAGCGCTTGCACTGCTGCCTCAACTTCTTCCCGGAGAATTGGGAGGATTTCTTCTTCTTTTCTGTTCTCGGGACATGCTAGAACTGATGGGTCTTTATTTGGTGTATGGTTGTAAAGGTCAGAGCAGTACTCTGTCCATCTGTCCAAGACTTTTTGTTCTTCTGTAAGACATATGCCAGACTTGCTTTGGATCGTGGAGACTTTGTGCTGTTTAACACTTGTCAGCCGCTTCACAGTCTGGTAGGCCTTCTTGCTGTTGTTCTTGTTCAGAATGTTCTCTATTTCCTGGCATTGATCTTCTATCCAGTTCTCCTTTGCTGTGCGCATGCCTTTTCGGATGTCATTGTTGATTTTTCGGTAGACATCAGCTCCCTGTAAGGTGTTCTTTTTCTTCTTTTTATCTCCCTTCGTTTATCACACAGATTCAAAAGTTCAGGTGTGACCCACGGCTTCTTCTTTGGTCGTTGCTTGCCAAGGATCTCAGTGGCGGCATCTGTCACAGCTGAGTTGAAGGTGGTGGTCATGGTGTTGACATCTACTTCACTAGCCCCCAAAACGAGCAGTGGTGCAAATTTCACTCCAATTGTGGCCTGAAATAGTACTGCCACCTCCGGGTCTTGCAGTTTGTCCAAGTCAAACTTCAGTCTAGTGCACTTTGCTGTATTTACTCTCTTCAAGTGGAGCCGGTAAGACACCATCACGAGATCATGGTCACTTCCGATGTCTGCTCCTGGAAAAGTGCGTGTCCTGCCAATGTTGATGCTTTATCTGAAGCGTTTCTTGACCATGATGTAGTCGATCTGGTTGTGATGCTCCCCGCCGGGACTGTGCCATGTCCATCGTCTGGAGTTTTTGTGGAGACCAAGTGTGTTTGCCAGTATCAGATTGTTGTATCTTGCAAACTCCAAGAGTCTCAGTCCCCTGTCATTTGTCTCGTTGTTGCAGTGGGGTCCACATGTGTCTCCCCAGTTGTGGTGTGCATTTTGGCCAACCTTGGCATTCCAGTCGCCTTGCACTATGACTATGTCCTTCTTCGGCACTTGGTCAAGGACCGCCTGTAGATTTTCATAAAACTCCTCTACTTCGCTGTCGTCATAGTCTGATGTTGGGGTATAGCCTGGATGATGGTGATGTTGAAAGGGGCTGCTCTCAGACGGATGGTAATGAGTCTACTGGAGACTGGGCGGCAACCCATGACAGTGGCTAGAATGTTCTTGTGGACCAAGAATCCAACTCCATGTTCGTGCCTGTCATCTCTACCGCTGAAATAGTGCTTGTGGCCTTTGTCGGTCGTTGTTTCACCTAGGCCTTTCCAGCGCAGTTCGCTGATACCTAGTACGTTCCATCGATAGTGGTCCAGCTCGTGGGCCAGTTCTTCTAATTTTCCTTCCGAAGTTAGGGTCCTGACATTTCAGGTTCCTATGACGATGTTGTTTCTCGTGGGGATCTTGCTAATTTGTCCATCAGTAGCATACTTTTCACCTCCGTCTTGGTGGCCAACGGAAGGCGCGGTCCTTGTACCGGGCGACGACCGATCCGGTATGAAATTAGTGGATAGCTTCATCGTGTAGTATGTCTTGTTGTTCTGAACCAGTTCCCGATGACGCTGTTATGGAGGACTGCACTGGTAATCTTGCAAGACCCGGAGGTGGCAAAACTATTTCAGGCCACAATTGGAGGGAAATTTGCACCACTGCTCATTTTGGGGGCTGGTGAAGTAGATGTCAACACAATGACCACCACCTTCAACTTAGCTGTGACAGATGCCGCCACTGAGATCCTTGGCAAGCACTGACCAAAGAAGAAGCCATGGATCACACCTAAACTTTTGGATCTGTGTGATAAACGAAGAGAGATAAAAAAAAAAAAGAACACTTCACAGGGAGCTGATGTCTACCGAAAATCAACAATGACATCCCAAAAGGCATGCGCACAACAAAGGAGAACTGGATAGAAGATCAATGCCAGGAAATAGAGAACAGTCTGAACAATAACAACAGTACAACAGAGGGAACGTACAGGGGCGGATCTAGGTGGAGTGGAAGGGGTGGGGGGTCTCGGCGTTCCGGACACACCCTCTCCCAACAACAAAAATCCCAAGCAGTATGGAATAAAACATCAAGTCATGAAATAATGAAACAATGTTGTAGAAGTTTGTTTTGATATTTGTAAGACTCATAGATGCTGTATTTCTGGAGTGAACCTTGTCTTCAAAACAACCTGCTAAACCGGAATGCAATATATCACTGTCTACTTCACGTTGATGTTTCTCTTTATTAAAGTTTTCTCTAAACCTTCATGCAGGGCACTAATACTACAGTGTGGACACACAACATTGTCAGACGGAATGGTGATGGAAGGTAGTCGAGGAGAACAGAAGATTGAGAGAGAGAGAGAGAGAGAGAGAGAGGGGACAGAGAAAGAGATGGAGAGAGACAGAGAGCGAGAGAGAGAGGGAGAGAGAGAGGGAGACAGAGACAGAGACAAAGAAACAAAGAATATCTATGTATTGATATGAAAAGGAACCACAAACACTAACACATACATTTGCTATAAAACACTATGAAAGGAAACAAAAGAGAAATAAGTCAAAACAATGAATTAGTGACATTTGCAGTGATTCACTGATTGTGTAAATACAAACAGGTACCTACCTTTACAAGGTTGTCATGTCAAAGGGCGGTGAAGAACAATGGTCAATCTTTTTGAAGAATCTCCTGTCCATAACACCAACATGTTTACACAAAGGAGTTTATTTATTTATTTTTAGTTATTGTTATGTAATTCCCATAATCCATTGGCTGATAAGTCACAGACACCCTGACTGGCGGTGAAACACCAGTGAATGTGTTTCGTACTGAATTCAAAACGACGGACCCGGACGGATCCCCAATTGTCACAGTCAGGAGGGAATTACATAGAAAAGATAAAAAAAAATATGAGAAATATCAATACTAACAGGATTAACCCTGCCCATTGGTTTCAATCAATAAGCCCACGAGGGACTTAGTTTGTACACACGCCGAGTGGTTGGTGGTTACAGGGTAAACGTATGAAGTGGCAGTTTTGACAAACATAACATTGCTTTCAAACTGACTTATTGTCAGGTGACTTTATTCTCCAAGGCAACAGTTCTACTTTATTGTCAGACTTATTTACGTCAATATCTTTTTACATATTTATGTATATTAAATTATATAATTACTATAATGTTTTACTTACAATGTGTGTTCACAATAGTCATGGCAGCAACATTTGAGTGAGATGCAGTAACTGATATTAACAACGGCAAACAATTTGTTGCGGACTAATAGCCCAGCTTGATTGATTCGTTATTGACTGAGTTAGAAAGACGCCGAGGTCGATAACTGACTGAAACAGAGTGACAAACAGACTGATCTTACGAACTGATTGATCGCTAGGTAAGCCCTCTACTGGATTTTACAAAAACCAAGACGGGCAGTTCCAACGTTTCTGGCATTGTTTGATCTCCAGAAAGCGCGTTATAAACTCGAATGCTTGGTTTTAATCTGCTAACACATTTCCTTTAAGTAGTCTTCTTCCCGATTGTTAATTTAGTTGATCATTAAAAATCTTAAAAAGCGATTTAATTACCTAGCTTATTAACGTACTTCTGATTGGTTGAAGAACTTAAAGACTCCACTGTTTAAATTACAGACCACCTAAAGTCACTGGCTAACGTCTTTGCTTAGTTGGACACTGCCTGATACTGTCAGTAAACCCAATAAGTAAAACACTGTGGTCAACACCACTCGCAGTAAATGATTGTTCACACGTTGAACAACCAGTGGTAATTGCTTGCTAACCAGTGGCGTGCGACGCTATATATATATTGTGTGGGTTGAATGGACAGTAATGTGACGTACCAAAGCTATTATTTACACGCTGTGCACCTGCCTACTGCTGCTTTACACAAGTTGACAACATTGAATTGAAAACGGTTTATTTGTGATTGAAGGGGTAGGCAAATAACATAGGGGTGGGTAGGTAACATAGGGGTAGGCAGGTAACATAGGGGTAGGCAGGTAACATAGGTAGGCAGGTAACATAGGTAGGCAGATAATATAGGTAGGCAGGTAACATAGGTAGGCAGATAACATAGGTAGGCAAGTAACATAGGTAGGCAGGTAACATAGGTAGGCAGATAATATAGGTAGGCAGGTAACATAGGTAGGCAGGTAACATAGGTAGGCAGATAATATAGGTAGGCAGGTAACATAGGTAGGCAGGTAACATAGGTAGGCAGATAATATAGGTAGGCAGGTAACATAGGTAGGCAGATAACATAGGTAGGCAAGTAACATAGGTAGGCAGGTAACATAGGTAGGCAGATACTATAGGTAGGCAGGTAACATAGGTAGGCAGATACTATAGGTAGGCAGATAATATAGGTAGGCAGGTAACATAGGTAGGCAGATAATATAGGTAGGCAGGTAACATAGGTAGGCAGATAATATAGGTAGGCAGGTAACATAAGGATAGGCAGGTAACATAAAGGTAGGCAGGTAACATAGGGGTAGACAGGTAACATAAGGATAGGCAGGTAACATAGGGGTAGGCAGGTAACATAGGGGTAGACAGGTAACATAGGGGTAGGCAGGTAACATAGGGGTAGACAGGTAACATAGGGGTAGACAGGTAACATAGGGGTAGACAGGTAACATAGGGGTAGACAGGTAACATAGGGGTAGGCAGGTAACATAGGGACAGGCAGGTAACATAGGGACAGGCAGGTAACATAGGGGTAGACAGGTAACATAGGGGTAGACAGGTAACATAGGGGTAGACAGGTAACATAGGGGTAGGCAGGTAACATAGGGACAGGCAGGTAACATAGGGACAGGCAGGTAACATAGGGGTAGATAGGTAACATAGGGGTAGACAGGTAACATAGGGGTGGACAGGTAACATAGGAGTAGGCAGGTAACATAGGGGTAGACAGGTAACATAGGGGTAGGCAGGTAACATAGTGGTAGACAGGTAACATAGGGGTAGGCAGGTAACATAGGGTAGGCAGGTAACATAGGGGTAGACAAGTCACAGTGGGGTAGGCAGGTAACATAGGGGTAGACAGGTAACATAGGGGTAGACAGGTAACATAGGGGTGGACAAATACAATCCTCTTCTCTGCAATCCCTCTCACCCTATCTATATTCTGTCACTATTATCAACACCCTGTACACAGTCCACATGAACAATTCAATCTCCTCCTCCCCTTCACACACACACATACACACACACCCACCCCCACACACACTCACACACACACATTCCCTCTCCACACAACCCAATGTAACTCCTTTTTTTTACTTCAACCATTTTCATGTTATAGTTGGACTCCAACACTAATCCTATCCTATCATGTCCTATCCCGTAACTCTGAGGCCGTTAGGGCACCACACATGATCATTTAACCAGCATACTCCGTCTTTCTTTGTCCTCAGCAACCCTCATGGCTTTGCTCAATGTCAATCCAGTCCATTCTCGAATGTTGTTGTCCTCCCACCTCTTCTTCGGTCTCCCTCTTCTTCTACCTCCTTGCACTTGGCTTGCAGGATGGTCTTTGCAAGACCTGATGATCTGGTGACGTGGCCATACCATCGGGGTTTCCGTTTCTTTACCAATGTGAGCATGTCATCGTGTTATCCAATGGCTTGTGTGATGGTCTGTCGGATTTCGTCGTCGGTGATGTGTTGGGTATAGGAAATGCCCAGAAGTCTTCTGTAGAACCTCATCTCCATGCTTTGTATTTTTGTTGTAGATCTGCTGTGAGGGTCCATGTTTCGCAAGCGTATAGGAAGATGGAGATGACAAGGGAGCGCAGCAGCCTTACCTTGGAATGTAGACTGATTGTCTTGTCTTTCCAAATTGGCTTCAACTTCGCCAGGGCAGCAGCTATTTGTGCGATCCTGGACAGGACTTCCTATCGGGACCCACTGTCTGATACAATGGCTCCTAAATATTTGAAGCTATGCACTGTGATGAGGGATTGGCCTTGGACTGATGTCCGTGTTGATTCCATTGGTATTGTTGCTCAGCATTTTGGTCTTCTCTGCACTTATTTCCATTCCATAGGCTCTGTGGGTTCGGGCATTAAATAGAATAGACCCAACGTTTCCCGGCGTGTCGTAAGAGGCGACTAACAGGGGTGATGTTAGCACGGCATCACTGGGCGAAAGTCTTCTACACAGAAGTCACCGGCCAGGGCGGAGGAACCTCACGTTACTACAGGTTCAACGACCATGTGCTCAGGGCCAAGGCGAGCCACACTGTATTCGTGGATTTCGGCTGTGGCCAACAGCCTGGAGAGGATTGGGCACCGCCAGGTCTTTTTTGCCCAAGACACACTACATGATGACACAACCCACTAATTCCATACCGGATCGGTCGTCGCCCGGGTCGTCACACGGCACAAGGACCGCGCCTTCCGTTGGCCACCAGGACGGAGGTGTTAAGTATGCTACTGATGGACAATTTAGCAAGATCCACACGAGAAACAACATCGTCATAGGAACCTGGAATGTCAGGACCCTAACTGCGGAAGAAAAATTAGAAGAACTGGCCCACGAGTTGGACCACTATCGATGGAATGTTCTAGGTATCAGCGAACTGCGCTGGAAAGGCCTAGGTGAAACAACGACCGACAAAGGCCACAAGCTCTATTTCAGCGGTAGGGATGACAGGCACGAACACGGCGTTGGATTCTTGGTCCACAAGAACATTCTAGCCACTGTCATGGGTTGCCGCCCAGTCTCCAGTAGACTCATTACCATCCGCCTGAGAGCAGCCCCTTTCAACATCACCATCATCCAGGCCTACGCCCCAACATCAGACTATGACGACAGCGAAGTGGAGGATTTTTATGAAAATCTACAGGCGGTCCTTGACCAAGTGCCGAAGAAGGACATAGTCATAGTGCAAGGCGACTGGAATGCCAAGGTTGGCCAAGATGCGCACCACAACTGGGGAGACACATGTGGACCCCACTGCAACAACGAGACAAATGACAGGGGTCTGAGACTCTTGGAGTTTGCCAGATACAACAATCTGGTACTGGCAAACACGCTTGGTCTCCACAAAAACTCCCGACGATGGACATGGCACAGTCCTGGCGGGGAGCATCACAACCAAATAGACTACATCATGGTCAAGAAACGCTTCAGATCAAGCATCAACATTGGCAGGACACGTACTTTTCCAGGAGCAGACATCGGAAGTGACCACGATCTCGTGATGATGTCTTTCCGGCTCCACTTGAAGAGAGTAAATACAGCAAAGTGCACTAGACTGAAGTTCGACCTGGACAAACTGCAAGACCCGGAGGTGGCAGAACTATTTCAGGCCACAATTGGAGGGAAATTTGCACCACTGCTCATTTTGGGGGCTGGTGAAGTAGATGTCAACACCATGACCACCACCTTCAACTCAGCTGTGACAGATGTCGCCACTGAGATCCTTGGCAAGCACCGACCAAAGAAGAAGCTGTGGATCACACCTGAACTTTTGGATCTGTGTGATAAACGAAGAGAGATGAAAAAGAAAAAGAACACCTCACAGGGAGCTGATGTCTACCGAAAAATCAACAATGACATCCGAAAAGGCATGCTCACAGCAAAGGAGAACTGGATAGAAGATCAATGCCAGGAAATAGAGAACAGTCTGAACAAGAACAACAGCAAGAAGGCCTACCAGACTGTGAAGCGGCTGACAAGTGTCAAACAGCCCAAAGTCTCCACTATCCAAAGCAAGTCTGGCATATGCCTTACAGAAGAACAAGAAGTCTTGGACAGATGGACAGAGTACTGCTCTGACCTTTACAACCATACACCAAATGGAGACCCATCAGTTCTAGCATGTCCCGAGAACAGAGAAGAAGAAGAAATCCTCCCAATTCTCCGGGAAGAAGTTGAGGCAGCAGTGCAAGCGCTAAAGAAAGGGAAGTCAGCGGGAGTGGACAACATACCCGCGGAACTGCTACAAGCAGGAGGAGAAGCGATGATTGATGCCCTCACCATTATCTGTAACAAGATCTGGCAGAGTGGGGAGTGGCCTATACCATGGACCCAGTCGCTTGTCATCACTCTTCCCAAAAAAGGTAACCTTCAGGAGTGTGAAAATTACCGGACCATCAGCCTCATCAGCCATCCCAGCAAGGTCCTCCTGAAAATAATACTCAACAGGTTGAAACCCCAAGCTGAACAAATCATAGCTGAAGAACAAGCAGGATTCAGGGCAGGGCGAAGTACCACTGAGCAGATTTTCAACCTCAGAATAATCTGTGAGAAATACCTACAGCACCAACAACATCTATATCATGTGTTCATAGACTTCAAGAAGGCGTTTGACCGAGTCTGGCATGCAGCTCTATGGGCAACAATGAAAGTGTACAACATCAGCCCTAAAATTATTGAAGTCATCAAAAGCCTGTATGACAAGGCTACCAGTGCAGTCCTCCACAACAGAGCCATCGGGAATTGGTTCAGAACAACAATCGGTGTGCGTCAAGGATGCCTACTCTCTCCAACACTCTTCAACATCTTCCTAGAGCGCATCATGTCGGATGCTCTTGCAGACCATGAAGGCACAGTCAGCATAGGGGGTAGAGCAATCTCCAATCTTCGTTTTGCAGATGACATTGATGGATTGGCTGGAGAGGAACAAGAACTTGAACAGCTGGTACAGAGGCTTGACACCACCTCCAAAGCCTATGGAATGGAAATAAGTGCAGAGAAGACCAAAATGATGACCAACAACACCAATGGCATCAATACGGACATCAAAGTCCAAGGCCAATCCCTCGACACAGTGCATAGCTTCAAATATTTAGGAGCCATTGTATCAGACAATGGGTCCCGACAGGAAGTCCTCTCCAGGATCGCACAAACAACTGCTGCCCTGACAAGGTTGAAGCCCATTTGGAAAGACAGGACCATCAGTCTACATTCCAAAGTAAGACTGCTGCGCTCCCTTGTCATCTCCATCTTCCTATATGCTTGCGAAGCATGGACCCTCACAGCAGATCTCCAACGAAGAATACAAAGCATGGAGATGAGGTGCTACAGAAGACTTCTGGGCATTTCCTATACCCAACACATCACCAACGACGAAGTCCGACAGACCATCACACAAGCCATTGGACAACACGATGACCTGCTAACAGTGGTGAAGAAACGGAAACTTCGGTGGTATGGCCACGTCACCAGATCATCAGGCCTTGCAAAGACTATTCTGCAAGGCACAGTGCAAGGAGGTAGAAGAAGAGGGAGACCGAAAAAGAGGTGGGAGGACAACATTCGAGAATGGACTGGTTTGACACTGAGCGAAGCCATCAGGGCTGCTGAGGACAGAGAAAGATGGAGTATGCTGGTTAAACGATCATCTGTGGTGCCCCTACGACCTTCGGGTTACGGGACAGGATAGGATAGGATAGGCTCTGGAGGTGGTGTCAAGCCTCTGTACCAGCTGTTTAAGTTCTTGTTCCTCTCCAGCCAATCCATCAATGTCATCTGCAAAAAGAAGGATGGAGATTGTTTTACCCCCTAAGCTCACTGTGCTTTCGTGATCTGCAAGGGCATCTGACATGATGTGCTCTAGGAAGATGCTGAAGAGAGTTGGAGAGAGTAGGCATCCTTGACGCACACCGATTGTTGTTCTGAACCAGTTTCCGATTGCGCTGTTATGGAGGACTGCACTGGTAAACCTATTGAAATTACCCAACATTAAAGCCATCACATTAAACGGGTTTAAAGGAAACTAACACCAGTTGAAAATCATTGTAACAATGTTAATGTGCTGTATAAAGATCATTGTAACAATGTTAACGTGCTGTATAAAGATCATTGTAACAATGTTACTGTGCTGTATAAATATTATTGTAGCAATGTTAATGTGCTGTATAAAGATCATTGTAACAATGTTAATGTGCTGTATAAAGATCATTGTAACAATGTTAATGTGCTGTATAAAGATCATTGTAGTACTAACGATGTTATTGCGCTGTATTCAAGAATATTCGTTTTGTATAGGTCTACCGCTACAGTACCCGTGTTTATGTGCGACAGCTTTTCGTGTTACTGTGCTACAGCTTTCCGTGTTTCTGTGCTACAGCTTTCCGTGTTTCTATGCTACAGCTTTCCGTGCTTTCCGAGTTTCTGTGCTACAGAAGACTTTTGGGCATTTCCTATACCCAGCACATCACCAACAACGAAGTCCAACAGGCGTCACACATTCAAGCCATTAGACAACACGTTGACATGCTCTCAGTGGTGAAGAAACGGATATTCCGATGGCATGGCCAGGTCACCAGAGCATATGGCCTTGCAAAACCATCCTGCTAGGCACGGTGCAAGGAGTCATAAGAAGAGGGAGACAAAAAGAGGTGGGAGGACAACATTCGAAAATGGACTGCTTTGAAACTAAACGAAGCCGTGATGGTTGTTGAGAACAGAAAAAGATGCTGGTTAAACGACCATCTGTTGTGCACCAACGACCTTTGAGTTACGGGATAGGACAGGATAGGAACCGCGTTTTACGTTACTGGTGCCTAAGACTAGGCAGACGTTAACAACACGGGGACGAATCTGTAACAGACCGAGTTTTTGTACTGCGATAATAATACAGAGTGTTTGTACTGTAATATTAATGCATAGATTGTTCACATTGTATGCTACGTAACGTTATACCGCGGATCATGCATGAATAGAACCGATTGTATACGTTCAATACCCTGGCCCGCGGCACCTTGACAGTCACGTGCGCCAAATTCAATATAGCATATCGCGACAGTTATGTTCTCGTATTAGTTAGACTGATTTTATTTACATCTTTTATCATACTTAAATGTTAACAGTTTAGTCTGATTTTACTTAATTTTGTGTGATCCTGATTTGGCTCATGGCAGTCCGCTGTACCCTATAAGTACTGAATATATATCTATTTATCCTCCCCACCCTCACAAAGTCTGCGATTCCTGTATGACCATGCCTTCTACCTCCATTACACGCTCTGTTGCTAACAACCCTGTATGACCATGACTTCTACCTCCATTACACGCTCCGTTGCTAACAACCTGTCCAATGCTTTACAGAAGTGGAGGTCTACTGTAAGTGTTGTACACGCATATTGTCAACGATGTATATCTGTCTGGAATCTCCAACAAGTTTGTAGGATTTGGCTGCAATGGCGTTTAGGTTATTCTTTGTCACAAATAAACTACTTCAACCTATCAACATCCAGAGACACTGATAAAACTTGCGTGTCCTGTGCAACACCTAGTATTGCTTTTCAACTCCTCAACCACTGCTCTCATTATTGTGATGTGTATCGTTTGCCGTCATCAGTTCGTTGAATTATTCGCTATTTGCGATATAAGACAGCACAGCATATAAATATACACTGTCAGTTCAATATACTAGGTATCTATAATAGTGGTTGTTATAATATACATAGACGAGTACGCTGGTTAAACGATCATCTGTGGTGCTCCTACGACCTCCGAGTTACGGGATAGGATAGGATAGGATAGGATAATATACATTATTATAGAAGACTGCTTTGTCATACATAGACAGGGTACAAGTCATATCCTATTGCAATGTTCGGCCACAGAAGAATGAACATTGAGGTTTAACGTCTACACCCACCATTGGCGATATGGCAGACGAGATTAACCATCCCAGGGAAAGAGGGGTAGGGACCTGAATCAACACTGAACCACCAAAGCAATCATACTGCTAAAATGGACAGTGAAAATGGCCACATTTTATATCGCCCACCACGGGATTCGAACCTGGGTCATCGGTGTGCCAGGTGAACGCTCTACCAATTGAGCTACGGCTGTGGGACCCGCGGCCACAGATGTTCGGATATTGATAACAGACGGTCGTTCTAGTGCGTGAGTGCAGTGAGGCAAATCAGCGTGTGTGTCGCTCATTGACGCTATTGCGCTTCACGTTATTATCATAATATCTGCCTGGCTTCAACGAGTGGGTTTTTATACGGCTAACTGCGTGCTCCCTGCAATTATACCAATGGGTCCACTGCTGAACTGGATAAACCAAACCAGATTTTAAATGATAGTCACAAAGAAGTGTACTGATGTTACAGTTGTAACCCACTCTATACACTGGCTGCCAGTTCGGACACGCGTTGACTACTCCATTTTCTCATTTGCCTACCAGTTCAGACACGCGTTGACTACTCCATTTTCTCATTTGCCTAATGCAGTATGGAGACAACTTTGGAGCACCACAGTGGACTATAATAAAATCGATTATTTTAACATCCTTTTGAACATCTATCTTCCCCTGAACAAACAAATAAGATAGGTTGATGTGCTGGAACGTCTGTTTTAAAAAGGAAACACCGTTGCTTTGTATTCCTTGTAATGTACACTTAGTGCAGAGACTTGTACAAAACCATCCTCTTTAAACAAAACTAACATTTGTAATGGCACCTCTGTTCATTAACATAAATAAATAAATAAATAAATAAATAAATAAATAAATAAATAAATGAAGTCATTTAGAACATTAAAACTTGCATTAGCCCATGTAAAGTTTGCAATGTGTATCCAAGCATAACTTCCAAAAGACGACCTGGGCACACTGCCAACAAGCTTTGTGCTACTGCGATATATAAGCTTATCTTTATAAAAGACCTTTGTGAACATTAATGAAGTCTTCTTTACTATTGCTGTCTCCTGTTTCCTTTTAGTCTTTCAGGACGCCACGCCTTGCGTGTGTTGTAGGAATGTCCTCAGACTGGCGCCGTTAAGCACGACTGCTCCGCGAGACACTAGTTCTCACACAAAAGGTTTTAGTTGGCAAACTACATGTCTATACAGGTCAACAAGGTTCCTACCTCCCAGGGCCTACGTGTTACCTGCGCCAAGTCTTTTTGTATTTCCACATTTATCTGGGGTGGGGGACTTGCTAGAGAGAGAGAGAGGGAGAGAGAGAGAGAGAGAGAGAGAGAGAGAGAGAGAGAGAGAGAGAGAGAGAGAGAGAGAGAGGTGAGAGAAAGAGGCCTACACAAGTCATGTTGACAGAGTGTTGTAAAAAAAGCCTACTTTGTGTGTGTCTGATTTCAAGATTGCTGTCCACCGCCGTAGCTCAAGTGGTAGAGCGTTCGCCTGGCACACCGATGACCCAAGTTTTCCCTGTCCATTTTAGCAGTATGATTGCTCTGCTGGTTCAGTGTTGATTTAGGTCCCTACTCCTAGTTCCATGGAATGGTGATCCCCGTCTGCCCTATGGCCAATGGTGGGTGTAGACGTCTGGCCTATGGCCAATGGTGGGTGTAGACGTCTGCCCTATGGCCAATGGTGGGTGTAGACGTTAAACCCCAATGTTCATTCCTTCAACATTGTTTGCCTGTACAGTGTGCATGACGCTGCTTGCATGTTGTCATTATTGGATATTTATCAACTTATCTGTGTGCATTTGTTGTTTGCTTTTTGATCAGAGAATAACATCTTCAAGTGTGTATGTGTGTGTGTTTGCGCGTGGGTGGGTGTGTCTGTGTGTGTGTGTGTGCAATAAGCTGAAGAGTATATGTATGTAGATGTTTATGATGACACAGCCATGTTTAGCACTACGTCATGCCGCTGTTCAACAAAGGAGATTGTCAGCAAATATAAAAGGTGTGGGTGGGATCACTTGTTTCATCAACAACCAGACCTTGGGTGCCGGAGTTTTACCAACTGCACAAATACATAGCCGTAGCAGTGTGCCGTAGCCAGCGATCGTTGTGCCGCTGTTCAGCGCTACTATAGTCCACAACTAAGCTTATACATGGTACAACCAGTCTTTAGGTTGCATTTGAAACGCAGTGGGTCTATTTGCCCCTTACCCGATTTTTGGCATTGACTGAGTAGAGCTGTCTGCTGTTGTGATATGTTGTGATTGCACCATGGACACCTCTGTACACATTGTCTCTCTGTCTGTCTGTCTGTCTGTCTGTCTGTCTGTCTCTCTCTCTCTCTCTCTCTCTTTCTCTCTCTCTGACTGCATATTGGAGAATGTGAGTGCAAATGATACGTGGAAGGATTAGGCTCCCGCTGTAGAGCTTTGCAAACAGCAAATGTTGTTGATTTGATTTTAACCAATGGTGAAGTTGTGTGGTCAGTCAACCTTCTCCCATCCCTAGGTAACAGCCATCACTTGCTGATAGAATCATCCCTTCTTACCGGTGAGAACGCCAATTCAGGGCCCGATTCTGTAAAATACAAGTTTGTGAAGGTCGATTATGAGGGTATGAGGAGGTTTGCACAAAATGATAAATGGAAGAGAGACTTGCATGAGGGTTTGAATGTGACTGAGTGCTGGGATAGAATAAAGTTGATAGTGAGAGAGGCTAACGAAAAGTTTGTACCAGTGAGAATGTTTACACTACATGGAGGAGGGGCAGTCTTTTGTGTGCCGTTCATTGTTTTTAATGTCTTTAATTCCCCCTCCACCCCTTTCCCCTACCTTTGGCTAAAATGCCCCCTGGGCTATGAGCCTTGTTTCATGCTTGCAATTATATGTGGTTTTGCTAATAAAAGGACATAGTTCCAAAGTTCAAAGTTCAAGTGTTGAAGGGTTGGGTTAAGACCAGCATTTAAGATGTCTAACTGTTGAAGGGTTGGGTTCAGACCAGCATGTAAGATGTCTAAGTGTTGAAGGGTTGGGTTAAGATCAGGAAAGCCCCTCGTGGGTGTGGGTAAGGTGCGTGGCAGGTGAGGTGAGGACAAGGAATAGAGAAAAGGAAAACGAAGATGGAAGAACACAAGGACAAATCCATGATGGTTTACAAGCAATTCTCTATTGATACAACTCCAATAAAAACAAAGAACATGTGAAACAATCAAACAAAAACAATGGTCTAAGCTGAGGAATGTCAAAGAATGGAATGTTGACAATAATATCATATGCAAAACCAAGTGCTTGCATCTACACTCTTTACAATAACTAACAAGAAGATTACTAGATATATACATGCGCTTTACAAAATATAAACATCTTTCAACCTAACTGACTGACTGCTAAGATGATCAACGATAAAAAATGACATAATAAACTGAAGACAATAATAACGTCATAAGTGATCAATACATGACATAATAAACTGAAGAGAATAATAGCATTATAAGTGATCAATACATGACATAATAAACTGAAGACAATAATAACGTTATAAATGATCAATACATGACATAATAAACTGAAGAGAATAATAGCATTATAAGTGGTCAATACATGACATAATAAACTGAAGAGAATAATAACGTTATAAGTGATCAATACGTGACATAATAAACTGAAGACAATAATTACGTTATAACAAGAAGAACCACCCTAACGTTAACTTATAACTTATTATTCATAGCAAGATATAAATACTATAAATAGATAAGATAATTCATAGCAAGATATAAATACTATAAATAGGTATGACATTTTGCCTACTATAACATCTGACAATACACAATTAGGAAAACTAAATCAACATGTCAATCATCAAAATCTAAATATGTCCATCATCAAAGTCTAAACATGTTGATCATCAAAGTCTAAACATGTCCATCATCAAAATCTAAACATGTCCATCATCAAAGTCTAAACATGTCCATCATCAAAGTCTAAACATGTCCATCATCGAAGTCTAAACATGTCCATCATCAAGGTCTAAACATGTCCATCATCAAAGTCTAAACATGTCCATCATCAAAGTCTAAACATGTCCATCATCAAAGTCTAAACATGTCCATCATCAACGTCTAAACATGTCCATCATCAAAGTCTAAACATATCCATCTTCAAAGTCTAAACATGTCCATCATCAAAGTCTAAACATGTCCGTCTAAACATGTCAATCATCAAAGTATAAACATATCCATCATAAAAGTATAAACATATCCATCATAAAAGTATAAACATATCCATCATAAAAGTATAAACATGTCCATTATCAAAGTCTAAACATGTCCATCATCAAAGTCTAAACATGTCCATCATCAAAGTCTAAGCATATCCATCATCAAAGTCTGAACATGTCCATCATCAAAGTCTAAACATGTCCATCATCAAAGTCTAAACATGTCCATCATCGAAGTCTAAACATGTCCATCATCAAAGTCTAAACATGTCCATCATCAAAGTCTAAACATGTCCATTATCAAAGTCTAAACATGTCCATCATCAAAGTCTAAACATGTCCATCATCAAAGTCTAAACATGTCCATCATCGAAGTCTAAACATGTCCATCATCAAAGTCTAAACATGTCCATTATCAAAGTCTAAACATGTCCATCATCAAAGTCTAAACATGTCCATCATCAAAGTCTAAACATGTCCATCATCAAAGTCTAAACATGTCCATCATCAAAGTCTAAACATGTCGGTCACAGCCATAACTACGTAGCAGTGAATGAAAGTATCACTGACATACTGACTCAACATTCCTAACTGAAAATAATGAACAAAACAAAAATACATCAAGAATAAATAATGAATTAATACAACATTTATTAAATAACTTACAGTAATATACAACAATGGATTCCTCACCTCATCAGTATGATGAAAGGTTGACAAAAACCTTCAAAACCAGAAACCGGTAGGGCCTACACACAGATCTTTAAAATGTCAAAGCCAGTGAAAGAGATATCAATTACTAAACTCAATATTCAACACTGCATACACTGCGCAAAATCGGCGCACGTAAAATACAAGTATTATAATAAACGAGGGAAATAACTCTATAAAACTAACTATCTTTGTACCATACATGCTTACTTCCCATCCTGACATGATATAAAACCAATCATTGGTACTGTTATTTAACTATCGTTCTATACTTCGTCTCCCTTCTTTCTTTCGTGCATAAACTTACGTTAATATATACACACACATACATAGGCCTTAACAACCCACTCTGCCACATTCACCCCTACCAACAAAATGACGTCCTCGTCATGTACACAATGAACTGACAATCAAGGGCTTAATGACTATCAAAAATCTAAATGGCAAAAGTGAACACGTACGTACTTATACAAATATTACTAAAGATATGAGATAAAATAACAAAAAAATGAAAGCATCAAGTGTTAAAATGTAGCTGCTAACAGAAAAACAATGTGTAAGCAAACTACAATGTGCAAGAGTGGAATGTCCAAGGCGCTGGCCCATACAGGATCTAACGCAGGCCGCCCCAGGCACCCACCTGCAGCCTTTGGGCGCATCGTCTGACGATAGCAATCCTGGGCCACCACCTGCAGCCTTTGGGTGCATCGTATGACGATAGGAATCCTGGGCCACGACCTGCAGCCTTTGGGTGCATCGTCTGACGATGGCAATCCTGGGCCACCACCTGTAGCCTTTAGGCGCATCGTCTGACGATAGGAATCCTGGGCCACCACCTGCAGCCTTTGGGCGCATCGTCTGACGATAGCAATCCTGGGCCACCACCTGCAGCCTTTGGGCGCATCGTCTGACGATAGGAATCCTGGGCCACCACCTGCAGCCTTTGGGCGCATCGTCTGACGATAGGAATCCTGGGCCACCACCTGCAGCCTTTGGGCGCATCGTCTGACGATAGCAATCCTGGGTCACCATCTGCAGCCTTTGGGCGCATCGTCTGACGATAGCAATCCTGGGCCACCACCTGCAGCCTTTGGGTGCATCGTATGACGATAGGAATCCTGGGCCACGACCTGCAGCCTTTGGGTGCATCGTCTGACGATGGCAATCCTGGGCCACCACCTGTAGCCTTTGGGCGCATCGTCTGACGATAGGAATCCTGGGCCACCACCTGCAGCCTTTGGGCGCATCGTCTGACGATAGCAATCCTGGGCCACCACCTGCAGCCTTTGGGCGCATCGTCTGACGATAGGAATCCTGGGCCACCACCTGCAGCCTTTGGGCGCATCGTCTGACGATAGGAATCCTGGGCCACCACCTGCAGCCTTTGGGCGCATCGTCTGACGATAGCAATCCTGGGCCACCATCTGCAGCCTTTGGGCGCATCGTCTGACGATAGCAATCCTGGGCCACCACCTGCAGCCTTTGGGTGCATCGTCTGACGATGGCAATCCTGGGCCACCACCTGTAGCCTTTGGGCGCATCGTCTGACGATAGGAATCCTGGGCCACCACCTGCAGCCTTTGGGCGCATCGTCTGACGATAGGAATCCTGGGCCACCACCTGCAGCCTTTGGGCACATCGTCTGACGATAGGAATCCTGGGCCACCGGGGATGTGGGAGAAAGGACCTAGTGCTTGCTGGGTGTATTTGTGTAGTCGGCACTCACTCGTCTAGGACATGAGTGTCAGGATCTTTAAAAGTCATTGCGATGGAATACGTGCGTGCACAGACTAGACCTCAGTCTATCTTCTCATCTGAAGGAGTAGTTTGGCAGTGTCTGAGGGTCATGTTATTGTGGACGTCAAAGTAGTTTGGCAGTGTCTGAGGGTCATGTTATTGTGGACGTCAGAGTAGTTTGGCAGTGTCTGAGGGTCATGTTATTGTGGACGTCAGAGTAGTTTGGTAGCGTCTGAGGGTCATGTTATTGTGGACGTCAAAGTAGTTTGGCAGTGTCTGAGGGTCATGTTATTGTGGACATCAGAGTAGTTTAGCAGTGTCTGAGGGTCATGTTATTGTGGACGTCAAAGTAGTTTGGCAGTGTCTGAGGGTCATGTTATTGTGGACATCAGAGTAGTTTAGCAGTGTCTGAGGGTCATGTTATTGTGGACGTCAAAGTAGTTTGGCAGTGTCTGAGGGTCATGTTATTGTGGACGTCAGAGTAGTTTAGCAGTGTCTGAGGGTCATGTTATTGTGGACATCAGAGTAGTTTGGCAGTGTCTGAGGGTCATGTTATTGTGGACGTCAGAGTAGTTTGACAGAGTCTGCGGGTCGTGTTATTGTGGACGTCAGAGTAGTTTGGCAGTGTCTGAGGGTCGTGTTATTGTGGACGTCAGAGTAGTTTAGCAGTGTCTGAGGGTCATGCTATTGTGGACGTCAGAGTAGTTTGGCAATGTCTGAGGGTAATGTTATTGTTGTGTCGGCACTACAGGCCTTCAATTAACTTCCAACCACTGACCGTACATGCTGCAATGTTAATGTTTGACATTCAATGCTTCAAGTGTTCTGCCGTTGAGTAAACCACTTCGCTAACTGTATCTCAGAGTCATGTTAAGTTTTTGTTTTGGCACCCCAGGCCGTCATTGGGCTTGGAACCACTGACTGTACGGGCTGCAATGTTATCACTTGACATTCAGTGCTTCCATTGTTCTGCCGTTGAGTACACCACACAGCCAACTGCGTGCCTTTATGATGCTGATCACCTGACTGTACTTTGCTGATCTAGCTGCTTATGATGCTGATCATCTGACCGTACTTTGCAGTTCTAGCTGCTGATACTGATTAACTGACCGTTATTGTTTGCTGTTACTACACTTACTGTTGTTGATGTCGCTGATATTTTTATTTTAACTGTTGCTGTTGGTACAGAGAGTTACTGCTGGCGATGTTGCTGTTACTGTTATTTTAACTGTTGCTGTTGCAACATACAGTTGCTGCTGTTCATGTTGCTGATACTGTTATTTTAAATCTTGCTGTTGCTACTGCAACTCTCGACAGATTTACAGGTCATCGTTGTTAATTCGCGGTTTGTAGGAGAGTTATTGTTGATTTCACTGCGGTTGCTGATCTTGTGTTGAGTCATTTTGTAGTTGTTGTTGATGTTACTGAGGTTGCTGATCTTGAGTTGAGTCATTTTGTAGTTGTTATTGTTGATGTTACTGAGGTTGCTGATCTTGTGTTGAGTCATTTTGTAGTTGTTGCTGTGGCCAGCGTCATGAGGTCAACGAAAAAGTTGTTGTAGCAGTTCTAGATCTTCTGGTTGTTGTAGTTTTTGTTGTAGTAGTTCTAGTACTTCTGGTTCTTGTTGATGTTATTGGGGTGGTGATGGTGGTGGTGATGGTAGTGCTGAGGTGGTAGTAGTTGAGGCTGTCGCTGGTGTCCACGTCTTCCCGGCCATCTGAAAAGGGACAAGGCGTCAGCGTAAGTTTTCCACTAAGACACAGCATCGCTAGTGGACACACTAAGACACAGCATCGCTAGTGAACACACTGAGACACAGCATCGCTTGTTGGCACACTCTATTATATCACTACGGTTGTGGCCGTAACAGCCAGTTTTCGCATCCACGTCACGTCAATTAACCGCCAACCGCAACCTCATCGTTGTCGCTGCCGTCGTCGTTGTCATCCATCGGCTATAGAATTATATTTCATTGCATCATCATCATCATCATCACTATCATCATTATCATCACCATCATTATCATCATAATCATCATCATCATCATCATCATCATCATCATCATCATCATCATCATCATCATCAACAACACCAATGCCGTTTCAGCAATGGGTAGTCATATTACCATTGTATTTTATACACTGTTACATTACCTGTATATATTTATGTTGGTAGTATCTGTACATTGTATTTTATACACTGTTACATTACCTGTATATATTTATGTTACATTACATTACATAATTGTTGCTTTAGGTCCAGCGGACTCTTCCGAGCCAAATCAGGACCGGACAACCCCCAATCCGCATAAAGGATCTGCTGAAACAACCCTAGTGGGAAAACTGAATGCCCTCCACCAGCCAGTCACTTTACAATAAAGACATCCCACGCAGGGGACGGCTGAGGCTTCACCCCAACTTATCGAACCCCCGTTTACAAAAAACAAAATAGAATACAAACATCATTATAAATTATCAACAAAACACATACATATAAAATGCCTACATTGCTAAATAATAACATCATAGGAAGACCTAGTGACCACATGGCAGAAAGCGTCCAATATTCCCAAGCTGATCCAACAGACCTCATACACAAATAAGGAGTCTTGTCCCGGAAGAGTTTTCAAGAAAAAAGGTAGGAGACTGGTCTAGCGAAGAAGACGATAGTATAGCAGATTGATAGAACAGAGCAGGAATGAGAAAGAGCAAATGAGGAAGACAGCGACAGTGGGAATTTAAAGCACTAAATTTCCAGAAAATGGGGATACTATTTATACTGAAACCCCCGGCACCCCAACGGGGGTATATTTATGTTAACAGTATGTGTACATTGTATTGTATACACTGTTACATTACCTGCATATATTTATGCTGGCAGTATGTGTACATTGTATTTTATACACTGTTACATTACCTGTATATATTTACGTTGGCAGTATGTGTACAGGTGTACATTTCATTTGTGGGAGCTGCTGACTGATTGCCTGGAAGGTTGATTATTAATTATCTAGTGTCTGTGGTGTGGAGTGTCTGTGAAAGGTTGATTATCAATTGTCCAGTGTCTGTGGTGTGGAGTGTCTGTGAAAGGTTGATTATCAATTGTCTAGTGTCTGTGGTGTGGAGTGTCTGTGAAAGGTTGATTATCAATTGTCTAGGGTCTGTGGTGTGGAGTGTCTGTGAAAGGTTGATTATCAATTGTCTAGTGTCTGTGGTGTAGAGTGTCTGTGAAAGGTTGATTATCAATTGTCTAGTGCCTGCGATGGGGAGTGTCTGTGAAAGGTTGATTATCAATTGTCTAGTGTCTGTGGGGTAGAGTGTCTGTGAAAGTTTGATTATGAATTGTCTAGTGCCTGTGGTGTGGAGTGTCTGTGAAAGGTTGATTAGCAATTGTCTAGTGTCTGTGGTGTGGAGTGTCTGTGAAAGGTTGATTATCAATTGTCTAGTGCGAGTAATTTGACGTGTCTATGAAAGAGAAAGTTAACGCATTTCCTTGTACTGCACAGCAGTGCTACTGTACACTATGTGTTATGTGATATAATGAAGCACGTTTTCATTGTATTTGTGCATGACTTTGTTCTTGTTCATTGGAAATTGTCACACACACACACTACATTTTCTTGTAATAGATAGGAACAATAAATATATGTTGAATGTTGAAAAACAGTGTAGGTTTGTGTTGATGTAAAGGCATGCCCATGTGCCCACGCATAAAGACGCTTTATCGTACTCACAGGCATACACCACAGACATAGAGAGGGACAGACAGACAGAGACAGAAAAAAAATTAAAACAGAAAGAGAAAGATTAGAGACAGATAAGACTAAAGGAGATAAAGCGAGAGAGAGAAAAGGAGATAAAGCGAGAGAGAGAGAGAGAGAGAGAGAGAGAGAGAGAGAGAGAGAGAGAGAGAGAGAGAGAGAGAGAGAGAGAGAGAGAGAGAGAGACAAAGAGACAAAGAGATAGAAACAGAGACAGGAGTAAGAAAAGGAGACTGACTGAAAGAATGACATAGAGAGAAAGAGACAGACAGACAGACAGACAGACAGACATACAGACAGGCAGTTACTGGGACCCTTACTGTTGTTGTTGTGTCAAGCAGCTCTACTGAAGTCGGCACTGTCGTGACAGCCATCGTCGTCGTTGTGGCGCTGGAAGTGGTGGCACTGGTGGTGGTGGAGGTAGTGGTGGAAGCTGTCCCTGGTGTCCACGTGGTGGTGGCCATCTGAAAAGAGACCAAGGCGTCAGCATGAGTTTTGCACTGATTGAGATTCAGCATCGCTAGTGGACTCACTCCATCACTTCACTAAGGTTGGGGCTCCAATCTTTGATTTTGCTGAGTGGAAATTGTCACGCCACACGCTACATTGATTGTAATACAATAAATATAATTTGAATAACAGTGGGGGTTTCTGTTCATAACAAAACAAGTCCAGCTGTTCAGGCATAAAGATGCTTCATCGTACTCACAGATAGACTCGAGGGTATGGTGGAGGAGAGAGAGAGAGAGGGAAAGAAAAAGGGAGAGATAGAGGGAGGAAAAGAGAGAGAAAAATAGAGAGAGGGGGGAGAGAGAGAGAGCGAGAGTTGCTGTTGCAGAATCTCTTACTGTTGTTGGTGGAGGCTGTTCCTGTTGTTCAGAACGTCGTCGTTGTGGCACTGGTGGTGGTGGATGTAGTGGCTGAGGTTGACCCTGGTGTAATCCACTTAGTAGTAGAAGTTGTTGTTGTAGTAGATGTTGTAGTTGTTGTTGCTGTAGTTGATGTTGTTGTAGTAGTTCTTGTACTTGTTGTTGTTGTAGTAGTAGAAGTTCTTGATGTTTTTGTAGTTGTTGTTGTTGCAGTTGTTGCTGTTGTTGTAGTTTCTGTATTTGTTCTTGTAGTAGTGTGGTGGTGGTGACGGTGGAGGTGGTGGTGGTGGAGGCTGTCCCTGGTGTCCACGTTGTCTCGCCCATCTGAAAAGAAACAATGAGTCAGCATGAGTTTTGCACTGATGAAGATACAGCATCACTAATGGACACACTCCATTCAGTGTGTCTGCAACAGTCAAACAGTTTTTACATCCACGCCAACTGACTGCCAACCTCAACCTCATCGTCGCTGTTGTCGTCGCAGTCATCATCTATCGGTTATAGAATTATCTTTCTTTGAGTTTAGCATCTTAGTGAATGCTAAACAAATTTGCACCATCATCATCATTAATAATAATATAATAATAATAACGGATTTTTTATATAGCGGGTACTCCAGCCTATGACCAGACTCACCACGCTTTACATAGTAATTACATAAAAAAATACATGCACTCGATCAAACATCACTTTTCCTACGATATACCAAAAGACGGAACAGTAAAGGTAAAAACTATTTACAACAGGAATAGAATAGCAACAACCTATTCACAGCTATTTATATGACCGGTTAGACCCAGGAAGAAAAACAGTATAAATATTTACAGCCGTGTATACACTTAAGGATCAGACAGAGACAAAAGATCATCATCATCATCATCATCATCATCATCATCATCATCATCATCATCATCATCATCATCACCACTGTCACTTCAGCAATGGATAGTCAGAACCTAGTGGATATAAACTATGATATTATACAACGTGTTTTAATAACGCTTCTTTTCCTTCATGTATTACCATTGTATTGTACATGTATATGTTACCGGCAATGCGTGAAATCCGGCATTCTATAGAATGCCTAGGTACTTTTCCTAAGCATTCTATACAATTAGTGGATATTATACCGGGATTTCACATATTGCCTTTAACATATACAGTCTTACATTACCTGTATATATTTATGTTGGCAGTATGTCTAAATTGTTTTGTATACACTGTTACAATACCTGTATATATTTATGCTGGCAGTATGTGTACATTGTATTGTATACACTGTTACATTACCTGTATACATTTATGTTGCAGGTATGTGTACATTATATTTTATACATTGTTACATTATCCCAAGTTTCAGTAATAAGCGGAACTGACAGTTTCTATAGTTCAGCTCCTCTTGAATTTGTTTGTTTAAGGTTACTTAGTGTTTTATAAACACATTCTTTTGACAAAAAAGGAATATATGTTTTATTTCTGATGTTTTTGAATAAATAGCATTCTGCTAATGTATGTAGATATTTTTGTTTATTTGTCAGCAATTAGAATTCTATCAGTCGTTTTGACAAACTGTAAATTCAGTGTATCAAAGTAAATATTTTTAATAGCTGTGGATGTAGGTGATTTGTTTGTTAAAAGATTAATTGCCTTCCGCATTGTTTCATAACTGTTCTTGAATGATAATAAAAGTTTGTTTTTTTTTTTCAGTTTCTTTCTTTTGAGGGAAGTGACTGCATTTCTGTTTTTTATATTCACTTTTAGCACCACGTTTCTTTAAACAGTAATGGTATGTTGTTATTCACTGTCTAGCCATTTTGGTTTAGAATAGTATTTAAATTAAGTTGTATAAATAGGAGAAGAAGAAGAAGAAGAAGAAGAAGAAGAAGAAGAAGAAGAAGAAGAAGAAGAAGAAGAAGAAGAAGAAGAGAGAAAGAGAGAAAGAGAGAGAGAGAAAGAGAAAGAGAAAGAGAAAGAGAAAGAGATATTTGCTGTCGCTTAGACTCTTACTGTTGCTGTTGTTGTTGCTGTTGTTGTTGTTGTTGTTGTTGTTGCTGGTGCTGTAAACTCCTTTACTGAAGTCGGCACTGTCTTGGTGGTGGGTGGTGGTGGCTGAGGCTGTCTGTGGAAGCGTTCACGTGTTCTGGGCCATCTATCCTATCCTATCCTGTCCCGTAACCCGAAGGTCGTAGGGGCACCACAGATGATCGTTTAACCAGCATACTCCATCTTTCTCTGTCCTCAGCAGCCCTGATGGCTTCGCTCAGTGTCAAACCAGTCCATTCTCGAATGTTGTCCTCCCACCTCTTTTTCGGTCTCCCTTTTCTTCTACCTCCTTGCACTGTGCCTTGCAGAATAGTCTTTGCAAGGCCTGATGATCTGGTGACGTGGCCATACCACCGAAGTTTCCGTTTCTTCACCACTGTTAGCAGGTCATCATGTTGTCCAATAGCTTGTGTGATGGTCTGTCGGACTTCGTCGTTGGTGATGTGTTGGGTATAGGAAATGCCCAGAAGTCTTCTGTAGCACCTCATCTCCATGCTTTGTATTCTTCGTTGGAGATCTGCTGTGAGGGTCCATGCTTCGCAAGCATATAGGAAGATGGAGATGACCAGAGAGCGCAGCAGTCTTACTTTGGAATGTAGACTGATGGTTCTGTCTTTCCAAATGGGCTTCAACCTTGTCAGGGCAGCAGTTGTTTGTGCGATCCTGGAGAGGACTTCCTGTCGGGACCCATTGTCTGATACAATGGCTCCTAAATATTTGAAGCTATGCACTGTGTCGAGGGATTGGCCTTGGACTTTGATGTCCGTATTGATGCCATTGGTGTTGTTGGTCATCATTTTGGTCTTCTCTGCACTTATTTCCATTCCATAGGCTTTGGAGGTGGTGTCAAGCCTCTGTACCAGCTGTTCAAGTTCTTGTTCCTCTCCAGCCAATCCATCAATGTCATCTGCAAAACGAAGATTGGAGATTGCTCTACCCCCTATGCTGACTGTGCCTTCATGGTCTGCAAGAGCATCCGACATGATGCGCTCTAGGAAGATGTTGAAGAGTGTTGGAGAGAGTAGGCATCCTTGACGCACACCGATTGTTGTTCTGAACCAATTCCCGATGGCTCTGTTGTGGAGGACTGCACTGGTAGCCTTGTCATACAGGCTTTTGATGACTTCAATAATTTTTGGGCTGATGTTGTACACTTTCATTGTTGCCCATAGAGCTGCATGCCAGACTCGGTCAAACGCCTTCTTGAAGTCTATGAACACATGATATAGATGTTGTTGGTGCTGTAGGTATTTCTCACAGATTATTCTGAGGTTGAAAATCTGCTCAGTGGTACTTCGCCCTGCCCTGAATCCTGCTTGTTCTTCAGCTATGATTTGTTCAGCTTGGGGTTTCAACCTGTTGAGTATTATTTTCAGGAGGACCTTGCTGGGATGGCTGATGAGGCTGATGGTGCGGTAATTTTCACACTCCTGAAGGTTACCTTTTTTGGGAAGAGTGATGACAAGCGACTGGGTCCATGGTATAGGCCACTCCCCACTCTGCCAGATCTTGTTACAGATAATGGTGAGGGCATCAATCATCGCTTCTCCTCCTGCTTGTAGCAGTTCCGCGGGTATGTTGTCCACTCCTGCTGACTTCCCTTTCTTTAGCGCTTGCACTGCTGCCTCAACAACTGGGCCATCTGAAAAGAGATAAAGGTGTCAACATGAGTTTTGCACTGAGGGAGATTGTTACACTCAGTTTGATGTTGGAGTTTTCTATCAGTATCTGATTCAGCCCCGATGCTTGAATTCCTGATAGTTGTGTAACTCAGATTCGTTTATTCACGCAACCCGCTCAAGCAGCATACAAGTCACAAAGTCGACGTATGAAGTTTTCCACTTTTATTCAGCACACATCAACAACTGCATACAATTCTCAATTCAACTCAACAACTTTCACAGCAACTTTCCAAATCACTATCAACAACTTTACTATCTCTCAACAGCAACTCGGCACACGATTAAATAACCTCTCTCTTTTCTCGAACAATTTGGTACATGGTAGAAATGACGTACTGCCACCAATCGAACTAAAGATCGTCATCACTGACTTACGTCATACCTATTTCCTCTACTTCCGGGAACATTCACGACCTTCGATATCCATCGGGAAATTTCTATCGACAGATCACGAAAATTCTTCAATAATATCGACCAACGAAAATTATCAACGTTATACAAAACCACTCCTAACAACAATGCAAACTCAAATCAAAGGTAAATAAACTCCATTATTGAATACTTTGCAAAACGAAACGATTAGATCTATCGTGCGCGCTTCCGACATACTTTCGTTCGCGTTTCAACGTAACATAACCCCCCACTCAAGAAGAAATTTACCCAATTTCTTTCAACAACGTTGAAACGTAATGCACAAACAATGTACAGAATTAAAACTTACTTCAGACTGTCTCATTTACTGTCAATGTTCTCATACACAGAGTCCATGTTTTTCATCCGCAAGTCTTTCTGGATACTGTCAATGTTCACAGTTCATTCACACAAGGTCAATGTTTCTCATCTGCAAGTCTGTTTAGATATTGCCAATGTTCTCCACACAGTCAATGTTCTTTCAACCGCAAGGAAACGACGCCCTCGTCAGTTGCGGTCGTCATCGGCCCAGGGTCAAAGACAGTGATCTCGTGGGCTTTCCTGGAGTCAGTGCATCCTCCGTTGTCTTCCTCTCCCGTCGGATGTCCGACGCAGTCGACGTTGTCAGCTCCCAGAATGCATTTGCTGGGTCTCACGGTCAGGTTGGCTTCTGCGGGACGGTGGAACAGCTCCCTCAAGGTCTGCAGATGCTCCTTCCAGGTCTGGGTGTGGACTTCATGTTCGACCAAAGTCGTAGAGCCTGGGACATCATTGAAGTTAGGGGGAAACTCGCCCATAAGGTCCTCGAGCTCCAACGTTTGACCTTCCGTCAAGCTTGGTCCTAGCTTAACATCATCGATGCCTTCTTTGCTGTGGAAGTCTCCCAGTTCCAACAGTTCTTCGCTGTCAAAGCTGTTGTCGATCTCAGCTGCTGTTGCCACATGCACAGTCTCTGATGGCCTTTCCACGTACAGCTTAAGGAGGTTGGCGTGGTATATCTTGGAATGCTGGCCGACCTTCACCTTGTAGTCGTTGATCCCCACCACGGTCTCCACTTCGTACGGGCCTTTCCACTGCATCAGCAACTTATTGTGATCAGTAGGTAGCAGCACCAGCACTTTGTTGCCAGGTTTAAACTTCCTGCTCACAGCCCTACGATCGTAGTAGTGCTTTCCACAGTCTTGAGACTTCTTCAGGTTTTCTCTGGCTATCTCGAGAGTCTGCTCCAGCTTCTCCCGTAGCTCAAACACGTACTGGTAACTGTTCTTCACCTCTGGGGTGTCCACTTCCTTCGTCCACAGTTCTTTCAGGATGTGCATCGGCCCTCGGATGGTTCTTCCGTACAGCAGCTCGAACGGAGAGAAGCCGGTGGACTCCTGCGGTACTTCTCTGTAGGCGAACAGTAAGGCGTTGATGTAACGATGCCATTGTCTGGGCTGCTTGCTGCACAGTTTCTTCAGGGTTGACTTCAACGTAGCATTGAACTTTTCGACAAGCCCGTTGCACATCGGATGGTAGGGTGTCGTAGTCAAATGCCGGATGCTCAGCAGTCTGTTGACCTCCTTCATGCAGTCAGAGACGAACTGCGTCCCGAGGTCTGTCAGAATTTCTTCAGGCACTCCAAGTCTACTGAACATGTCCACCAGTGCCTCTGCTACAGTTTCAGTGTCAATCTTCTTCAGAGGCACTGCTTCTGGGTACCGAGTCGCATAGTCCACTAAAGTCAGTACCCATCGATGACCTTCTTCACTCGGAGGTCTTATTTCGCCGATTAAGTCTAAGGCCACCCTCTTGAAAGGTCGGTCGATCAGAGGCATCCTCTGCATAGGCACTTTCGGGACCCTTCCTCGAGGTATGGTCTTCTGGCAAATGTCACATGATCGGCAGAACCGGTTGACGTCCGCATGAAGTCCTGGCCAGTAGAACACCGCCTGGATTCTGTCTGACGTCTTCTTGATACCTAGGTGACCTCCCATAATTGAGTCATGCGCTACTTCCATCACCTGGCGCCTTAAGGGTAATGGTACCAGTACTTGACGTAGTGGTTTACCTCCGTTGACCCTCGGGTGCTGGAAGATTCTGTACAGGATCTTGGCCTTCACCTCAAAGTAGACCGTACCACTGCCTTTGGTCACGTGGTCTTGGCAGTTCCTGTACTTGTTTAAAGTACTATCAGCTTCCTGGAGCTGGATCAGCTTATCTCTGTCCACGACGGCAGCTTTAGAGTTGTCGGCGACCTTCAGTGGCGTAGACGTCTTGTCTCTCTTGGCCTGGGCCCTGGTAGTAACAGCACCGACGATCTCTGGTCGGCAGGGCTGAGCCGGAGTAACCACATTGTCCCGTAGCAGCTCTGTAAGGTCTCCATCGGGAAACGGCAATGGATCCTCCTCTACAACTTCGACGCGTTGGGTTGAGGCAAGACTCCACTCTGGATCGGGGTCGTCGGGTCGTCTCGCGCCGTCGATATTCCCGATCATCAAATCATACAGCGGCTTCTTCAGGCAAACCGCTTCGACTTCGCCTATGTAGAAAGGGGTGTTGACATGAATTTTCGCAACTGGCGCTTTCAAACATTTGCTGTCGGCCATAAGTGTCCATTTTGAATCGCCAGTGAACTGTTCTTTAGCGATTAGGTCTTCTCTGACGATGACCCCACTACAGCCAGAGTCTCTTAAGACAGTCACTTCATGATTTCCGACGCGTCCCTTTGAAACAGGCATGTTCTGGACGGTTACAGCTGCGCTGGCGACGACGGGGGTGGATTTTCCGTTCGCAAGAAGAAGTTGGCCATCGGTCATGCACTCTTGCATGTCCGCAGGGGTAGCTGTGCGCTCGGTCTCACTCGGAAGAATGACGCTCCCGCCGCACACTTGATGGTCAGATCTATTGTTTTGCCGTTGATTGGAGAAACGTCTCTGTCGGTTGCCCACCACTGCATTGTCCGTACTGCCCCGCTGTCCGCTACTTTTGTTTTGAGGACAGTTAGCCGCTCTGTGGTCTGTAGCGTTGCAGGTGAAACAGCCTCTTGAATGCCCTTCCCTGGGAGGAGGCGTGGAGTCCGTCTGTCTCTGGCTCGTCTGACTTCCCTGGATCTGGTTCCCATGGTTTCCAGTCTTCTGAAAATGTTTCGTTGCCCTGGGTGGCCCCAGGGTCTTCCCATGAGCGATGAGATATCTTTCAGCAGCCTCAGTCACATCTTTAAGCGTCTGCAGCTTTTGTTCTTCTAAGTGGGTCGCTAGGTCCTTGTGACAGGCATTGAGAAATTGTTCCTTCACGATCATTGTTCCTTCACGATCACGGTCATGGAGACTGTCGTAAGACTTCCTTTCGCCTGATAACTCCACCCACTTGTGTAGATATGACGACAGGCGCTCCACAAACTGCTTTGGCGTCTCGTCTGACTTAGGCCGGCATTCACGGAAGCGTTTACGGTAGCCCTTCTCTGTAAAGTTGTAGCACTGCAACAGGGCCTCTTTCAAGACGTCGTAGTTTTTGGCGTCATCGTTCGACAGTCTGGTGTAAACTTCGAGTGCTTGCCCCGTCAGAAGTGCACTCAGTCGAATTGCCCAGTCTTGAGGTTGCCAGTTAGAGCTTTCAGCGAACCTTTCGAATCTCGCCAGATAACTGTCAATCTGGTCCTTCCCGTCGACGAAAGCTGGCAATTTTGGAGCCGTATGGTCGTTGGTGACTTGTGGCGCATGCTGATTGTTTTGGATACGCGCCAACTCTAGCTGGTACTGACGATCTCTTTCTTGCTGCTGCTGTTCAATTTCCAGACGCTTCAGTTCAAATTCTCTTTCTTCACGACATCGTTGCTCTTCTTTTTCTTGCCGCTGCTGTTCAATCTCTAGACACTTCTGTTCTAGTTCTATTTCTTTTTCTAGACGCTTCTCTTCCAATTCTCTTTCTTCACGGCGACGCTGCTCTTCTAATTCTCGTTCTTGTATTCTCTCCTGGGATTTGACGTACTCCGTCAACTGTTTCCCTTTTAGATTCAGTTGAATCCCTTTCTGCCAGAAGTCAGCCATCTTGATGCTTCTGGAAAGTTCTTTTTCTGGAATGTTCTTTTCTGGAAAGTTCTTTTCTGGAAGGTTCTTTTCTGGAAAGTTCTAGACTGTTCTAGAACAGCACGCTTTCTGCAGTAGCGCTGATGCTTGTCACTAGTCGCCTTCGCTGACGCAGGCCCCGCTGTCCTCGTCGTATGCGACACGCTGCACCACGCTGGTGTTGATGTACACGCTCCTGTGCTGAAGTAGACGCGACGTCCGCTCGTCGCTCTCTCTAATACTGGCGATGTAGCTCCGAGACTGTCCCTCAACGTAGTCTTGCGGCAGCCACGTAGTCCCGATCTGTTGTTCGCTCACGAAGCAACTCTTCAGCGACTACACGCCCTTGCAGTCAACCCGAACCTATCGGTGATGTAGTCCCAGTATGTTGGCCCCTCTCGACGCAACTCGTTGGCGGCTACCCTCGATGACTGCCTCTCGTAACGTTGACTCGCTTGTTGTAGCAGTTGAACCCTTGGCTATGACGTGAATCCCGGCTTGGCCCCCAAAATGTTACACTCGGTTTGATGTTGGTGTTTTTCTATCAGTATCTGATTCAGCCCCGATGCTTGAATTCCTGATAGTTGTGTAACTCAGATTCGTTTATCCACGCAGCCCGTCCAAACAGCATACAAGTCACAAAGTCGACGTATGAAGTTTTCCACTTTTATTCAGCATAGCTTACATCAACAACTGCATACAATCGCTCAACTCAACTCAACAACTTTCACAGCAACTATCCAGCTTCACTATCAACAACTTTACTATCTCTCAACAGCAACTCCGTACACGATTAAATAACCTCTCTCTTTTCTCGAACAATTTGGTACATGGTAGAAATGACGTACTGCCACCAATCGAACTAAAGATCGTCATCACTGACTTACGTCATACCTATTTCCTCTACTTCCGGGAACATTCACGACCTTCAATATCCATCGGGAAATTTCTATCGACAGATCACGAAAATTCTTCAATAATATCGACCAACGAAAATTATCAACGTTATACAAAACCACTCCTAACAACAATGCAAACTCAAATCAAAGGTAAATAAACTCCATTATTGAATACTTTGCAAAACGAAACGATTAGATCTATCATGCGCGCTTCCGACATACTTTCGTTCGCGTTTCAACGTAACATGAAGTAACAGTGACGACGATGATGATGATGATGACGACAACGTCAACGTCAGTGAAAAACTCATACTCACATCTTGTCTCTTTTCAGACGGCGGCAACTACATGGACACCAGCGACAACCTCAACTACCACTCCACCACAGAGACGTTCAACAAGTTTGCCTTCATTATACTAATACAGAACTTAAAGTTATTCAAGAACATAAAAAGTATCATCTAGACATGGTAATTTATTTGGAATGTCTAGAAAATGGAGATGATGTTTGTAAACCACCTACAAAACCTAAAACTAGCCTAACCTTTTTACAAAATAAACAGGATAAACAGAGCATTAAGACATCAACTGAAATGGATAGGTTTCTTCAATCATGCTTTATAGAAACACATGAAAATAACCTCAACTATGAACAGCTTTTAAGAGAAGCCAAATCGGCAGATGAAATGGCTGAGTTTGTTAAATTAGCCATTTCTGAACAGAAGAACTCAAAATCTAGAAATTTAAGTCATTCTCTTTATTTGGGAAAATACTTTGAGATGTTATATGAACAAGTACAGAGAGAAAAAAAGATTCGCTGGGACGAGTACTTAAGGCAAAATAATCTTTTAAATCATTCACAAGCCGGTTTACTGAGACAATTATCTAAACAGTTTTGTGAATTTAAAAAATTTCATTGTTTGAATATATCAATTACTGAGTTGAAGAAGCAGTCCGATCTTATTATAAAATATATGAAGGAAGATCCGTCTTTTGCAGAGAGGTGGGCAACTTAATTAAATGTATTGAGGGGAGCTGCGTGTGTGGAGAAACTGCTTCTTCTTCTTCTTCTTCTTCTTCTTCTTCTTCTTCTTCTTCTTCTTCATCATCATCATCTCAATCATATTTATCATTATCACTGTAGTCACCGTCATCATCACAGCCATATTTATCGTTATCGCCATCTTCGTAATCAATACCATCTTAATCTTTTCGTTATAGTCATTTTTATCAGCAGTCATCTTTATCATCTTCATCTATCGTCTTTATCTTCTCATATTCATCTTAAATCGTCATAGGCCTCATCATCCAAACAGAAAGACATACTTGAAGTACAGTTTCACTGTGCAGATAAAGTGTAGACCTAAGTAAACCATGAAGAGACTAAACTAGTGTATATATGAATTAGTGACTGACAACTTATGAAGCCTATTGATATTTCATTGGCGACTGCACGTTGACTAACAACTACCACAGGCCTACATCAATTAGTGACTGACATCTTATGAAGTCTCTTAATATTTCAATGGCGACTGCACGTTGACTAATAACTACCACAGGCCTACATCAATTAGTGACTGACAACTTATGAAGCCTATTCATATTGCATTGGCGACTGCACGTTGACTAACAACTACCACAAGCCTACATCATTTAGTGACTGGCATCTTATGAAGTCTCTTAATATTTCAATGGCGACTGCACGTTGACTAAGAACTACCACAAAACTACACATGCAATAAGCTAGGCTAGGGTCAGTGCAGCAAGTTGGATATTTCCAGAGTTGAGGACTTGTTTATAATTTGTGAGACATTGTTGCATTGTTTGAAAGACCATGGTAACCATGTTCTGCATTTGTACTTCTTCGCCCCACTGGCCCCGTTTGTGCGTTGGGCCCAGAAGAGATTAGGGTACAATAAACTCATAAAATTTAAAATTAAAATTTAGTGTGGGTCTCTTAAATCCCTGAGCTCTTAGTCTATTTTAACCTTAGGCCTCCCATGGGCACCTTTTAATCACTGTTGTTTTTAATTGTACAGTACGCATGGCCGTGGGATATACTATCCCCCAGGGCCTTTGCCATTGTAAGTTTTATGCCGTTGTTGGGGCAGTCTTAGTACCATTTTAGTTTTCATCTTACTATTTATTTTATTACGCTTTCTTGTATATATTATTGGGTGGTACCCTCGGTGCTAACCTTGAACACTTTAGTTGATTTTTGTTGATAAGTGAACTGTTTTTTCAAGAGGCATTGTTTTTACATGTTTTGCTTATGAATGGTGTTGTCATCATGTGAAGTGATGTCTTGGTACTGTGGACAGACCACACAGCGCATAAGGTAACTTTGGTGTTATTTGTTCTTTTTTAATGCATTTTTATAATTGACATTTTGTGGATAATTTAGTGAGTTGTTTTTCATTAGATGGGTGGATTCACTGCCAGTTGCGCATGTATTTGGTGCTCGTTTGTGAGCGAGCCTTTTTAATGCGACGCTATGGGAGAATTGGATGGGAAATTTTTTGTTTTAAATTTTGTCTGCCAAGGAATGTTGGTTTTGGACCACACTTGTATGACAGTTTGCCCTTTTTTGGCCTCAGTAAGTGTTCTTTTGGGTCAATAAGCTTACCGTAAGTGTTGTAAAGTAACCAAATTTGGTTGGAAACGTTTATTTTGTGCCACATGTTATAAGGACCTTTTAGTGTCTAATGTCAGATGCAACCCTTCAATGGTGTTGAATAATAAGTCGTAAACTGTTTGGGTTTTTTGTATTGTCACGTTTTGGAGTTTTCAGTTGTTCAAGCCAGACAGGCATAGCACCTAGCATGTGTTGTGTCCAGGGTCATTTGAGTGCTTAGTTGACTAGTGTGTGTCTAGCCTACCTAGCATGAATGATTAAAGTTTAACGAGTACTGTAAGCTTAACGTTTTCGTTTCTGGGTAAGTGACCTCAGCCAAATTTTGTTGTCTTTTGGACCGTCTAAAGGTTTCATTTTCAAACGTTTATTTTTTTGTTCTAACTAGCAGTTGTTCTTTGCTTAGGTTTTTGAAAGGGATCCTGGGACTTAATCTATGCTTTGCATAGGCCTTTGATTGTAGCTAGGAACGTGTTAGTGTGTTAGTCTTGAAGTTTGTGGCTTGTAGTTAAAGGAAGATATCTCTTGGTAAAGATGGTTGTTTATGTTGAAGTTTTTGGCTTGTAGTTAAAGGAAGATCTCTTGGTAAAGATGGTTGTTTATGTTGATGTTTGTTACCTTTGTATACAATGTTTAATGATTTTGTTTTCCTTCCTTACCCCTTGGGGTCATGAGCAATCTTGCCACTGTAGATTGTTCAAACCTATAAAGGGAACAGTGAAGGCCACAGTTGAAAACCTGTCTTTCCTTTATAGGCAAGACGCTTCACTGCGGCAACAGTACCCCCGTTGGAGTGCCGGGGGTTTTCAGTATAAATAGTATCCCCACTTTATGGAAATTTAGTGCTTTAAATTCCCACTGTCGCTGTCTTCCTCATTTACTCTTTCCTATTCCTGCTCTGTCCTTCACTCTGCTATACTATCTTCTTCTTCGCTAGATCAATGACCTACCTTTTTTCTTGAAAACTCTTCCTGGACAAGACTCCTTGTTTGTGTATGAGGTCTGTTGGATCAGCTTGGGAGTGTTGGACGCTTTCTGCCGGGTGGTCACTAGGGCTTCCTATGAATGTACTATTTAGCACTATAGGCATTTTATATGTATGTGTTTGGTTGATGATTTATAATGATGTTTGTATTCTATTTTGTTTTTGTAACCGGGGTGTTCGCGTAGTTGAGGTCAACCCTCAGCCGTCCCCCGCGTGGGATGTCTTTATTGTAAAGTGACTGGCCGGTGGAGGGCATTCAATTTTCCCACTGGGGTTGTTTCAGCAGATCTTTTGTGCGGATCGGGGGTTGTCCGGTCCTGATTTGGCTCGGAAGAGTCCGCTGGACCTAAAGCAACAATAAATCAATCAATCAATCCTTCCTTGACCTAGCTAGATTTTTACCGCACACTGATGGCCATGCCTGTTTAAGGGACTACGTTATATGTTTTGTCTAGCATGAACTTAGTTAAATGTGCAGTGATTGTTATGGTATCATGCTATCGATAATAAAAGACGTCCCCATAATCTTCATGATGTGTGCACGTTATCGCTTATGTTTGAATTGAGGTCCATGATTGACGAGTGTTGTATGTACCAGCATCTACATAAAGGCACACACTCACACACAGACATACATCCTCACAATGGCTCACAATTACAGACACTCACATACATACACCTTCACAAGGGCTCACACTCACAGACATACACCCTGACAATGGCTTACACTCACAGACACACCCTCACATAGGCTCACACACTCACACACAGATATACACCTCGCAATGGTTCACACACACACAGACATACACCCTCACAATGGCTCACACTCACAGAGATACTGTACCCCCTCAACGGCTCACACTCACATACACTTTCACAATACATGCAGCTCACACTTACACACCCACACACACCCAATTACTCACACTCACTCAAAGACATACACCCTCACAATGGCTCACCCTCAAACACTCCTCCAAAAGGCAACTTAAAAATTAACAAATTTAACAGGAAGAGCTAAACAAAACGTTACACATTTTCCAACTAGCGAACGTATCAAAAGTAGGTTGTGGATGATATACATCCTGCTTTGTTCGGCCACACTTTTCTATCACATAGCTGTGATCTTTACAACAACAGCAAACAAAAGAAAACCACACTAATACAGGAAATTGGAAGAATATTATTATGAAATATATATATATATATATATATATATATATATATATATATATATATATATATATATATATATATATATATATATATATATATATATATATATATATAAAATTCAACAGACATCATAGTCAGCAATACACAGCAAAATAATGTCATAATTATAAAGTATTATTTGACAATGATGCAAACTGTCTTCTATTCCAAGTTTAGTGTCCTTTGGGACTACTTTTATACTGGACATTTCGGCTTTATTTGCTATAAGGGATACAAGAGAAAAGGGAACATCAAAACAACAGCTAATTATCTAAGTGAAGTCAATGACAAAAGAAATTATGATAACATTAGAGAAATTGAGCGTGCGTTCGTAATGATGAGAGTAGCGTAAGCCTATCGTTTCGAGAACTACTTTTGGTCTTGACGTCACAGCTTTTTGCGCAGTGCAAAGGTTAAAGTGCGTGGGTTACGGCTGTCTGGCCTATTTGCCTTACGAGTGACCGTGAGAAACGGGATTTATACGAACGCTGAAATCGTAAGTAGTTTGTATCGACATTTGTAATTTTTCAACTGTAATGTATTATTTTCTCGATAGTTCATTGTCTTAGGAATGAAGTTATCATAACTTTTGGTTGATGTGTTAGTGAGGAAAGTGTTTTTACAGATCTACACGCAACCAACTCGAATGTCTTGTTTAGAGTGACATGGCGGCCATGCGGCCGCAAATAGAAAGGGACCTCACGCTTGAATGTAATAATTACGTCATACGCATAGTGTTGCCTCCCTTCTCATTACAAATGTGAGTTTTCACGCGATTACACTTACGGTACGGACAGTATATAAGGACTTGCGCTCAATCCCTCTTTCTAAAGTACGTATCATTTTCGTAGTCGTAGGGTACTAATTTGCATTTACTGTAGTAATACACCAACGATGCTCTACGGCTACGTTACGGAAAGCAATTACGAACGCACGCTCAATTTCTCTATTGTTACCCAGGTTGATAATATTGCAGAGAATAACAGGTTTTACAAAATAGGTCAAATAAAGTAATAATACATAAATATTAACATTATATTAATTTTTAAACAAACATTTGACTTAGGTATTATCCATTAATTTTTATTAATCAATTCAATTTTATTGTTTTGGAATGCAATCCTGGAACACTAGAGATCTCCTATATATTGGCTCCTGTAGCTGTAGCAAGCATGAAGTAGTTATAGTAAAAAGGATCTGATGACCATTAACACAAAAGGACAGATTTTATCTACATTTTTCACATTCAAACCTACATGCAGTAGCTCATCACATCCATATTCAAGTACCATCAATCCTGAAATAAGCAATCTAACAGCAGGGTGACTCTCTCTCTCCTATACAATCAATGGTAAAATGCTACACATCATATAACTGGTATCACAAAGGTCCCATGTCTTACAATGGTGGTTACAAATATCCCATGCCATACAATGGTGGTTACAAATATCCCATGCAATACAATGGTGGTTACAAACATTCCATGCCACACAACGTGTGCTACAAACATCCCATGCTATACCATGGTGGTTAAAAACATCCCATACCATACAATGGCGGTTACAAACATCCCATGCCATACAATGGTGGTTACAAACATCCCATGCTATACAATGGTGGTTAGAAACATCCCATACCATACAATGGTGGTTAAAAACATCCCATACCATACAATGTGTGTTACAAACATCCAATGCTATACAATGAGGGTTACAAACATCCCATGCTATACAATGGTGGAATTCCAGGGATCACAAATATCACATGTATTATATTTTCTATCCCACGTTTCTCAATCTATGCTTCTTTTAGTACTCAACTTGAGTCAACACTTATCACATGCATAATTTGTCTTTATAGTATGTGACAACTGGTGATACCTCAAACTCCTAGCATAAATGTTGTCTCTTTGCATTCAATGGTTAAATGTTACACATAATATTTACTGACAGCATTCAACATATTACATACATTTCACACCATTTTCTCTCCAGAATATGTTTGGAATAAAATGTATAAATTTTAATTTTAACAATGTTCACAATATTATTCGAGCCAATATATAGAATTGCTGTCAAGAGTTAGTTGTTTATAGGGTCCAGCGGACTGCAAAGAGCTGAATCTACTTGGTTGAAAGAGGCTGTCAAGAGTTTTAGGCATTTAGACTCATTTTAGATTGAGAAAAACTTTCAAAATGAACTGGAAAGCTTGGTTTTATCTGAAGACTCATTGTGTTGTTTTTATCTTCTTTTCTGCCTCCAGCCTATGTTACTGTAAGCTTCTTCAAGTTCTTAATTTAAATAAAAGTATTATTGCACAGCAGCTAATGGTCTTTTCTGTATTAACCAACTGTGATTCATCAAACTGTCAGCATGAATAAAAGCATTCGATATTACACATATGTCACCTACATTTTCACTTCAATATGTATCAACATGTGTTGCTTCAAATCATCAGTCACAGAGAAAGAAATAATACAAAATCACAAACATAATTTTTCTTTTCTGAACATGTAAACTAGTGTAAGTCTCTTCAACTTGCAAGCTCAAGGAACAGATTTTCTTAAAAACGTCAAACAGATGAAATTGTGTCCAGAATGTGTCAACTTGTGTTCAAATCACTAACCAAAGTGAAAGCTTTATTACAAGTCTGACACACATGATTCTTCTCTCCTGTATGAATAAGCTTACGTTCCTTCAAATGGCCAGCCTGAGTGAACGCTTTATTACAAACATCACACACATGATTCTTCTCTCCTGTATGTATAAGCTTATGTACCCACAAACTGCAGGCAAGAGTGAAAGCTTTATTACAAATATTACAAACATGATTCTTCTCTCCAGTGTGTATAAGCTTATGTTCCTTCAAATGGCCAGCCTTAGTGAAAACTTTATTACCAAAAAAATCACACACACAATTCTTCTCTCCTGTATGTATAAGCTTATGTACCTTCAAATTACTAACCCGAGTGAAAGCTTTATTACAAACATCAAACACGATTCTTCTCTCCTGTATGTATAAGCTTATGTAACTTCAAACTGCCAGCCTGAGTGAAAGCTTTATTACAAACATCACACACATGATTCTTCTCTCCTGTATGTACAAGCTTATGTACCTTCAAATAACTAGCCCGAGTGAAAACTTTATTACAAACATCACACACATGATTCTTCTCTCCTGTATGTATAAGCTTATGTCTATTCACATCACCAGCACGAGTGAAAGCTTTATTACAAACATCACACACATGATTCTTCTCTTCTGTATGTATAAGCTTATGTTCCTTCAAATTGCCAGCCTTGGTGAAAGCTTTATTACAAACATCACACACATGATTCTTTTTTCCTGTATGTATAAGCTTATGTTCCTTCAAATCAGCAGCACGCTTGAAAGCTTTATTACAAACATTACACACATGATTCTTCTGTCCTGTATGTATAAGCTTATGTTTATTTAAACGGCCAGCCTGAGTGAAAGCTTTATTACAAACATCACACACATGATTCTTCTCTCCTGTATGTATAAGCTTATGTTCCTTCAAATAGCCAGCCTGAGTGAAAGCTGTATTACAAACATCACACACATGATTCTTCTCTCCTGTATGTATAAGCTTATGTAACTTCAAATGGGCAGCAAGAGTGAAAGCTTTATTACAAACATCACACAAATGATTCTTCTCTCCCGTATGTATAAGCTTATGTTCCTTCAAATTGCCAGCCTGAGTGAAAGCTTTATTACAAACATCACACACATGATTCTTCTCTCCTGTATGTATAAGCTTATGTACCTTCAAACCGCCAGCCTGAGTGAAAGCTTTATCACAAACATCACACACATGATTCTTCTCTCCTGTATGTATAAGCTTATGTACCTTCAAATGGCCAGCCCGAGTGAAAGCTTTATTACAAACATCACACACATGATTCTCCTCTCCTGTATGTATAAGCTTATGTACCTTCAAATCACCAGCATGAGTGAAAGCTTTATTATAAACATCACACACAAGTTTCCTTTGCTCTCTGGTCTTCTGTTGCTGCTTTGTCTCTCTTCTACATTCATGATCTGTGAGACTGACATCACTGTGGGGAGTGACTGAGGCAGAAGAGAACTCAACCAATAATGACTGTGGTGTTGAGTTGACAGTAAGCAGTTGAGTAGCACATGCATTTGGAATCTGAAAAAGAAAAAAAAACTAACTATAAAGAGTTCATTATCATTATCATCATTACCATCATCACCATCATCAAAGTGGTCCTGATTTGGCACTTTGCAGTCTGCTGGACCCTATAAACAATGACTAACTAATATTTAGTACTTTTTGTATTAATATAATCGATTATCATTATTATACCATTATCACAACAACAATGAGCTGAGTTTCTTGATAATAGTTAAAATAAACCTACTTCAGTCCTGACAATTACGAGGATATATTAATTTGCAATAACAACCAGAGTGTCGCTGACCAGTATTAATTTCTCATTTCAGGTGCCTATGATGTGGATTAATTATTTTATAGCTAATCACTCTTCTGTGGCAAAGAACGTTATTAGTTTTCGGTTTGCACGTGTAGTTGGTTGGCGTTATGTATGAATCTGATTAGATGTTCTCATATGGTTCAAAAATCCATAATTGTATCGGCAGTTAGACTTTATAAGATGTTGTTTTTGAGATCTCAATAAGTAACATCACCTTAAAATGTGGTGACCAAAATTGGTACCCAGAATTGGATCAACAGGTTGTTGTGTATACGTTACATGTATGTCTATAAATAGTTGGAATAACCAGTCATCAGGGAAAGTTCTTGTTCTTTGTGAGTATCGAAAATTTGTTTGTCTCGGTGTGTGCCTTATGGAGTAAGAGAGAGAGAGAGAGAGAGAGAGAGAGAGAGAGAGAGAGAGAGAGAGAGAGGTGGAATGTGGTGGAATTAATGGTAGTTGTTGCATTCATCGAAATTGTTTCAATCATCTAGTTCATTTGAATTCATTATTTCATGGTTCACATTTCAAACCTAAATTTAACGTGATTATAAAAAAAGAAACCATATGAATAACTCGTTGACACTACATCTAATAGTGGCAATGTAGGCATGTGTCTGTGTTTCTGTCCAGCGGCAGGGTGCTGATGGACACAAGGGTGTTGCGGATGTCCGGGTGGAGAGTTTCTTCATGTCACTATTCCCAGTTCACCCTATGTACTCAGTACCCAATCTTTAATAGACTGATGACCCTTTCCGCATTTTCCCCAAAAAATCCTCATGAATAGTCGTCCCTGAGCCATTGGGTTTAGAGGTCGGTCGTGTTCGAATGACGTTGAGAGCTCTTCGATCGCATCATAGTCGTTGACATCTCATGCGATTTTAACGAGAGTGAGTCTGCAACGTCTTCTTTCAGCTACGCATCGTATGTACTCTACTGGTGGTCCACGAAGGCTTACAGGCTGGAGAGCCGAAGAAAGGATCGTCATCCCTTTTCGCTTAAATCGCAGCTTCATGTTAATCATCATTGCAGTCTTCATCGTGGTTCATCGATCATCTAGATTGACATAACTGTTAGAAATAATTCGAAGCCTACGACGCTGTAGTTACTTTGAGAGGGCAGAGTTCTAACCCTTTGTAGTGTAAAAAAATGTGTAACTGTAGATTATAGTCACACAACACCGAAGCGTATAGGCGACTACTGGTCACATTATTCTGACACCAGCGAACCAGTTGATGGTAAGGGAAAAATAATAATATGGTCACACATTGGCCAATCCGGGATTCGAACCAGGTACCTTTCGGTTCCTTGTAAGATGCTCTACCAACTGAGCTACCTGGCCCCTTTTTTGTAGTGGCGTCAAGAAAGGCTAATCTCATCATCATCGTCATGGTAGGCATCATCGTCATCATCACCGTCATACACATCATCATCTTCATCGTCACGGTCAGCGATTACATCACCATCTCCATTTTGACTTTGTATGTTACACAATATTTGTTGAATGAGTGATTGTCCGTTCATAAGTAAAGCTTGTTTAGCATTTAATATTGTGTTTGCGTCAAATTTCTCGGAATTCCTTATGTTCTTTGTGTGCTACATGTTTAAGTGATAGATGTGTTTGTTGTGTGTGCCACATGTTTGAGTAATAGATGTGTTTTTTGTGCGTTCCACATGTACATGTAGGAGTGATAGACTTGTTTGTTGTGTGTGCCACACGTTTGAGTGATAGATGTGTTTGTTGTTTGTGCCACATGTTGGAGTGATAGATGTGTTTGTTGCGTGTGCCATATGTTGGAGTGATAGATGTGTTTGTTGTGTGTGCCACATGTTGGAGTGATAGATGTGTTTGATGTGTGTGCCAGATAGGGTGAAACATGTCTGTTTGCCAACGTTGGTACAGATCGCCGCACTGATCGGTGATTTGGGAAACAGCACCTACAGTGGTACCTCAGGATACAAACCAAGTTCTGGAAACGTTCGTAATCCGAAACATTGAAATCAATGAAAGAGAGACAATCCGTTTCAAGAAGAAAGGATCATTCCTTATTATTTACATCCGGATTTACCTGACAAAAGGTAAAGAATATGTGTATTTGTATTACATATGGAGAAATAATATGTGTTCTTGTATTACATACAGAGAAAGAAAACCAAACAAATTAAATGTAAAATAAAATAAAGATTTCATCTATCTTTCTTACCAAGAAAACGATCATGGGAAATGTGTCACTTTCTTTGCTATTCTGAATAATTAGTTTCAGGAGTTTCTTGTCGTTGTTTCTTGGAGCTAACTGAGAATCTTTCTGCATCAAGAAACTATCAAGGGAAATTTGTCCTTTGTAACCCACTGTTCCTTCCTATCCTATTCTATCCCATTACTTGAAGGTCGTTGGGCCACCACAGATGATCTTTTAACCAGCATACTCCATCTTTCTCTGTCCTCAGCAACTCTCATGGCTTTGCTCAGTGTCAAGCCAGTCCATTCTCGAATGGTGTCTTCTTACCTTGGAATGTAGACTGATGGTCCTGTCTTTCCAAATGGGCTTAAACCTTGCCAGGGCAGCAGTTGTTTGTGCGATACTGGAGAGGACTTCCTGTCGGGACCCTATCCTATTCTATCCCGTAACTTGGAGGTTGTAGGGGCACCGCAGAAGATCGTTTAACCAGCGTACTCCATCTTTCCCTGCCCTCAGCAACCCTAATTGTTTCGCAAAGTGTCAAATCAGTCCATTCCCGAATGTTGTCCTCCCACCTCCTTTTCAGTCTCCCTCTTCTTCTACCTCTTTGCACTGTGCCTTGCAGGATGGTCTTTGCAAGACCTGATGATCTCGTTTTGTGTTGTCCAATGGCTTGTGTGATGGTCTGTCGGACTTCGTCTTTGGTGATGTGCTGGGTATAGGAAATGCCAAGAAGTCATCTGTAGCACCTCATCTCCATGCTTTGTATTCTTCATTGTAGATCTGCTGTGAGGGCCCAAGTTTCGCAAGCATATAGGAAGATGGAGATGACAAGGGAGTGCAACAGTCTTACCTTGGAATGTAGACTGATGGTCATGTCTTTCCAAATTGGCTTCAACCTCGCTAGGGCAGCAGTTGTTTGTGCGATCCTGGAGAGGACTTCCTGTCGGGACCCATTGTCTGATACAATGGCTCCTAAATATTTGAAGCTATGCACTGTGTTGAGGGATTGGCCTTGGACTTTGACGTCCGTGTTGATGCCATTGGTGTTGTTGGTCATCATTTTGGTCTTTGCACTTATTTCCATTCCATGGGCTCTGGAGGTGGTGTCAAGCCTCTGTACCAGCTGTTCAAGTTCTTGTTCATCTCCAGCCAATCCATCAATGCCATCCGCAAAACGAAGGTTGGAGATTGCTCTTCCCCCTATGGTGACTGTGCCTTCGTGATGTGCAAGGACATCTGACATGATGCGCTCTAGGAAGATGTAGAAGATTGTCGGGACCCATTGTCTCCTAAATATTTGAAGCTATGCACTTTGTTAAGGGATTGGCCTTGGACTTTGATGTCCATGTTGATGCTGGTCATCACTTTGGTCTTCTCTGCACTTATTTCCTTTCCATAGGCTCTAGAGGTGGTGTCAAGCCTCTGCACCAGATATTCTTGTTCCTCTCCAGCCAAACCATCAATGTCATCCGCAAAACTGAGATTGGAGATCGCTTTACTCCCTATGCTGAATGTAACTCCGTTATCTGCAAGGGCATCTCTAGGAAGATGTTAAAGAGTGTTGGAGAGAGTAGGCATCTTTGATGCATACCGATTGTTGTTCTGAACCAGTTTCCGATGGCGATGTTGTGAAGGACTGCACTAGTAGCCTTGTCATATAGGCTTTTGATGACTTCAATAATGAGGTCTACTTGTGTCTCCCCAGTTGTGGTGCACATCTTGGCCAACACTCTCATTGTTGCCCACAGAGCTGCATGTAAAGACTCGGTCAAATGCTTTCTCGAAGTCTACAAAAACATAATATAGATGGTGCTGTAGGTATTCCTCGCATCCAACCATACGCACCAAAACCTATGGCCAGCGCACCTTTTTCTACCAGGCCCCATCTATCTGGAATAAACTCTCTCATTCACTCCGTCACTCCACTTCTATGCTGTCATTCAAAACCTCTTTAAAAACTCATCTCTTCCATCTTCCTCACTACACTTTCCTCTTCATATTACACAACTGCTTTGTTTGGTCAGATTGTATTGTATGTCTAAACGTGCTAATGTTTGCCATTGTAAACACCTAGGGCTTGTAAAAGGTTAGGCGTATAAATTTACATTTCATTCATATTAGTCTGAGGCTGAAAATCTGTGCAGTGGGAATTCTCCCTGCCCTGAATCCTGCTTGTTCTTCAGCTATGATTTTTTCAGCTTGGGGTTTCAACCTGTTGAATATTATTTTCAGGAGGATCTTGCTGGGATGGATGATAAGGCTGATGGTGTGGGAATTTTTACACTCCTGAAGGTTTCCCGTCTTAGGAAAAGTGATGACAAGCGTCTGGTTCCATGGTGTAGGCCACTCCCCACAATGCCAGGTCTTGTTACAGATCATGGTGAGGGCGCCAATCATCACTTGTTTTTCTTGAAGCAATTCGGCAGGTATGTTATCCACTCCCTCTGACTTCCTCTTTTTCAGTGACTGCACTGCTGCCTCAACTTCTTCTCGGAGAATTGGGAGGATTTCTTCATCTTCTCTGTTCTGGGAACATGCTAGAACTGATGGGTCCCCGTTTGGTGTTTGACTGTAAAGGTCAGAGCAGTACTCTGTCCATCTATCCAAGACTTCTTGTTCTTCGGTAAGGCATATGCCAGACTTGCTTTGGATCGAGTAGACCTAGGGTTGTTTAACATTTGTCAGCCGCTTCATGATCTGGTAAGCCTTCTTGCAGTTGTTCTTGCTCAGACTGTTCCCTTTTTTCTGGCATTTAGCTTCCCTCCAGTTCTCCTTTGCTGTACGCATACCTTTTTGGGTGTCATTGTTGATTTTTAGGTAGGCATCAGCTCCATGTGAGGTGGTTTTTTTCATCTCTTCATGTTCACACAGGTCTAAAAGTTCAGATGTGACTCACAGTTTCTTTTTTGGGCGGTGCTTGCCAAGGATCTCAGTGGTGGCAACTGTCACTGCTGAGTTGAAGGTGGTGGCCATGCTGTTGACATCTACTTAAACAGCTCCCAAAAAAAGCAGTTTGAAATTTGCACAGTTCCTTACGAGAGAGAAAAAAAAAATTAAGAAGGTGTTGTTTGTAACCAGAATTGTTTGTGACCTGAGGAGTTCGTAACCAAAGGTATCACTGTATATAACATCCATTATTATTACTATTATTTTTTTTTAAATTATTATTATTGGATTACTATACCACATAGTTATTGTGTGGAAGATTTGTAAAAGAGATGTCAAGTTCCATTATTACCTCAGACTCCATTGGAAGTACACCTATGTACCTCTCGGGCTTCACCCACACCATCTTTGTTTCCAATGGGTCAGCGCTTTCTGTAACAAAGAAGTCAGCAAATGTATCATGGGTGATAGCAGTAGCACTGTTGGTTAGGACTGTGCTTTTCTATGCCAACATTCGAGAGTACAAACCCTGCAGAGAATGAATGTCTATGACTTAGATACAAGACTTTTCAGGTCACCCTGCAGAAGATGAATTTCTATGACTTAGATACAAGACTTTTCAGGTCACTCTGCAGAGGATGAATTTCTATGACTTAGATACAAGACTTTTCAGGTCACCCTGCAGAGGATGAATGTCTATGACTTAGATACAAGACTTTTCAGGTCACACTGCAGAGGATGAATATCTATGACTTAGATACAAGACTTTTCAGGTCACCCTGCAGAGGATGAATATCTATGACTTAGATACAAGACTTTTCAGGTCACCCTGCAGAGGATGAATGTCTATGACTTAGATACAAGACTTGTCAGGTCACCAGTGTTTTCTCCAGGTACTTATGTTTCCTCCAACCCTTCAGTAATGGTGTCAGATGCAGTCAATTTAAATAAAAAAATACAAATCTCCCAAAATTACCATTTGATTTCCTTTTTGTTTTCTAATAGCCACTTTTATTTACACTACATGTTTGACAGATGAAAATGTGTTTGTTGTATTGGTAGGAGTGCACTGACAGGGATGCTCTGCTGGATGGGTCGTCGCTAGGAGAAAAGGCCGACGTCATCGTCCTATGTCCAGTTCTGTATCGACATGTTGGTGCCAACTAAAGAGGTGAAGACTTACCCCAACAACAAGCCTTGTGTGACAAAGGAGGTGGCAGACGTCCTGATGAAGAGGAAGAAGGCGTTCAATGAGTAGACTCCAGATGACGTGAAGAAACTGCAGAAGGAAGTCAGAAGAGTGATCCTAAACAACAAGTGGAAGTTCAGGGACAAGGTCGAAGAAAACTTCGCATCTATAAAAATCCCATGAAACTGTGGAGCAACCTACAGACGATGACTGGCTATAAGCCATGGAAGAGGGCCTTGAATGTAGAGGACCAGTAGAAGTGGGCCAACGACCTAAACATCTTCCATGCCCGCTTTGACACCACTGACATCTCACTGAGCAAGCGAGTACTGTGGCTGACCTGAGTGAGAGAGACAACAGTGGGGAGGCACTGAGGGAGTAAGAGGTGAGTCAGCGCTTTAGACAGGTCATCCCCAGGAGTCCTTGTGGTCCAGTTCACGTTCCGGGAGCTGTACCCAGGAACTGCCATGACTCAGTGTTCACCATCCTGTTCCAGGAGTCGATGGACACTGGACACATTCCACCCCTTTGGAAGTCTTCCAACTTTATCCCTGTCCTTAGGAAACCCTCTCCTGCAAACCTGAATGACTATCGCCCTTTCGCTCTCACAAAACCCTCTCCCGCAACCGTCCATTCCTTTTAAGTACCTTGAGCGCATTGTCCTTCAACGACTGCGTGGGGAAACGCACCCACTCCATGACCCCATGCAGTTCGCATACACGCCCAACAGAAACACCGAAGACACCATCATCACCGTAGTCCACTCTGTATTGGGGCACCTAGAGAGGCCGAAGTCATATGCCAGAATTCTTTTCCTGGATTTTTCATTAGCTTTGAACACCATCCAGCCTCACCTAATGATGCGGAAACTGATGAAAATGAAAATGGACGCCAACCCCTTGATCATCAGATGGCTCTGCAGCTTTCTCACAGACAGAGTACAACGCGTTGTGATTAGGTCGTCCATCTCCGTGAAGGCATCTAAATACCTTCTTAATAACACAGGGGTTCCTTATGGCTGCGTCCTATTCACGGCATTCTTTATCCTCTACACGACCGACTGTCCCTGTATTGCTGAAGACGGCCTCCAAGTCAAGTTTTCTGATAACACGTCCCTAACCAGTCTTATCACAACGAGCGAGAGCTCGTACCGCTGCACCGTGGAAGAGCTCGTCAGATGGTGCGACGACAACCATCTCCTCCTCAACGTCTCTAATACAAAGGAGATGGTTGTTGACTACAGGAGGAGCACTCCGAGACACGACCCAATGGTCATTGGGGGTGAAATGGTGGAGGTGGTGGACCAAAACAAGTACTTGGGCTCCATCATCTATAACAACTTGGACTACCGCACGAGGACTGACAGGTTCCGCCGGTCCCTTCTGCCGAGCGCCATTCGAATCACAAACGTTATTCCTTGACTTCATGAAATCTGATCAGTTAGTCAGTCTGTCAGGCTGATAAATTTAGCCAGTCAGCCACAGTGTTTGCCTACCTGCCTGAGTGTGTGTGTGTGTGAGAGAGCGCGCGTGATTTAATTGAGTGTGAAATAGCGTGTCAGGGTGTGTGTACTGCGTGTGTGTTTGTATGATATAGCATATAGTAGATATATACAGTGCCTAATACAGTATTGTTGTTGTTGATGTTGTGAAAACTGTGCATTGTGTCTTTATGTGTCTGGTACAAGTGTGTGTGTGTGTGCGTGTGAATGTTAATTTTTCAAATAGTCTTGCTTTGTGATTTGGCTTAGCATGGGATGCTCATGCATGTACATGAGTAGCATGTGCTGTACAACTGTGGTTAATGTTTGTGGGTGGTGGCGCTGGTTTGTGATGGTGTGTCGGGGTGTACACAGGAGTGTACAGCGCAAGTATGTTTGGGATGTGGGATAGTAGTTGTTTTATTGTATGTGTTGCACTATTTATTTTTGTGTTTCTACATGTCATTTACAAAATATATATATTCTATATTTTACATTTACTATATTTGTGCAGTTGAAAGGCGAATTTCTATGTACATTTCATAGACCAACAAAGTCTCAGTCTGTCAGTCTGTCAGTCTCTTGTATCATGTGAACGTGTATGCTGGTTACAGATCACCACTTTAAGTCTGATTTAATAATAAGGCACAATTAGCATCCATTTATTTATTGATTTATTTATCTTGAATTATAAAACACAAGCACAGTTTTTAATCATTTAAGCCTGAATTACTGTGGGGCTTACACTACAAAAAATTCCCCCAATAGGAATTGTTCCTGTCACATGCATGTAGCATAGCTCACGAGTTTATTCTACACCTTAGGTCAAGAAAGTTGAAACTGTATAGCAGCCAAGCCACAATCACAATACAGATAACAACATGACAATTATGTCTAAGTATAAAACACTTCTGCTAAGAATAAAACACTAATATACTTACTATATCCCTCTGTGTCACTGTCAGGCTCTGTCTTCACAGTACACAGTTCTGAGTAATGTGGCTCCTGAAATCAAGAATGAGAATATAATTATTACTTTACAACAACTATCAGTACATTTGGATTACTGTACCACACAGTTCATGTGTTGAATTGTATAGAGGCATCAAGCTCAATTATTACCTCAGGCCCCACTGGATGTACATCAATATATGTCTTTGATGTCACCCGCACTTTCTTGGTGTCCAATGTCCAACTGCTTTCTGTAAAAAAAAATCAGCAAACAAATCATGGGCGAGTGCCATAGTGGATGATAAAACGGAACAGTTGTTGTCACTCACATCCATATTTATGTGTGGATCACAACAACTTGTGATCACTAAACAGTTGTTGTCACGGATATCCATAGTCCTATGTGGATAACACCAACTTGTGATCACTAAAAAGTTCATTTCAATGAAAATTGATCTTGACACTTGTGGAATTAAACATTGGTTCACTGGCACAAAAGGCAAGTTATTGAGCTCAGAGTCTGTAATATGAGATCTAGAGATGCAAAACTGTAAAGCATTTCAGCTACAATCACAATACAGTTTCTTTTTAAAAAACAGAACAAAAAACAAAACAAAAAATCATGACAAGCATTACTATCAGGGTTCTCCATTATGCTGAGAATGGGGCATAATCATGCCTTAAGACCCTCAAAATCATGCTTTAGAATCGCTGATCAGGTGTGAGAAATACGTCTTAAATGTTACAATTGGTGCAGAAAACACGCCTGAAAAAAACAATCTACAGGTGAAAAGATCATCAATGCATTTATAAAATTAACACGGCCATGCGACTGAAAAATATCTCGATGTTCATTAGTTTATCTGTTGCACTATCAACCAATTCCAAAGCTCCTAAATCATCTCGCTAAGCTTAGGAAGTGACATCATAGTTTGATGAGGTTTGTTATGCACAATGTGCCATGGTTACTTCCCTTGTTTCACTACAAAACTATCAATCATGGCGTTCTTCCATCGGCTTTCTTCCCCATTCCTTAAAATGCTTAACAAGGAGAGAAAAAACAAAAAAACAAAATAAAAGTGATTCCACTCCTTAGATTTACTGCAAATGGGGAGCCCTGACTATTATATGCTAATATACTTACCATATTCCTCAGTGTCACAGTCAGGTTCTGTCTTCACTTTACACAACAGTGAGATATGTGGCTCAGTCACATCACTGTCCGGTGCTGTCCTGCTTTCTGATTCTTCCTTTATGTTGAACTCACTTCCAGTCATGTTAGTGGTACGTCTGACAATCTGTTCACTGCTGCTGTGAGAAATATGATGGCTTTCTCTTCCTGCAATTTCTAAACAAAACAACAGCTTTCATGTAAATATTTCCTGGCAGCAAGCATAATGACAAACTGAAAAGCCATCACATAAGAACTTATATCTTTTCCTCTCACATAAATATGACAGTAAATAAACCTCCAAAGTGCAATCAAGGATGAACAAAGAACTGGTCTATTTCGCTATTTCCAATTAAAACAAATCCTGTTTTAAAGGAATGTTCTAGTCAGTTATCTTGTGTTTTTACTCGCCTTTTTCAACTTTTAATGAATTATCATTTTGTCCCAAGATCATGGCGCACCTCTACTGTAATACCAGTTGCTAAAAAGCCAAATGCCAGAGAAATGAATGATTTTAGGCCTCTCGCCTTGACCTCGGTGGTTTGTAAATGCATGGAAAAACTGCTCTGTAGTCAGCTGACTACCTCAGTGGCAAATCGCATGGACCCTCTGCAGTTTGCTTACAAGGCAAAATGCGGGGTAGAGGACGCAACCTTGACCTTACTTGATTCTGTTTCTAGACACCTTGATACCTCAGGTACTTTTGTCCGGTGCCTTATGATGGATTTCAGTTCTGCATTTAATACGCTTCAACCCCACTTACTAATCAAGCGTCTTCTTGACCTCGACGTTAGTCCAGGACTCGTTCTCTGGATTTGTTCCTTTCTCCGCGATAGGCCACAGAGGGTCAGTATTGACGGTATCTTGTCCGACGAGATTATTGTAAACACTGGGGCGCCGCAGGGCTGTGTCCTCTTGCCGGTTTTGTTTTCTCTCTATACCAACGAACTGACGTGCGACACCAGCATTTTTACTTTGATAAAGTTTGCGGATGATATGGCTCTAATAGGCAGGCTGAAAGATGAACAATCTCTCTTGCAATTTACTTCGATTTTACTTGTACGCTTCTTACCTGGTTCAGTGACAGTTAATTAAAACTAAACATAACTAAAACTAAAGAAATTTGCTTTGAAGAACACCGTGCGAGAGATCCTGCCCTGCTTCGCCCCCTGAAAATTGCATCTGAAAATGTAGAACAGGTTGAAACTTTTAAGTATTTAGGGACGGTTTTAGACAAGAACTTGAAGTTCAGTGATCATGTTGGTTTTATTTGCAAAAAGGCCAATCAAAGGATGTATCTAATACGAAAGTTGAAAACTTTTGGGGTCAATGTACATATCTTAGAAATAGTTTACAGATCTCTAGTAGAAAGTATTCTATGCTTTAACATTGTTACCTGGTTCGGAAATCTTGGCGTTAGAGACAGGAACAGACTCAACCGCATTGTAAACCTAGCTAGCAGAGTGATAGGAAAGACACAAAAGCCAATAACAGAAATATATAAAGATTTTGTAAAAAGTAAAGCTAGAAAGATCACGTCTGATAACATGTATGGCCACTCTTATGTACCAAGTGCAATCCGCATCTTAAATTTAAGCAAACTGTAATACCCTTAGTTACCTACATTTTTCTTCTGTGTACTGTGATGATGTAATGTAATATGATGTGAGTTGTGCAATGAAGTCAGCTATTTGTCATGCGTATGATTGTCTTAATTAATGTTTTATATAACAAAAACTGTTAATATTTCTTTTAGTTTTTAATCTTTCCGTCTTAGTCTTTGTGCTACTAAAGACAAATTTCCATGTTATTGTATTTTAACTATGGACAATAAAGATTCGTATTCGTAAACAACGTTGCCATAGTGAAGATCAGCACCCAGCATTCACTGCACAGTCCACACAAAAGGTCAGGAAAAAAACAATTTTGTTGGTGTTAGGGTGTGAGTGTGCTAACCCTGACAGTTATTCTAATCCTTTTCTATGATACCATTCTTCAAGGAGCGCTGATGTTAACATTTGCCACCACTTTGTGGCATCTGTAACGAAAAATCAATTTACATCGTAGTAAAATACATTTTGAATAAAGAAAAAAAAGATGAGCCATCCAATTCACAGGACAGTACTAATAGGAGAATGACAAAGCTTTCATTTTGACAGGCGTGGAAATTATATTTTTATGTACAGGTTGATACCACGATGTTGATCTTAACTGTCCTGTATTGGCTGCCTGTAGTTGTAAAATGTCAGTTTCCATGTTCAATGATGAATGTTTCATCACCGGAGCCAACTCACCTTGCGCATGCCACGCTTGCAATCTCATCCAGTCTACCACTGGATCCTCAGCAATGTCAATCTCCAGCTTTACCTCAGACAGCACTGGACTGTCTTCGTCCTCCATAACAGAGCACTGCAGCACTCGATGTTGCAAGACAACTGCACAACCTCAACATGAACAGGGGAAGTAATACCGAAAGTTTGCAGGAGTCACAAAGACAGGATGTCCATTTACTAAATCAAGTTTCGTATGTCTCCAAAGATTAATCTAACTAGCACTAGTAACATTTTGGAATACTTGCTTTATTATAGGGACTTTTACATTTATGTATATTTTTTATTTTTATAAGGCCTTTTACTTTTATGTTATATTTTCATTTTTTATAAGACTTTTCATTTATGTTATATTTTTATTTTTATAAGACTTTTACATTTATGTTATATTTTCATTTTTATAAGATTTTACATTTATGTTATTAGTTTTATTTTATAAGACTTTAAAATTTATGTTATATTTTTTTATTTTTATAAGACTTTTAAATTATGTTATATTTTTATTTTGCTAAGACTTTTAATTTAGTTATATTTTTTATTTATATAAGACTTTTACATTTATGTTATATTTTATTTTTTGATTTTTATAAGACTTTTACATTTATGTTATATTTTTATTTTTATAAGACTTTTACATTATGTTATATTTTATTTTGTATAAGACTTTTACATTATGTTACATTTTAATTTGTATAAGACTTTTACATTTATGCTATCTTTTTATTTTGATAAGACTTTTACATTCATGTTATATTTTTATTTTTATAAGACTTTTACATTTATGTTATATTTTTATTTTTATAAGACTTTTACATTTATGTTATATTTTTATTTTGATAAGACTTTTACATTTATGTTTTATTTTTGTTTTTATAAGACTTTTACATTTATGTTATTTTTTAAAGACTGAACATATTATTTGTGGCTTCTTTTGTTTGTTTGCTGAATGCATGTTTGTAAAGTTGTTCTTGTAACCTCTACTTCTCTCTTCATTGCTTCTTTATTCTATCAGTGACATTTTAATTTAAAAACAACAACACAATGCTCAGCATTTTATTTTTATAAACATTTTAATGCTTTATTTACAGCATATTCTTTTAGCTGTTAGAAACATGCAATGGAACAGTCTGTACACAACAACAAAGTGCTGTATTACACAGCCTGTACACAACAACAAAGTGCCATATTACACAGCCTGTACACAACAACAAAGTGCCATATTACACAGCCTGTACACATCAACAAAGTGCTGTATTACACAGCCTGTACACAACAACAAAGTGTTGTTAGTTATTCATTGCTTACAGGGTCCAGCGGACTGCAAAGAGCCGAATCAGGACCACAAAATCAAGTGCTTCATCAAATTGTCTGCATGAATAAAAGCATTCAATACTACAAATTGTACACATAAATTTTCACTTCAGTATGTATCAAAAACATATTGTTGCATCAAATAGAAAGCCAAAGAGAAAGCCTTACTACAAACTTCACACATATTTTTCTCTTTTGTATCTATAAACTTTGGTGCCTTCAAACTGCTACCTGTAGTGAAAGCTTTGTTACAAACATCACACACATGATTTTTCTCTCCTGTATGTATAACCTTATGTACCTTCACATCATTGGCCCCAATGAAAGCTTTATTACAAATAATACACACATGATTCTTATCTCTTGTATGTATAAGCTTATGTGTAAGTGTATGTATAAGCTTATGTGTCAGCAATACACAGCAAAATCATGTCATAATTATAGAGCTTAATTTGACAATGATGCAAACTGTATTCTTTTCCAAGTTTAGTATCCTCTGAGACTACTGGATATACCGGGCATTTGGGCTTTATTTGCTACAAGGGATGACAGAGAAAAGGGGACATAAAAATAATCAGCTAATTATCTAAGTGAAGTCGATCACAAAAGAAATTATAATAACATTGTTACCGAGGTTGATAATATTGCAGAGAATAACAGGTTTTACAAAATAGGTCTAATAAAGTAATAATACATAAATATTAACACTATATTAATTTTTAAACAAAAGTCTTACTTAGATATTATCCATTAAGTTTTTATTAATCCATTCAATTTTATTGTTTTGGAATGCAATCCTGGAACACTAGAGATCTCCTTTATTAGCTCCTGTAGTTGTAACAAGCATAAAGTAGTCATAGTAAAAAGGATCTGATTAGCATTAATACAAAAGGGCAGATTTTATATACATTTTTCACATGCATACCTACATGCAGTAACTCATCACATCCATATTCATGCACCATCAATCCTGAAATAAGCAATCTAACAGCAGGGTGACTCTCTTGTTATCTCCTTTACAATCAATGGTAAAATTCTACACATCATATAACTGGTATCATAAAGGTGGTTACAAACATCCCATGCCATACAATGTGCATTACAAACATCCCATGCCATACAATGTGTGTTACAAACATCCCATGCCATACAATGTGTGTTACAAACATCCCATGCCATACAATGGTGGTTACAAACATCCCATGCTATACAATGGTTGAACCAGGGGTCACACATATTGCATGTATTATATTTTCTACTATGCATTTCTCAATCTATGCTTCTTTTAGTACTCAACTTGAGTCAACACTTATCACATGCATAATGTGTCTTTATAGTATGTGACAACTGGTGATACCTCAAACTCCTAGCAAACATGTTGTCTCCTTTACATTCAATGGTTAAATGTTACACATAATATTCACTGACATTAAATACATTTTACACCATTTTTTCACCAGAATATGTTTGGGATACTATGTTTAAATTTTAATTTGAACATTGTTCACAATATTATTCGAGCCAATATGTGGAATTGCTGTCAAGAGTTAGTTGTTTATATGGTCCAGCAGACTGCAAAGAGCCGAATCAGCTTGGTTCAAAGAGGCTGTCAAGAGTTTTAGGCATTAAGATTTATTTTACATTGAGAAAAACTTTCAAAATGAACTGGAAAGCTTAGTTTTATGAGATGACTCATTGTGTTGTTTTGATCTTCTTTTCTGCCTCCAACCTATGTTACTGTAAGCTTCTTCAAGTTCTCAATTTAAATAAAAGCATTATTTCACAGCCGCTAATTGTCTTTTCTGTATGTACCAACTGTGATTCATCAAACTGTCAGCATGAATAAAAGCATTAGATATTACAAATATGTCATGTACATTTTCACTTCATTCTTTTAGCTGTTAGAAACATGCAATGGAACAGTCTGTACACAACAACAAACTGCTGTATTACACAGCCTGTACACAACAACAAAGTGCCATATTACACAGCCTGTACACATCAACCTGTATTGATGGTGCATGAATATGGATGTGATGAGTTACTGCATGTAGGTATGCATGTGAAAAATGAATATAAAATCTGCCCTTTTGTATTAATGCTAATCAGATCCTTTTTACTATGACTACTTTATGATAACATGTGTTGCTTCAAATCGCCAGCCACAGAGAAAGACTTAATACAAAATCAGAAACATGATTTTTCTCAATACAAAATCAGAAACATGATTTTTCTCTTCTGAACATGTAAGTGTATGTCTCTTCAACTTGCAAGCTGAAAGAAAAGATTTTCTTAAAAATGTCAAACACATGATTTTTTTTGTCCAGAATGTGTCAACTTGTGTTTCTTCAAATTGCTAACCAAAGTAAAAGCTTTATTACAAGTCTCACACACATGATTCTTCTCTCCTGTATGTATAAACTTATGTACCATCAAAAAGCCAGCTATATTGAAAACGTTATTACAAACATCACACACATGATTCTTCTCTCCTGTATGTATAAGCTTATTATGTACCTTCAAATTGCAGGCAAGAGTGAAAGCTTATTACAAATATTACAAACATGATTCTTCTCTCCTGTATGTATAAGCTTATCTTCCCTCAAATGGCCAGCCTTAGTGAAAGCTTTATGGCAAATAATCACACACATGATTCTTCTCTCCTGTATGTATAAGCTTACGTTTCTTCAAATCACTCATCACACACATGATTCTTCTCTCCTGTATGTATAAGCTTATGTTTATTCAAATCACCAGCATGAGTAAAAGCTTTATTACAAACATCACACACATGATTCTTCTCTCCTGTATGTATAAGCTTATGTTTTTTCAAATCACCAGCACGAGTGAAAGCTTTATTACAAATATCACACACATGATTCTTCTCTCCTGTATGTATAAGCATATGTTCCTTCAAACGGCGAGCCTGAGTGAAAGCTTTATTACAAACATCACACACATGATTCTTCTCTCTGGTATGTATAAGCTTATGTTCCTTCAAATAGCCAGCCTGAGTGAAAGCTTTATTACAAACATCACACACATGATTCTTCTCTCCTGTATGTATAAGCTTATGTTTCTTCAAATCCCAAGCATGAGTGAAAGCTTTATTACAAACATCACACACATGATTCTTCTCTCCTGTATGTATAAGCTTATGTACCTTCAAATTGCTAGCCTGTGTAAAAGCTTTATTACAAATATTACAAACATGATTCTTCTCTCCAGTATGTATAAGATTATGTTTCTTCAAATCACAAGCATGAGTGAAAGCTTTATTACAAACATCACACACATGATTCTTCTCTCCTGTATGTATAAGCTTATGTACCTTCAAATTGCCAACCTGAGTGAAAGCTTTATTACAAACATCACACACATGATTCTTCCCTCCAGTATGTATAAGCTTATGTAACTTCAATTGGACAGCAAGAGTGAAAGCTTTATTACAAACATCACACACATGACTCTTTTCTCCGGTATGTATAAGCTTATGTTCCTTCAAATAGCCAACCTGAGTGAAAGCTTTATTACAAACATCACACACATGGTTCTTCTCTCCTGTATGTACAACCTTTACCTTATGTCTATTCAAATCACCAGCATGAGTGAAAGCTTTATTACAAACATCACACACATGATTCTTCTCTCCTGAATGTATATAAGCTTATGTTTCTTCAAATCACCAGCACGAGTGAAAGCTTTATTACAAACATCACACACATGATTCTTCTCTCCTGTATGTATACGCTTATGTACCTTGAATTGGCCAGCATGAGTGAAAGCTTTATTACAAACATCACACACAAGTTTCTTTTGCTCTCCGGTCTTCTGTTTCTGCTTTGTCTCTCTTCTACACTCACGATCTTTAAGACTGACTTCACTGTGTGGAGTGACTGAGGCAGAAGAGAACTTGACCAATAATGACTGTGGTGTTGAGTTGACAGTAAGCAGTTGTGTAGCACATGCAATTGGAATCTGAAAAAGAAAACCAAGATTTACAAAAAAATACTAACTATAAAGTGTTCATTATCATCATCATCATCATCATTATCATCATCATCATCATCATCATCATCATCATCATCATCATCATCATCATCATCATCATCATCAAAGTGGTCCTGAATCGGCTCTTTGCAGTTTGCTGGACACTATAAACAATGACTAACTAATCTTTAGTATTTTTTGTATTAATATAATCGATTATTATTATACCATTATCACAACAACAATGTGTTGAGTTTCTTGATAATAGTTAAAGTAAACCTACTTCAGTCCTGACAATTACAAGGATATATTAATTTGCAATAACAACCAGGGTGTTGCGGACTTGTATTAATTTCTCATTTCGGGTGCCTGTGACGTGGATTAATTGTTTTATAGCTAATCACTCTTCTGTTGCAAATAACATTATTATTTTTCGGTTTGCACGTGTAGTTGGTTGGCGTATATATGAATCTGATTAGATGTTCACATACGGTTCAAAAATCCATAATTTGGGTGGTTTATAGGCGTTTCGCCGGATGGTCGATTCGCCGGAAAGGCCTGGTCGATTCGCCATTGGTCGATTCACCAATAGGTCGATTCACCGACATGTAATTCAATCACTTGTAGACGGACCGCTAGCCCTAACCCTAACCCGTTTCGAGCGGTATATGTGTAGCACTGCCTTACCCTACCCGTCGAGGCACTGCCTTACCCTACCCGTCGTTCTAGAATTTTTTCTTGTCGTACGGTCCCGTAGGAGCAGCCACTTGGACGTTTCGCCTGAAAATCTGATTGGTCGATTCGCCGGATTCGGCGAACGTGATTTCCGGCGAAACGACCATGTACCATTTGGGTCAGCACTTAGACTTTAGATGTTTGTTTTTTTAGGTCTCAACAAGTAACATCACTGTCACGTCCCCCGAGCGGGTTCAGTGACGTCAGCACATAAAGCGAGTGGAAGGAATAAAACTCAAACAAAATAAACCAACACAAAAATGCCAGAATACAGTCACACTCTTTTATTCTACAATCAACATACAAACACAGGACAAATGGGAACTAACCTTCCCCCAACCCCTAAATAGACCCCCGTCCCAATACTAACTAACAATTACCTCCCCTTGCAACAAACCCCAAACAGAACTAAACAACAGCAGTTTCTTTACAAGTGTGTACAACAAAATCAAAATCAACAAATCAATTCAAATGCAAGTCTTCAAATAATAAGCAATGGCGTTGAATCATAAACTATTATCTAGGCGAAGCTGTGGCACAGAAGTAATGTCTCAATGTTCTTGTCAAGTGGCTCAGAGAGCTAAACAGTCTCTTTCACAATAAGCGGATGATTCTTCTAACTAAATGAATATGTTTTTAGGTGTGTGCAATGTGAGTCTGTGTGTGCATGAATTAGGTATGAAAACCTCCTGTAAATGTGTTGCCTCGATACATAGACAAAACCTGCAGCAGTGTAAGAGATCACCACAACACTACTCTGTTGTAAAGGCAAAGGCACACCCCAGGCTGGCTAGGACCCAGTCAGCGTCAACAACAGCAACATCAGTACAGCATAACAGGCAACATCAGAGGCAACAGTGTTGAAATAATGCGTAGAAATAAACAGGTGGAAGAAACACGTAGAAGTAATACGTAGAAGTAATAATCAGCCCACACCTGTAAGCATATACACAGTCTTAACAATATGCCCACAAAACAATAAACACTATATAATATAACATAACACGCCGTCCTCCGTCCACCATCTTGACCTGTATAATTATGAATACCATGATAATAATACAAGATACTATACACACATTTCAATAATATAAATCAACCTTTGATGCTAAATAATTCGCATCTTCTATAAACACAAACCTTTATATAAATGCACATAATCATTGCGACCTCACTTCAATCACACAGTCCTGATTCATTCCGCCCCCCTTCATCACCACCGTCACCCCCAACAATTATAGCACATCACGATTACCTCCCTTCATTCATACTACCTTGCCATACTATACTATAAACATGCTTCTTTCATAATCACCACTTCATCTTTCTTCAGTATAATACGTTCTATCGCTCTCTCCATACATACACCCCCACTCTCTCTCTCTCCCTCTATATTCCCCATCGTCGCCTTTGACCCACTTTTATAACAACAACAGCAACGACATTTCCCCATCACATATCCAATAAGAAAATCATAAGAAAATCATATAAAATCAACAAAATTCATTATACATCCTAAAATACATCCCCTTCCCCACACTCATTACCACTCATACACGTACGCAGTTCTCGGAGCGCGCCACTAAAGAATTGAATGACAGGATTTGCTCACCTTATAGGCCCCGGCTTGTGACGCCCTTTACCCCAACACCACAACACGACACAACACTGGCACAATACAATGGGTTAGTCTTTTTGAGAGTCACTTTCTCTTGCTATTGCACGTTACTTCACTTTCCAAATAACACTTATACTGAGGATGAGGTCACCTTAGCTCTGGTACAGACACTAAGTCTTGGTGGGTGTTCAATCGAGAACTACACACACCTTAAGTATGGAACTCTACATTCGTTGACGAATGGCAGTTAACATCTTCCTTTCGAATTCTAAACATCCTTATCCCGACGAGGGCATAAGACCTTGGGTGGCTATATAAACAATAAACACACCCTTCCAACAGTACCCTACACTACAATGACCTCTGTCACAGGGTTGCTGCCTCGTTAGAATTCGTTCCTCTCGCAACAGCATCTCAAACCACTCTGCCCTCCAAAACCGCGCCGGCCACAAGCAAAATAGTCGAGCTCTCGTCAGTATGCACGTTCTTTATTACGCGTATCCCTATTCGAAATTGGCCGACTCCCTGTCTTCTACGAATCGCACGGACTTTACGAAACTGCACTTTCATACGCAAAAAAGTAAATCGGTCACGCTATTCTATGTACAACAGATACGGAGAAATGTAACTTCCTAAAAAGTGTAACTCTCCCTGCCATCTGAAAACTCGTGTCGTCACACAACCCCCCCCCCCCCCCAGTTCTTAACACCTTGAAGAACCTTAACTACGACGCGAATTTCCTACCCCTACTCTACTGAGCGTTTCTGCTGAGGAAATCTGCTGGAACGTTGTCCTTCCCAGAAATGTGCTCCACAGACATTGAGAAAGGTTGCAGCTGAAGTGCCCATCTCATCAGTCGGCTGTTGGTGTTCTTCACCTGCTGTAGGTACTGCAGTGGCATATGGTCAGTCTGCACTACGAAAGTACGTCCGTACAGGTATTGACTGAACTTCTGCACACCCCACACCAACGCTAGACACTCCCTCTCAATGGTCGAATAGTTTCTCTCGGGTTTCGACAGTTTCTTGCTTGCACACGCAACAGGCTGTAGCCCCTGCCCCCTGTCCTGGCTCAAAATGGCCCCTACTCCATCCTCCGACGCATCTGTCTGTAGCACAAATGGTAGGGTGAAGTCCGGTAGACAGCACACAGGGTCAGAGCACAGCTTCTCCTTCAGTGTGCAAAATGCAGCTTCGCATGCTTCGGTCCATTGTACCGCCCCTGGCTTGCCTCCCTTGGTCAGATCGTGTAGTGGCGAAGCAATCGCTGAAAAGTTGGGTACGAACCGCCTGTAGTACCCGGCTAAACCCAAAAATGAGCGCACTTGCCGCTTGGTCGTTGGTCGTGGTGCATCCCGGATTCTCTCCATCTTTGACATCTCAGGACGAATTTCTCCCTGCCCAACCACATGCCCAAGATACTCTACTCTTCGGAAACCCAAGTAACACTTTGATGGTTTGGCGGATAGCTGCACCTCACGCAACCTAAGGAAAAGACGTGCCAAGCATTCCAGGTGTCTCTGCTTGGTAATGGTGGCTACCAACAAGTCGTCGACAAAATTGTCGATCTCCGACATTCTCAGGGGTGCCAGTAGCTTCCGCATCATGCGAGAAAAGACTGCTCCCGCCGTCTTCAGCCCAAACGGCATCACGGTCCACTGAAATTGTCCCTCTGGCGTTGTAAACGCTGTCTTCGCTTTATCTCCCTTGTTCATAGGCACTTGCCAGTAACCTTTGGTCAAGTCGATCTTGGTGAGATACTTGGCCCCTGACAGTTTGGAAAACAGGTAGTCGATGTTCGGCAATGGTTCCGCGTCGAATACGACGTGCTTGTTTAACTTCCGGAAATCTACGCAGAAACGCATCGTGCCCTCCTTCTTCTTTACCAACACGATGGGCGAGCTGTATGGCGAACTGGCCCTCTCAATGACGCCCATCGCTAGCATCGCTTCCACTTCCTTCTTAATGGTCTCGTGATGCGAATGGGGAAGTGGGTACTGCCGCGTCCTCACTGGAATGTCGCTGTCCACCCGTATTTCGCACACGTCCAGTGTAGTGCGTAGTGGCAAGTCGGTTAGGACATCCTCAAACTGCCACACCAGCTCCTGCAATTCTTCCCGTATTTCTGGGCAATTGTCGTCCATCTTCACGTCGCGGGGCGTCTCTGATGCTGTCAAGGTGATTACGGGAATATCCCCAAACACCGGCATAGTTTCCTCCTCCTCTACCCCCTCGTCGTCTACGACGATCGTAGCCACCGTCGCTCTGGTGTGGAACTTCTTCAAGAGATTGGCGTGGTATAGTTTGCTTTTCCCACGCATCCTGATCCGGTAGTCGCACTCTCCCACGCGTTCGATCACCTCGTACGGTCCTCGCCATGCTAGCTGCAACTTGTTGTGCTTTTCTGGCAACAGTAGCAACACTTGATCCCCCGCGTTGAACAAACGCCGTTTCGCTTTCTTATCAAAGTGCCGCTTCTGCTTGGCTGACGCGGTTCTGAGGTTTCCTTGTGCCAACTTACACGTCTCCTCGATGCGATTACGCAAGTCTACCACGTACTGGCTACTCAATTTCACCTCTTCCTCTTGTATCTCCTTGGTCCAGAGGTCTCGCAACACAGCCATCGGTCCCCGCACGGTCTTTCCATATAGAAGCTCGAAGGGAGAGAACCCTGTAGACTCCTGTGCTACTTCTCGGTATGCAAATAGTAGCGCTGGAATGTAGCGGTCCCACGCTGTAGGTTGTTCTGTGGCTAACTTCTTGAGCATGGACACTAGCGTCCCGTTGAATCGCTCAACCAATCCGTTGCACTGTGGATGATACGGTGTGGTAGCTTTCCCGTGGATCGACAGTAGTCTGTTCATCTCCCGCATGACTTCAGACATGAATTGCGTCCCTTGATCTGTCAAGATTTCCCTAGGAACGCCCACCCTCGACCAAATCTCCCACAGCGCTTCTGCCACCCTCTCTGCCTCTATGCCCTTGAGCGGTACAGCCTCGGGATAGCGTGTGGCATAGTCTACTACCACTAGGATGTACATGTTACCCCGATCTGACTTGGGTTTGATGGGTCCCACAATGTCTACAGCCACCCTCTGAAATGGCTCGTCCACCAGCGGAAGTTGCTGTAGTGGTACCTTCCTCACCCGTCCCCTCGGTACTACCTTCTGACATTCTGGACAACTGGCGCAATACCTCCGTACTTCGGCACACATTCCCGGCCAATAGAACGTTCCCCAGATCCGCTCCCTGGTACGTTTCCCTCCCAAATGCCCAGCCATGGGTGGATCATGAGCCAACTGAAGGATCCCCCCTCTCAACTGTTTCGGGACTACCAGTTGCGTGACCTGGCTACCCCTCTTCGTGTGTACCCGGTACAACACCCCCTTCTTCTTGCGAAACTCAGCTGACGCCCTACCCGACGCTATCGCCCCACCACTCTGTGCCAACGTTCTCGCCTTCGCGAGCGTCTCGTCGGTCTCTTGCATCCTGATCAGCTCTGGGGTGCTAACAGAGATCTGGGATGGTTCGACTACTGCTAAGGGTACCTCCCTCTTCTTCTCGGCCTTCACCTGCGCCCGAGTCTGCACTGCTGCAGCCATCGCGCATTCACCTCCGAACAAGGAAACAGGACTCTTTTCCCCGCTATCAAACGTTACCCAGTTACCCAGGATGATATCGGGCCCGTCCTCGAAAACCACTAGCTCCACCCTTCCCCTGACCAGCGCACAATCCAACTCCACCCAGGCTGTAGGTAGCAGACCCACGTTCGATCGATTCGCCAAGCAAATCTCGACAGTCCGACCCGTCAAATCAGCTGGTTTGACTAACCTGCTCGCGACTGCCCCTATCTCCGCACCCGTATCTCTCAATACTCGAACGTCCTGCCCGTTCGCCCTACCTTGGCCCCATGGATCATAAGGTTTGATTGCACACACGCTAGCCCGAGGTGCGGTCTCCGTGGAAATAGTCCGTCCCACTGTAACCTGGCCTACTGTCTGAGGTTTGACCTTGCAGTCCCTGACCACATGCTTCTCCGACCCACATCGGTAACAACGACGTACCCCACTACCCCCTTCCGTCCTTCCTACCTTCTGACCCTGACTTCCCCGGTTGCTAGGTTGCTGAGGAGCCTCCGGTCGTCTGGGAAAACTGCGTCTCTGACTGGGTAGTACGGGTGCCGGTGCTGATGCTGCCCGCTTGGCATCCACTACACGCTGTGCTAACTCTGCTGCGGCATGGCTAGTTTCAGGTAGATTCTCCCTCACGTAGATCTCTAACTCGGTAGTCATGATGGAGAAAAGCTGCTCTCCAATGAAGGTGTCTAGTACCTGCTCTACGTCGGTGATGTTTTTGCCGGCGAGCGAAACCCATTTCTTCACTAACGACCCTAATCTCACTACTAGCTGAGGAAACGTCTCTGCAGCCTCCTTCTTGGCCTCTCGAAACTGCCTACGATAGTAGTCGGCGTCCTTCCTGAAGCGTTTCAACAGAGCGTTTCTCACGGTGTCGAAATCCTGGGCTTGCTCAGGCGTTAGACGAAGGTAAGTATCCCGGGCTTCCCCTTGTAACAAAGGCGCTAGCCTAACCGCCCATACCTCCCTCCTCCAACCCTGAACCTCGGCCACCCGTTCGAACATCTGGAGGTAGGCCTCCACATCCTCCCTCTCCTCCAAGGGTTTCAGTTTGACTGAGTATGCTGCCTCTCTATCTCTAGCCCTATTCTCCCTCTCTCTCTGAGCTGCTCTGTCGTCATCTCTAATTCTTCGCTCCTCCTCTAGCTTCATTTCTAGCATTCTTCTTTCCGCCTCTCTAGCTACCCTTTCTGTCTCTAGCCTAAGCTCCAAAAGCCTCCTCTCATCTGCCCTCGCTTCCCTCTCCTCCCTCTTTTCTTCCTCCTTCTCCCTCCGTTCTTCTTCCCTTCTCTCTTCCTCCCGTTCCCTTCTCAACTCACTAACTACATAGTGTGCCAACGCTCCATCTCGGAAACCCAGACTTTCCCCAACCTGCCTAAGCCTCTCGCTATCGCTGAGCGCGACCTCGACTTTGCTCTGTGCACCGGGCGATCTGGCATACATCTTAGGCATAGTGGTCTGAGTACTCACTGCGTAAGGTTCTTCCAACAACCCTGTCACTGAGCCGTCATCACCGAAGTCCTGATCCTCCTGCTCAGCTTCCTCCTTACGAGTCCTAGCGTCGCGGCGCATCGCGGCTCGAGCATCCCGCGTAGCCATGTCGGAAAAGAAGGGAAGAACAGATGTTAGTATACACAAAACAAATAACACTTAACTGATACAAACACCTAACAGAATGAATACGCAACACAACAGTCACAGGAGCCGAGGAATCGTTCACCGTCGTACCCCTAAAGGCGAGCAAGTGAACCCTGCAACTCAATTCCCCGTTAATGCTGCACTCCGAGTGTGTTCCCTAGTGCAAACACCCACACTCCCGCCAACCGCCCGCTGCGTACCCTTTCACACAACAACTCAAACACACAACATACACATCTGGCACTACCCTAACAAAATAAATGAGTTTATCCCACTTCTGACACCAAAATGTCACGTCCCCCGAGCGGGTTCAGTGACGTCAGCACATAAAGCGAGTGGAAGGAATAAAACTCAAACAAAATAAACCAACACAAAAATGCCAGAATACAGTCACACTCTTTTATTCTACAATCAACATACAAACACAGGACAAATGGGAACTAACCTTCCCCCAACCCCTAAATAGACCCCCGTCCCAATACTAACTAACAATTACCTCCCCTTGCAACAAACCCCAAACAGAACTAAACAACAGCAGTTTCTTTACAAGTGTGTACAACAAAATCAAAATCAACAAATCAATTCAAATGCAAGTCTTCAAATAATAAGCAATGGCGTTGAATCATAAACTATTATCTAGGCGAAGCTGTGGCACAGAAGTAATGTCTCAATGTTCTTGTCAAGTGGCTCAGAGAGCTAAACAGTCTCTTTCACAATAAGCGGATGATTCTTCTAACTAAATGAATATGTTTTTAGGTGTGTGCAATGTGAGTCTGTGTGTGCATGAATTAGGTATGAAAACCTCCTGTAAATGTGTTGCCTCGATACATAGGCAAAACCTGCAGCAGTGTAAGAGATCACCACAACACTACTCTGTTGTAGAGGCAAAGGCACACCCCAGGCTGGCTAGGACCCAGTCAGCGTCAACAACAGCAACATCAGTACAGCATAACAGGCAACATCAGAGGCAACAGTGTTGAAATAATGCGTAGAAATAAACAGGTGGAAGAAACACGTAGAAGTAATACGTAGAAGTAATAATCAGCCCACACCTGTAAGCATATACACAGTCTTAACAATATGCCCACAAAACAATAAACACTATATAATATAACATAACACGCCGTCCTCCGTCCACCATCTTGACCTGTATAATTATGAATACCATGATAATAATACAAGATACTATACACACATTTCAATAATATAAATCAACCTTTGATGCTAAATAATTCGCATCTTCTATAAACACAAACCTTTATATAAATGCACATAATCATTGCGACCTCACTTCAATCACACAGTCCTGATTCATTCCGCCCCCCTTCATCACCACCGTCACCCCCAACAATTATAGCACATCACGATTACCTCCCTTCATTCATACTACCTTGCCATACTATACTATAAACATGCTTCTTTCATAATCACCACTTCATCTTTCTTCAGTATAATACGTTCTATCGCTCTCTCCATACATACACCCCCACTCTCTCTCTCTCCCTCTATATTCCCCATCGTCGCCTTTGACCCACTTTTATAACAACAACAGCAACGACATTTCCCCATCACATATCCAATAAGAAAATCATAAGAAAATCATATAAAATCAACAAAATTCATTATACATCCTAAAATACATCCCCTTCCCCACACTCATTACCACTCATACACGTACGCAGTTCTCGGAGCGCGCCACTAAAGAATTGAATGACAGGATTTGCTCACCTTATAGGCCCCGGCTTGTGACGCCCTTTACCCCAACACCACAACACGACACAACACTGGCACAATACAATGGGTTAGTCTTTTTGAGAGTCACTTTCTCTTGCTATTGCACGTTACTTCACTTTCCAAATAACACTTATACTGAGGATGAGGTCACCTTAGCTCTGGTACAGACACTAAGTCTTGGTGGGTGTTCAATCGAGAACTACACACACCTTAAGTATGGAACTCTACATTCGTTGACGAATGGCAGTTAACATCTTCCTTTCGAATTCTAAACATCCTTATCCCGACGAGGGCATAAGACCTTGGGTGGCTATATAAACAATAAACACACCCTTCCAACAGTACCCTACACTACAATGACCTCTGTCACAGGGTTGCTGCCTCGTTAGAATTCGTTCCTCTCGCAACAGCATCTCAAACCACTCTGCCCTCCAAAACCGCGCCGGCCACAAGCAAAATAGTCGAGCTCTCGTCAGTATGCACGTTCTTTATTACGCGTATCCCTATTCGAAATTGGCCGACTCCCTGTCTTCTACGAATCGCACGGACTTTACGAAACTGCACTTTCATACGCAAAAAAGTAAATCGGTCACGCTATTCTATGTACAACAGATACGGAGAAATGTAACTTCCTAAAAAGTGTAACTCTCCCTGCCATCTGAAAACTCGTGTCGTCACAATCACCTTGATGTTCATTGGTGTGGCGACCAAGATTGGTGCCCAGAATTGGTTCAACAGGTTGTTGTGTAGATGTTATGTCTAGAAACAGTTAGAATAACCAGTCACTAGGGGAAGTTCTTGTGAGTATCGAGTATTTATTTGATTCGATGTGTGCATAATGGAGAAAGAGAGAGGAGGGGTGAGGTGGAGTGTGGTGGAATTAATGGTAGTTGTTGCATTCATCGAAATTGCTTCAATCTAGTTCATTTGGATTCATTATTTCATGGTTCTGGCAAGTCTGGCATATGCCTTACACAAGAACAAGAACTATTGGACAGATGGATAGAGTACTGCTCTGACCTTTAAAACCACACACCAAATGGAGACCCATCAGTCCTAGCATGTCCAGAGAACAGAGAAGAAGAAGAAATCCTTCCAATTCTCTGAGAAGAAGTTGAGGCAGCAGTGCAATCGCTGAAGAAGGGGAAGTCAGCGGGAAAGAACAACATACCCGCGGAACTGCTTCATGCATGCAGGACAAGAAGCGATGATTGACACACTCCCCATTATCTGTAAAAAGATCTGGCAGAGTAGGGAGTGGCCTATATCATGGACCCAGTCGCTTGTCATCACTCTTCCCAAAAAGGTAACCTTCAGGAATGTGAAAATTATCGCACCATCAGCCTCATCAGCCATCCCAGCAAGGTCCTCATGAAAATAATACTCAACAGGTTGAAAACCCAAGCTGAACAAATCATAGCTGAAGAGGAAGCAGGATTCAGGGCAGGGCGAAGTACCACTGAACAGATTTGCAATCTCAGAATTATCCGCGAGAAATACCTACAGCACCAACAACATCTATGACATGTGTTCGTAGACTTCAAAAAGGCGTTTGACCGAGTCTGGCACTGAGCGAAACAATCAGGGTTGCTGAGGCCAGGGAAAGATGGAGTACGCTCTTTAAATGATCATCTGTGGTGCCCCAACGGCCTCCGAGTTACAGGATAGGATAAGATAGGATTTCATGGTTCGCATTTCAAACCTAAATTGAACGTGATTATGAAAAAAGAAACCATATGAATAACTGGTTGACACTATATCTAATAGTGGCCATGTATGCCTTTGTCTGTATTTCTGTCCAGCGGAAGAGGGCGCTGATGTACACAAGGGTGTTGCGGATGTCCTGGTGGAGAGTTTCTTCATGTCCCTATTCCCAGCCAACCCTATGTACTCAGTACCAAACCTTTAAACGACGGATGACCCTTTCCGCATTTTCCCCAAAATATCCTCAGGAATAGTGATCCCCAAGCCATTGGACGTAGAGGTCGGTCGTGTTCGAGTGATGTTGAGGGCTCTGCGATCACATCATAGTCGTTGACATCTCATGCAATTTTAATGAGAGTGAGTCTGCAACGTCTGCTTTCAGCTATGAATCGTAAGTACTGTACTGGTGGTCGACAAAGGCTTACGGGGCAGAGAGCTGAAGAAAGGATCGTCATCCCTTTTCGCTTAAATCGCTGCTTCGTGTTAATCATCATTGCAGTCTTCATCGTGGCTCATCGGTCGTCTAAATCGACATTACTGTCAGAAATAATTGGAAGCCGACGATGCTGTAGTTACTTTGAGAGAGAAGAGTTATAACCCTTTGTAACGGCATCAAAGAAGGCTAAGGCCAACGACGAAATGAACAATCTTATCATTATCGTCATAGTAGTCATCATCACTGTCATACAAATCATCGTCATCATCATCATCACAGTCAGCAATTACATCACCATCTTCATTTTGACTTTGTATGTTACACAATATCTGTTGAATGAGTGATTGTCCGTTCGTAGTAAAGTTTGTTCAGCATTTAATATTGTGTTTGCGTCAAATTTTTCGGAGTTCCTGTTGTTCTTTGCATGAAAGAACAGGTCCTATATTAACTCTTAAACACATGGGGCACACACATAGCAAGGAGCGAACTTATGTGACTTAGTTACTAGACTATTGAAGTCACCGAGTGTTTTCTCTGGGTACTCCGGTTTCCTCCCTCCCTTCAATAAATTATAATTATAATGATATCGGATGCAGTCACAATGAAAATGTAAAAAAATAAAAATTTGATTTCCTTTCAATTTTCTAATAGTGATTTCCCTGTCTTCTCACCACATGTTTGAGTGATAGATGTGTTTGCTGTGTGTACCACATGTTTGAGTGATAGATGTGTTTTTTGTTTGCCACATGTTTGAGTGATAGATATGTTGGTTGTGTGTATCACATGTTTGAGTGATAGATGTGTTTGTTGTGTGTGCCACAATGGGTGAAACATGTCAGTGTGTTTGTTGTGTGTGCCACAGTAGGTGAAACATGTCAGTGTGTATGTTGGTACAAATGGCCAAGCTGATGGGTGATTTGGGGAACAGCGCCTACAGTGGTTCCTCTGGTTACAAATCAAGTTCTGGAAACGTTCATAACTTACAGTGGTACCTTGATTAACAAACCAAGTTCTGGAAATGTTCATAACCTACAGTGGTACTTCGATTAACAAACCAAGTTCTGGAAATGTTCATAACCTACAGTGGTACCTCGATTAACAAACCAAGTTCTGGAAATGTTCATAACCTACAGTGGAACCTCGATTAACAAACCAAGTTCTGGAAACGTTCATAACCTACAGTGGTACCTCAATTAACAAACCAAGTTCTGGAAACGTTCATAACCTACAGTGGTACCTCGATTAACAAACCAAGTTCTGGAAATGTTCATAACCTACAGTGGTACCTCGATTAACAAACCAAGTTCTGGAAACGTTCATAACCTATAGTGGTACCTCAAGTTACAAACCAAGTTCTGGAAACGTTGATAACCTACAGTGGTACCTCAAGTTACAAACCAAGTTCTGGAAAGGTTGATAACCTACAGTGGTACCTCGAGTGACAAACCAAGTTCTGGAAACATTCGTAATCCGAAAACATTGAAATCAATGAAATTGAGGCAATCCGTTTTAAGAAAAAAGAATCGTTCTTTTTTATTTACATCCTGTCATTTACCTGACAAAAGGCAATCAATACGTGTACTTGTATTACATACGGAGAAAAAATATGTGTTCTTGTATTCCTATCCTATCCTATCCTGTCCCATAACCCGAAGGTCGTAGGGGCACCACAGATGATCGTTTAACCAGCATACTCCATCTTTCTCTGTCCTCAGCAGCCCTCATGGCTTCGCTCAGTGTCAAACCAGTCCATTCTCGAATGTTGTCCTCCCACCTCTTTTTCGGTCTCCCCCTTCTTCTACCTCCTTGCACTGTGCCTTGCAGAATGGTCTTTGCAAGGCCTGATGATCTGGTGACGTGGCCATACCATCGGAGTTTCCGTTTCTTCACCACTGTGAGCAGGTCATCGTGTTGTCCAATGGCTTGTGTGATGGTCTGTCGGACTTCGTCGTTGGTGATGTAGTGGGTATAGGAAATGCACAGAAGTCTTCTGTAGCACCTCATCTCCATGCTTTGTATTCTTCGTTGGAGATCTGCTGTGAGGGTCCATGCTTCGCAAGCATATAGGAAGATGGAGATGACCAGAGAGCGCAGCAGTCTTACTTTGGAATGTAGACTGATGGTTCTGTCTTTCCAAATGGGCTTCAACCTTGTCAGGGCAGCAGTTGTTTGTGCGATCCTGGAGAGGACTTCCTGTCGAGACCCATTGTCTGACACAATGGCTCCTAAATATTTGAAGCTGTGCACTGTGTTGAGGGATTGGCCTTGTACTTTGATGTCCGTGTTGATGCCATTGGTGTTGTTGGTCATCATTTTGGTCTTCTCTGCACTTATTTCCATTCCATAAGCTCTGGAGGTGGTGTCAAGCCTCTGTACAAGCTGTTCAAGTTCTTGTTCCTCTCCAGCCAATCCATCAATATCATCCGCAAAACGAAGATTGGAGATTGCTCTGCCCCCTATGCTGACTGTGCCTTCGTGATCTGCAAGAGCATCTGACATGATGCGCTCTAGGAAGATGTTGAAGAGTGTTGGAGAGAGTAGGCATCCTTGACGCACACCGATTGTTGTTCTGAACCAGTTCCCGATGACGCTGTTATGGAGGACTGCACTGGTAGCCTTGTCATACAGGCTTTTGATGACTTCTATAATTTTAGGGCTGATGTTGTACACTTTCATGGTTGCCCATAGAGCTGCATGCCAGACTCGGTCAAATGCCTTCTTGAAGTCTATGAACACATGATATAGATGTTGTTGGTGCTGTAGGTATTTCTCACAGATTATTCTGAGGTTGAAAATCTGTTCAGTGGTACTTCGCCCTGCCATGAATCCTGCTTGTTCTTCAGCTATGATTTGTTCAGCTTGTGGTTTCAACCTGTTGAGTATTATTTTCAGGAGGACTTTGCTGGGATGGCTGATGAGGCTGATGGTGCGGTAATTTTCACACTCCTGAAGGTTACCTTTTTTGGGAAGAGTGATGACAAGCGACTGGGTCCATGGTGTAGGCCATTCCCCACTCTGCCAGATCTTGTTACAGATAATGGTGAGAGCATCAGTCATCGCTTCTCCTCCTGCTTGTAGCAATTCCGCTGGTATGTTGTCCACTCCCGCTGACTTCCCTTTCTTCAGCGATTGCACTGCTGCCTCAACTTCTTCCCGGAGAATTGGGAGGATTTCTTCTTCTTCTTTGCTCTCGGGACATGCTAGAACTGATGGGTCTCCATTTGGTGTATGGTTGTAAAGGTCAGAGCAGTACTCTGTCCATCTGTCCAAGACTTCTTGTTCTTCTGTAAGGCATATGCCAGACTTGCTTTGGATAGTGGAGACTTTGGGCTGTTTAACACTTGTCAGCCGCTTCACAGTCTGGTAGGCCTTCTTGCTGTTGTTCTTGTTCAGATTGTTCTCTATTTCCTGGCATTGATCTTCTATCCAGTTCTCCTTTGCTGTGCGCATGCCTTTTCGGATGTCACTGTTGATTTTTCGGTAGACATCAGCTCCCTGTGAGGTGTTCTTTTTCTTTTTTAACTCTCTTCGTTTATCACACAGATCCAAAAGTTCAGGTGTGATCCACGGCTTCTTCTTTGGTCGATGCTTGCCAAGGATCTCAGTGGCGGCATCTGTTACAGCTGAATTGAAGGTATTGGTCATGGTGTTGACATCTACTTCGCCTGCCCCCAAAATAAGCAGTGGTGCAAATTTCCCTCCAATTGTGGCCTGAAATATTTTTGCCACCTCCGGGTCTTGCAGTTTGTCCAGGTCGAACTTCAGCCTAGTGCACTTTGCTGTATTTACTCTCTTCAAATGGAGCCGGAAAGACATCATCACGAGATCGTGGTCACTTCCAATGTCTGCTCCTGGAAAAGTGCGTGTCCTGCCAATGTTGATGCTTGATCTGAAGCGATTCTTGACCATGATGTAGTCGATCTGGTTGTGATGTTCCCCGCCGGAACTGTGCCATGTCCATCGTCTGGATTTTTTGTGGAGACCAAGCGTGTTTGCCAGTACCAGATTGTTGTATCTGGCAAACTCCAATAGCCTCAGACCCCTGTCATTTGTCTCGTTGTTGCAGTGGGGTCCACATGTGTCTCCCCAGCATCTTGGCCAACCTTGGCATTCCAGTCGCCTTGCACTATGACTATGTCCTTCTTCGGCACTTGGTCAAGGACCGCCTGTATATTTTCATAAAAATCCTCCACTTCGCTGTCTTCATAGTCTGATGTTGGGGCATAGGCCTGGATGATGGTAATGTTGAAAGGGGTTGCTCTCAGACGGATGGTAATGAGTCTACTGGAGACTGGGCGGCAACCCATGACAGTGGCAAGAATGTTCTTGTGGACCAAGAATCCAACGCCGTGTTCGTGCCTGTCATCTCTACCGCTGAAATAGAGCTTGTGGCCTTTGTCAGTCGTTGTTTCACCTAGGCCTTTCCAGCGCAGTTCGCTGATACCTAGAACGTTCCATCGATAGTGGTCCAGCTCGTGGGCCAGTTCTTCTAATTTTCCTTCCGCAGTTAGGGTCCTGACATTCCAGGTTCCTATGACGATGTTGTTTCTCGTGCGGATCTTGCTAATTTGTCCATCAGTAGCATACTTAACACCTCCGTCCTGGTGGCCAACGGAAGGCGCGGTCCTTGTGTAGCCGGGCGACGACCGATCCGGCATGGAATTAGTGGATAGCCTCATCATGTGTTGTGTCTTGGGCAAAAAAAAGACCTGGCAGGGCCCAATCCTCTCCAGGCTGTTGGCCACAGCCGAAATCCACGTTCTTGTATTACATACAGAAAAACAAAACAACCAAAAACATTAATATAAAATTTAAAAAAAAAGATTTCGTCTATCTTTTTTACCAAGAAAATCATTATGGGAAATTTGTCACTTTCTTAGCTATTGTGAATCATTAGTTTCAGGAGTTTGTTGTCGCTGTTTCTTGGCAGCCGACTGGGAATCTTTCTGCATCAAGAAACTATCAAGGGAAATTTGTCCTTCGTAACCCACTGTTTCTTACGCGAGACAAAAAAAAAAAAGTTGTTGTTCATAACCCAAACTGTTCGTCACATGAGGCGTTCGTGACTAAAGGAACACTTGTATATAGCATCCATTATTATTATTATTATTATTGGATAGTTCTTGTGTTGAAGATTTGTAAACAAGATGTCAAGGTCCATTATTACCTCAGGCTCCATTGGAAGTAAATCTATGTACCTCTCAGTCTTCACCCACACCATCTTTGTTTCCAATGGGTCAGTGCTTTCTGTAACAAAGAAATCAGCAAATGTATCATGGGTGATAGCAGTAGCACTGTTCGTTAGCACTCTGGTTTTGTATGCAAATTTGGAGAGTACAAACCCTGCAGAGGATGACTTTCTATGACTTAGATACAAGACTTTTCAGGTCACCAAGTGTTTTCTCCTGGTATTTTGGTTTTCTCCCTCTCTTCAATAATGGTGTCCCAGTTAATAATAAGGCACATTTACAAAAGAGCAGTTTTTAATCACTCAAGCCTAAATTACTATGAAGTTCACACCACACACAAAAAAAAAGCAACAACAAAAAACACCCATATGAAATGTTCCTGTCACTAGTAGAATTGAACCCTTGTTCACTGGCACACATGCATGTAACATAGCTCAGAGTCTATTCTATACTTTAGGTCGAGAAAGTTGAAACTGTACAACAGCTAAGCTTCAATCACAATATAGATAAAAACATCATAATATAGATAACAACATCACAATTATTGCTAAGTATAAAACACTAATATACTTACTGTATCCCTCTGTGTCACTGTCAGGCTCTGTCTTCATTTTACACAACTCTGAGTCATGTGGCTCCTGAAATCAATGATGATAATATATTATTCTACAACAACTATCAGTACATTTGGATTACTCTACCACACAGTTCATGTGTTGATTTTTTTATAAGAGACATCAAGCTCGATTATTACCTCAGGCTCCACTGGATGTACGTCAATATATGTCTCTGACTTCACCCACACTGTTTTCGTTTCTAATGGCCCACTGCTTTCTGTAACAAAGAAATCAGCAAACACATCAGGGGTGAGTGCTACATTGGATGATAAAACTGAACAGTTGCGGTCATTCACATCCATATCCTGTGGGGATCACACCAACTTGTAATCACTAAAGCGTTCACTTCAGTGAAAAAAGTTCTTGACACTTGTGGAAATAAACATTGGTTCACTGGCACAAAAGGGAAGTTGTTTAGCTCACATCCTGTAATATACTTAAAAGATATCTAGAGAAGCATAAAACTGTAAAGCATTTAAGCGACAATAACAATATAGTTTTTTTTTAACATAACAAGCATTACTATCAGGACTCCCAATTATGCTGACATTGGGCGAAATCACACCTTAGTCCTTCAAAATTATGCTAAACACACGTGAGAAGTATGTCTTAAATTTTACAATTGGCACTGAAAACACACCTGAAAAAACAATTTATAGCATGAGAAGATCGTGAACGCATAATCCTTTTTAAAATTAGCATGGCCATGTGACTAAAAAATGAGCTTGATGTTCACTTGTTTACCTTTTGCACTATCAACCAATCACAAAAGTTTATAAATCATCTCGCTAGGCTTAGGAAGTGACATCATAGTTTAATGTGACATAGATTTGTGATGCATCGTTTGCCGTGGTTACTTCCTTTGTTTCACTAAGAAACCATCAATCATGGCATTTTTCCATCGGTTTTCCCATTCCTTAAAATGCTTAACAAGGAGAGGAAAAAGTTCCTTAAAATTATAAAATGAAAGTGATTTCACTCCTTAGATTCACTACAAAAATAGAACCCAGATTATAATACACTAATATACTTACCATATCCCTCAGTATCACAGTCAGGTTCTGTCTTCACTTTACACACCAGTGGGATATGTGATTCCATCATGTCACGGTCAGGTGCTGTCTTGCATTCTGATTCTTCCTTTATGTTGAACTCACTGCCAGTCATCTTAGCAGTACCTCTGACAATCTGTTCACTGTTGCTGTGAGAAACATGATGGCTTTCTCTTCCTGCAATTTCTAAACAAAACAACAGTTTTCTTGTGAATATTTCCTGACAACAAGCTTAATGGCGAACTGAAAAAAAAAGCACATGTATAAGAACTTATATATCTTTTCCTCTCACCTAAATATTACAAATGATACAGTAAATAAACCTCCAAAGTGCAATCAAGGATGAACAAAGAACTGGTCTATTTCACTATTTCCAATTAAAACAAATCCTGCAGAAACAACGTTGACATAGTTAAGATCAGCACCCAGCATTCGCTGCACAGCCCACACAAAAGGTCAGGAAAAAAACAAACTATTTTGTTGGTGTTTGTTGTATGCCTGTGGTTGGTGTGTGCGGGAGTGTAAAGCACAAGTATGTTTAGGGTGTGGGATAGTAGTTGCTTTATTACATTTGATGTGTTACACAATTTATTTTTTTTTTGTTTCTACATGAAGATAGTTGATCAAAACAAGATCTGGCAGAGTGGGGAGTGGCCTACACCATGGACCCAGTTGCTTGTCATCACTCTTCCCAAAAAAAGGTAACCTTCAGGAATGTGAAAATTACCGGACCATCAGCCTTATCAGCCATCCCAGCAAGGTCCTCCTGAAAACAATACTCAGGTTGAAACCCCAAGCTGAACTAATCATAGCTGAAGAGCAAGCAGGATTCAGGGCAGGGCGAAGTACCACTGAACAGATTTTCAACCTCGGAATAATCTGCGAGAAATACCTACAGCACCAACAAAATCTATATCATGTGTTCGTAGACTTCAAAAAGGTGTTTGACCGAGTCTGCAATGCAGCTCTGTGGGCAACCACAAGAGTGTACAACATCAGCCTTAAAATTATTGAAGTCATCAAAGCATGTATGGCAAGGCTACCAGTGAAGTCCTCCACAATAGCTCCATCGGAAACTGGTTCAGAACAACAATCAGTGTGCGTCAGGGATGCCTACTCTCTCCAACACTCTTCAACATCTTCCTAGAGCTCATCATGCCCTTGCAGACCACGAAAGCACAGTCAGCATAGGGGGTAGAGCAATCTCCAACCTCCGTTTTGCAGATGACATTGATGGATTGGTTGGAGAGGAACAAGAACTTGAACAGCTGGTACAGAGGCTTGACACCACCTCCAGAGCCTATGGAATGGAAATAAGTGCAGAGAAGACCAAAATAATGACCAACAACACCAATGGCATCAACACGGATATCTAAGTCCAAGGCCAATCCCTCAACACAGTGCATAGCTTCAAATATTTAGGAGCCATTGTATCAGACAATGGGTCCTGACAGGAAGTCCTCTCCAGGATCGCAAAAACAACTGCTGCCCTGGCGAGGTTGAAGCCAATTTGGAAATACAGGACCATCAGTCTACATTCCAAGGTAAGACTGCTGCGCTCCCTTGTCATCTCCATCTTCCTATATCAGTACAACTTATGTTAATCTGATGAATAAAAATTGATGCAACAACAACAACTTCCTATATGCTTGCGAAACATGGACCCTCACAGCAGATCTCCAACGAAGAATACAAAGCATGGAGATGAGGTGGTACAGAAGACTTCTGGGCATTTCCTATACCCAACACATCACCAACGACGAAGTCCGGCATACCATCACACAAGCAAAGACCATCCTGCAAAACACAGTGCAAGGAGGTAGAGGAAGAGGGAGACTGAAGAAGAGGTGGGATGACAACATTCGAGAATAGACTGGTTGGACACTGAGCGAAACAATCAGGGTTGCTGAGGACAGGGAAAGATGGAGTTTGCTGGTCAAACGATCATCTGTGGTACTCCTACGACCTCCGAGTTATGGGATAGGATAGGACACGAAGATATTCTACATTTTACATTTACTATGTTTGTGCAGCCGAAAGGCAAATTTCTGTGTACATTTCATAGATGAATAAAGTCTCAGTCAAGTCAGTCAGAACTAAACCCTTCTTCACTGCCACACATGCAAGCTACCAATTATCTTTGACATAACTTAACTCAGAGCCTATTCTATATTTTAGGTGTAGAAAGGTTAAACTGAACAGCAACTAAGCTACAACCACAGTATAAAGTTAATAACAAGACAAATGTTTCTAAGTATAAAACACTAATATACTTACTGTGTCCCTCTGTGTCACTGGCAGGCTCTGTCTTCACTTTAGACAACTCTGAGTCATGTTGCTCCTGAAATTAATAATAATAATAATCATATTGTTCGTCATTTGTAAGGCGCCTTAGCCGAAGGATCAAGGCGCGCAAGGGGTTGGGGGAATTGGAAGACAAGACAGACAAAACTAGACAAAAGATACATAATATACACATATGTACAAAATACAGTTGAACAACCATGAAAAACACAAGCACGCACACCTGCTTACACTCTCTTGTAAATGATTAATTGAAATATTCCCTAAAAAGGTATGTTTTCAACTGTGATTTAAAAGAGGAAATGGAGGAAGAATTTGTATAATCTTGTATGGAAGGGAATTCCAGAGTTGAGGACCAAAGACAGGTAGAGAGTGGTAACCATGCGATTGTCTGTTGAAGCGGTTCTATCTAAGAAGACGTGTGTCAGCAGATGATCGCAGAGCTCGAGAAGGGGTGTATATGGAGCTGTGTCTGTAAAAACAGAGAAACAAAGGCAAGCTATCTTGTATTTTATGCGTTCAGCAACTGGTAGCCAATGGAGTCTGTGTAGCAAAGGAGTAATGTGTTCACCGAGGTTTGAACGGAAAATGATGTGTGCAGCAAAATTTTGAACTTTCTGTAGGGGATCAAGTGCAGATTGGCGTAAGCCAGCCAAGAGTGAATTGCAGTAATCCAATCTAGATAGGATGCATGATGTAACTAAGGTTTTAGTTGCTTCAAGATAGCGACGGATGGAACTTATTCTCTTTAGTTCAAAGAAAAACTATCTACAAACTTTACTAATGTGTTCTTTCATGTCAAGAGAAGAATCAAAAATGACTCCAAGATTCCTGGCACTCTCAGAAAAAGGTATGCTACTGGAGCAAACAGTGACAGCTGATGGCAGATCAGAGGAGAAACATGAGCCAGAGAATAGAGGAGCTTCGGTCTTGTCGTCATTTAACTTAAGTCTATTGTCTGTCATCCACTGTTTGATGTCAGTCATGCAGTCTTGAAATGCTTGATTAATGATGAGAATATATTACTTTACAACAATTATCAGTACAGTTGGATTACTGTACCACACAGTGCAAGTGTTGAAGATTTGTAAGACATCAAGCTCGATTATTACCTTAGGCTCCATTAGATGTACATCAATGTTAATCTCTGTCTTCACCCACACTGTCTTCGTGTCCAATGACCCACTGCTTTCTGTAACAAAGAAATCAGCAAACAAATCATGGATGAGTGCCAGAGTGGATGATAAAACTAAACAGTTGTTGTCACTCACATCCATATTCCTGTGTGGATCACACCAACTTCAAACCAACAAAACATTGACTTCCATTTAAAAAAATGTTCTTGTCACTTCTGGAATTGAAAACGCATTCACTGACACATAAGGCAAGTTATTAGCTCACAGCCTGTTCTATACAAGTAAAATCTAGAGAAACAAAACCGTGAAGCACTTCAGCTACAATCACAATATAGTAACAAACATGATAATAATTACTATAATACACTAATATACTTACCATCTTCCTCAGAGTCACAGTTAGGTTCTGTCTTCACTTTACACAACAGCGGGATATGTGACTCCATTATGTCACTGTCAGGTGCAGTCTTGCTTTCTGTTTCTTCCTTTATGTTGAACTCACTGCCAGTCCTATTAGTGGTTCCTCTGACAATCTGTTCACTGCTGCTGTGGGAAACATGAACGCTTTCACTTTCTGCAATTTCTAAACAGAACACCCGCTTTGATGTGACTACATGTATTACCGGAAAGCAAACATAGTGATGAACTGAAAAGCCATCATGTATAAACTTTATATCTTTTCCTCTCTCCTAAATATTACAGGTGACACAGTAAATAAACTTCCAAAGCAAAGTGCAATCAAGGATGAACAAAGTACTGGTCTATTTCCTGAGGCCCATTTAAAACAAACAATGCAAAAACAACTTTGTCATAGTTAAGATCAACGCCCTGTACTCATTCACTGCACAGTCCACAGAAAAGGTCAGAAAAAACAACTACTACAAATTGTTAGGGTGTGGGCATGGTAAACCTAATAATAATAATAATAATAATAATAATAATAATAATAATAAAGGATGCTATGTACATGCCTTTCCCCAAGGCTCAAAGCACGGCGATGTATACCAACATACACACTTGTCTCATTTACCCTCACACACACCAAATACACATACATCACTCAAACAGGTGGTGTAAAGGCAGGGAGATCGCTATTAGAAGACGGAAGAAAATCGAATTTTAATTTTTGAATTTTTTATATTGACTGCATCATGTACCATTAGTGAAGGGAGGGAGGAAATCGGAGTGCCCGGAGAAAACCCTCGGTGACCTCAATAGTCTCGTACCTAAGTATCATACAGTGGATAAGAAATTTTTTGACAGACCGGACACAAAAAGTTAGAGTTGGTAATGAATATTCTATAAAAAAACAAGTTTTCAGCGGTATTCCTCAAGGTAGCATTCTTGGACCAATACTGTTCATACTTTTTATTAATGACTTGCCAGAATCTGTGCAAAGTTCATGTAAAATATTTGCAGACGACACAAGATTATATTGTTTTTCAAAAGATAGTCAGATTATACAAAATGATATAAATGAACTACAGAAATGGACAGAAACCTGGTAACTATATTTTAATACTACCAAATGTAAGGTCCTTCACATAGGCAAAAACAACCACCAAAATGATTATTACATGACTGTGAACAAGGTACAGGCAGGTATTAGTGACTAAATGTGATAGCGAAAAAGATTTAGGAATAACATTTGACTCCATGTTAACTTTTGACTGTCACATTAGTGAAGTAATTAATAAGGCAAATAAAACTCTCGGAATTATACAGCGATGTTTTTTGTATCTAGATAGATCATCATTTGTACAACTTTACAAGTTCTTGGTTAGACCTCTTCTAGAATATGGCAATATTATTTGGTACTCTTTATTAAAGAGACAGTCCGCTGCTATTGAGCGTGTACAAAGACAAGCAACTAAAATGGTTCCAGGACTGAAAGATATTTCTTACAGAGACAGACTGGAATCATTATGTCTGCCAAGCCTAAAAGCCAGAAGAGTGAGAGGAGACCTAATACAAGCTTATACAATTTTAAATAACATTGATGAATTAGATACTAACAAATTTTTTGAATTAAACAAATTTGATACAACAAGAAACTCTGTTAACATATTACTTATTAAGCATAGCCGTACTAATTTTCGAAAACATACTTTTAGTAATAGCCTAGAGTTGCACCTCTATGGTCTTCGTTGACATAAAAAGTACATTAGAATTATTGCCCTTGAATTAGGACTCTGACCCGTAACAACGCAGAAGCCTAGTGTATCAATGAATAGTATGCATCAAATTTGATGCCTCCAAGCTCTTTGTCACAGGCTGTGTGCATGATATACAGATCTGCATGCCTCATGGAAGCCCAGATGTCATTGTATCTGCCAAGATAAATTTTTTTGCTATGAATCATGTTACACAGAATACGTTTTGGACACACCATGACACTAGACTGCGGCATGTGAAAGTGTTAGCAGTTTAGGCTCAAAACTAGTGACTAGACTAGGCATGTGAATGTGTTAGTAGTTTAGACTCAAGACTATTTCGTGTGTTCACTGCTTGTGTTGTAATTTAGTGCAGTGCATGAAGTTAACTGTTTTGAGTTGTGCTTTTCAAGTGTAACATCATCAGTATTAATTATTATTTGTTTAAAATATTTAGCCCGTGATTCTAACTTTTGTAATGGTTGGTATAAAGTTATAAACATGTTTTACACCCTGAGCCTTACATTTAAAAGGCTGTAATTTGTAAAGACAAGGCAGAGTAAACTAAAAGAATGTAAGAAAAGACAAACACGATGAAAGAAGAAAGGGAAAAAAATGTACTCTCTCTATATATACAAATGTAGTTTTTACCTCCTCAACCTTACATTTAATAAAGTAATGATAACATGCACTCACACATCTCTCTCTATCTCTCTCTCTCCACTCTCTCTCTCTCTCCACATACATATATATATATATATATATATATATATATATATATATATATATATATATATATATATATATATATATATATATATACAAGAAATATAATTATCCTGCTCTCAAAGGTGGACAAAAGTGAGACATAGTGACTTTCAATTCCATGTGCTTCTTTAATGAGCTAAAAGAGCTCAATAAGCAGTAGAATTGCATTCATAAAGCCTGGTTCTCCTGACGCGTTTCGATCTTTACCAAATATCTCATCAGAGGAGGTTTGGCCCTGAATGCATAGACTACACTAAGTGCAGTCCAAATGTACTGCATGGGTAGTCACAAAGACACCCGTTAAGAAGTTCACATTAGGAAGAAGTCAGTCTCACTATGAAAATACCCCAGTTACCAGGGGTATATATATAGGCAGGCATTTTTCATTTAGGTATTGCGAGTGAACATACACACACACACATGTCATCAACACACAGACACATAACAAACATGTATGTCACAGTTTGTGTGTGTTTTTGTTTTATTATTTATTAAATGTACTGTTCAGTGGGTAAAAGCCTGTTTATGCCAACCAATACAAAAGTTAGAATTATTGGGCTAAATACTAAAATAGTTAAAATTATTATTATTATTATTATTATTTATCATTCTTACTAAATACTAAAATAGTTAAATTTAAAAACAAATAATAATTAATATTGAGGATGTTACACTATGAGAAATACAAAATCACTGCACTACATTACCAGCACAAGCAGTCTATACAACTAACACATTCACATGCCTAGTCTAGTGTGTCCAAAACGCACCCTGTGTGACATGATTCATAACAAAAACTTAATCATATATATAGTATTAACCTTGGGAGATACAATGACATTTGGGCTTTCCAAGGCCTGTAGGTCTTTATATCATCATTATCATTGTCATTGTTACAATTATTTTACTTTCTGTGCACATGTGTTATTGTATCTATTGTACACGCTTATAGCTGTCAGATTAGGCGTTTTAAATAATAATCCTATCCTATCCTATCCTGTCCCGTAACCCGAAGGTCGTAGGGGCACCACAGATGATCGTTTAACCAGCATACTCCATCTTTCTCTGTCCTCAGCAGCCCTGATGGCTTCGCTCAGTGTCAAACCAGTCCATTCTCGAATGTTGTCCTCCCACCTCTTTTTCAGTCTCCCTCTTCTTCTACCTCCTTGCACTGTGCCTTGCAGAATAGTCTTTGCAAGGCCTGATGATCTGGTGACGTGGCCATACCATCGGAGTTTCCGTTTCTTCACCACTTGCTCTGTGGGTTCGGGCATTAAATAGAATAGACCCAACGTTTCCCGGCGTGTCGTAAGAGGCGACTAACAGGGGTGATGTTAGCACGGCATCACTGGGCGAAAGTCTTCTACACAGAAGTCAGCGGCCAGGGCGGAGGAACCTCACGTTACTACAGGTTCAACGACCATGTGCTCAGGGCCAAGGCGAGCCACACTGTATTCGTGGATTTCGGCTGTGGCTTTGGATTGGGCACCGCCAGGTCTTTTTTGCCCAAGACACACTACATGATGACACAATCCAATAATTCCATTCCGGATCGGTCGTCGCCCGGCACAAGGACCTCGCCTTCCGTTGGCCACCAGGACGGAGGTGTTAAGTATGCTACTGATGGACAATTTAGCAAGATCTGCACGAGAAACAACATCGTCATAGGAACCTGGAATGTCAGGACCCTAACTGCGGAAAGAAAATTAGAAAAACTGGCCCACGAGTTGGACCACTATCGATGGAACGTTCTAGGCATCAGCGAACTGCGCTGGAAAGGCCTAGGTAACAACGACCGACAAAGGCCACAAGCTCTATTTCAGCGGTAGAGATGACAGGCACGAACACGGCGTTGGATTCTTGGTCCACAAGAACATTCTAGCCACTGTCATGGGTTGCCGCCCAGTCTCCAGTAGACTCATTACCATCCGCCTGAGAGCAGCTCCTTTCAACATCACCATCATCCAGGCCTATGCCCCAACATCAGACTATGACGACAGCGAAGTGGAGGATTTTTATGAAAATCTACAGGCGGCCTTTGACCAAGTGCCGAAGAAGGACATAGTCATAGTGCAAGGCGACTGGAATGCCAAGGTTGGCCAAGATGCGCACCACAACTGGGGAGACACATGTGGACCCCACTGCAACAACGAGACAAATGACAGGGGTCTGAGACTCTTGGAGTTTGCCAGATATAACAATCTGGTACTGGCAAACACGCTTGGTCTCCACAAAAACTCCAGACGATGGACATGGCACAGTCCTGGCGGGGAGCATCACAACCAAATAGACTACATTATGGTCAAGAAACGCTTCAGATCATGCATCAACATTGGCAGGACACGCACTTTTCCAGGAGCAGAAATCGGAAGTGTTTGTATGGTCTATTTTGGAGTTTTGATGCCGTCTGCTCATGTGAACATTTTTGGAGTTATGCTTGGTTTAAAGAAATTATTTTCATGCAGTGTATGACATGTTAATTTTGGCATGTATGTTATTTTCATATATTCTATGTTATGTTACGTTGTTTAACATAGGTGTTTATGTTCGACAGATTTCACCTAAACAGTCATCTGAACAGTCATCTAAACAGTCACCTAGATAGGCTTGTGATTCGGACTTGGTCTGATGGTGTATTCTTTTATCCCCATGGTCAAGAAACGCTTCAGATCAAGCATCAACACTGGCAGGATGCGCACTTTTCTAGGAGCAGGCATCAGAAGTGACCACGATTTCATGATGATGTCTTCCCGGCATCACTTGAAGAGAGTAAACACAGCAAAGTGCACGAGACGGAAGTTCGACCTGGACAAACTGCAAGACCCGGAGGTGGCAGAACTATTTCAGGCCACAATTGGAGGGAAATTTGCACCACTGCTCATTTTAGGGACTGGTGAAGTAGATGTCAACACCATGACCACCACCTTCAACTCAGCTGTGACAGATGCCGCCACTGAGATCCTTGGCAAGCACCGACCAAAGAAGAAGCCATGGATCACACCTGAACTTTTGGATCTGTGTGATAAACGAAGAGAGATGAAAAAGAAAAAGAACACCTCACAGGGAGCTGATGTCTACCGAAAAATCAACAATGACATCCGAAAAGGCATGCGCACAGCAAAGGAGAACTGGATAGAAGATCAATGCCATGAAATAGAGAACAGTCTGAACAAGAACGACAGCAAGAAGGCCTACCAGACAGTGAAGCGGCTGACAAGTGTCAAACAGCCCAAAGTCTCCACGATCCAAAGCAAGTGTGGCATATGCCTTACAGAAGAACAAGAAGTCTTGGACAGATGGACAGAGTACTGCTCTGACCTTTACAACCATACACCAAATGGAGACCCATCAGTTCTAGCATGTCCCGAGAACAGAGAAGAAGAAGAAATCCTCCCAATTCTCCGGGAAGAAGTTGAGGCAGCAGTGCAAGCGCTAAAGAAAGGGAAGTCAGCGGGAGTGGACAACATACCCGCGGAACTGCTACAAGCAGGAGGAGAAGCGATGATTGATGCCCTCACCATTATCTGTAACAAGATCTGGCAGAGTGGGGAGTGGCCTATACCATGGACCCAGTCGCTTGTCATCACTCTTCCCAAAAAAGGTAACCTTCAGGAGTGTGAAAATTACCGGACCATCAGCCTCATCAGCCATCCCAGCAAGGTCCTCCTGAAAATAATACTCAACAGGTTGAAACCCCAAGCTGAACAGATCATAGCTGAAGAACAAGCAGGATTTAGGGCAGGGCAAAGTACCACTGAGCAGATTTTCAACCTCAGAATAATCTGTGAGAAATACCTACAGCACCAACAACATCTATATCATGTGTTCATAGACTTCAAGAAGGCGTTTGACCGAGTCTGGCATGCAGCTCTATGGGCAACAATGAAAGTGTACAACATCAGCCCTAAAATTATTGAAGTCATCAAAAGCCTGTATGACAAGGCTACCAGTGCAGTCCTCCACAACAGCGCCATCGGGAACTGGTTCAGAACAACAATCGGTGTGAGTCAAGGATGCCTACTCTCTCCAACACTCTTCAACATCTTCCTAGAGCGCATCATGTCAGATGCTCTTGCAGACCATGAAGGCACAGTCAGCATAGGGGGTAGAGCAATCTCCAATCTTCGTTTTGCAGATGACATTGATGGATTGGCTGGAGAGGAACAAGAACTTGAACAGCTGGTACAGAGGCTTGACACCACCTCCAGAGCCTATGGAATGGAAATAAGTGCAGAGAAGACCAAAGTGATGACCAACAACACCAATGGCATCAATACGGATATCAAAGTCCAAGGCCAATCCCTCAACACAGTGCATAGCTTCAAATATTTAGGAGCCATTGTATCAGACAATTGGTCCCGACAGGAAGTCCTCTCTAGGATCGCTCAAACAACTGCTTCCCTGACAAGGTTGAAGCCCATTTGGAAAGACAGGACCATCAGTCTACATTCCAAAGTAAGACTGCTGCGCTCCCTTGTCATCTCCATCTTCCTATATGCTTGCGAAGCATGGACCCTCACAGCAGATCTCCAACGAAGAATACAAAGCATGGAGATGAGGTGCTACAGAAGACTTCTGGGCATTTCCTATACCCAACACATCACCAACGACGAAGTCCGACAGACCATCACACAAGCCATTGGACAACACGATGACCTGCTAACAGTGGTGAAGAAACGGAAATAATAATATAACAATAATAATAAAAATAATATAATAATAATAATAATAACCGGTGACAAAGAGCTTGCATGTTTGCAAACTCTTGTAGGCCTTAAACTCGTCGCAGGTATAAGCAGACACATGCATAATGTGATTATGAACCTCTTTAACAGACAGTGAAATATGTAGTTTAACAGACAGTGAAATATGTAGAGTTTAACAGACAGTGAAATATGTAGAGATATTGCATTAATATGTACAGCCCAGTTTCTGGCAACTCAATCAGCCCAATCATTAAAATGAAAACCTCAATGTGAAGGAATCAATAAAACATTACCTGTGTACCATTATTTATATGATTATGAACCAAGGTTTTGATTTCTAATATAATCTCTTTTCTTTCTTTCTTATTATTGGAATTCAGTGCCTCTAAAACAGATTTAGAAAAAAACACCTATATTATAATACTAAATAAAGTTAATGGCATACTTCAAATTTTATTTAAAGACATTAGTTCTGCTCTCAGCTTTGCAGTGAAAATCCTTTTCCTAAATAGTGTATTATTGTGTAACTTTATAATACGGAATAAAAAAGCTGCAGTATACCATTTTCTAGAACAGAGCCATCAGTAAATATTTTTAATTGACCCTCTGTATTATGGTTCTTGTTTTCTGTTGTGATATAAGTACCATAATTCGCTTTCTCAAGTTCCCCTTAATAATAATAATAATAATAATAATAATAATAATAAATTTTCTAAAATGCAAAACCAAAGTCTGGTCTAAGCGCGCACACATATACACACATTCACAAGAATAAATATCGCACATAAAAATTATATACAGTATTTAAACATTATGACATATAAACATGTTGGACATCACACAAAATAATAACGAGCATCATCTCCTCTAAGTATAAAAAGCATACTACACACATGCAAACACACACACACACCACATAACAAAGACACCAACGTTAAGAATACAGTCATAATGAAGCAATGATTAAAAAAATATTTAAAAATAAAAGCACTACACAATGATACAATTACAAAATAGTATAAATATATATGTTTGTAATAGTAGTTTAAAAAAAACAACCGGTACTCAAAACCATACATAAGAATTTTTAAAATCGAAATATAAATTACATATTTTAATACAATAAGAATTGGTGAATGTGGAGGTTAGTAAACAAATGAACAACAAACATCAAGAAGCAAGTGAAGTCAAAACACAAGCTCGCCTGCCCACATACAACCCCTCTTTGGTTTAATTACAATCCTAGACGAATAGGAGACACTTTGTTATTCATCAAATCTGTATTTCCAATGTATTTCTGAACTAATTCTTTCGTATGTAGCTAGTGCCTATGGTTTAACTTGTTATTTTATTTTCGGAATACCGTTTCATTGCCTCTGCCTCTGGCATCAAATTAATTCGACGAGTAGGCCTACTCATCATTGCTACTTTTGGTTTCTTGTCAGTTCTTCCAGTTCTTTTTGTGTGTGTGTGTTTGAGGACAAAAGGAACCGAAAACTACTGTCGATCTATCTGCTGATCTGACTGAGCGCTTCTTTACCATTGTGCAGTTCGTGCGAAGCCAGTCCTAATTCACGAACGATAACTCTACCTCGTAGGCGTACTAGGGGGGGGGGGGGGGGGTCCCTATTTTAAATTTGAAAATAATGGTTAAAATCTGTGCAATCTGGTGCATTTTGGGCATTATTTTAAGGACTGAAAATAGTATTGTTTTGTGCTAAAAGTCCTCTTTAAGTTTAGTCCCCCCTCCCCCCCCCCACACACACAAACACCCCTCTGCAAACTCTGATGATAAAATTTACAATAGCAGAACATCTTGCATAAAGGCTTATACAAAGACAAAGTTACTGCAAATAAAACAAGAAATAGCCACTCACATCAGTTTTATTCAAAACTGACCTGATGCATGTACAAGTTTGGTCACACAAAAAAAAAAAAAAAAAAAAAAGCAACTAATTTGGAGGTACAAGAAACTGTGTGGTGAGTGAGAATTAGTAATTTTTTTCTCTTCTTTCTTCTCCTTTTCTTTTTCTTTTTTTGACCGCCAGGGGGGTGTGCACGTGCACAAGTGGCACAAGAACAAGATCCGCCCCTGCACAAGAACAAAAAGCATTATTTTGTTTTTTTTTCAAACCAGGCTGATCCAATTTTCTCAGCCACAACCGGCATTCATCGCCATCAGGATCAAACTTATCTGACATCCATTCCCACCTCCACTTATTCTTCATTCCCTTATCTACCTCTCACGCTTTTTTCTTTCCAGTATCGGTATTTTCCTCTAAAAACGGCATGATTGGAACACAAAGTCACAATAATCATGCTTCAGTCTCAGACCGCCGGAAGTCATCAACCGGATACGCGGGTTATGCCCCTTTCAGCTGTGCATCTTTACACAAAATTAATCTGATACAAATCTTGTTTCGTTTACTTTTATATAATTTTTTTAACGATTTTTTTTTTCGAAAAATCGGATTTCCGATTGTAGGCTTCAGCAAAAATCTGATTTTCCGACTGTAGGCGGAAAGGCGGCACCCATGCATACGTTAGCCCCTTGCGGGAATTGAACCCGCGAAACCCGCATAGGAAACCGGCGACTTATCCACTGCGCCACGAGGCCAACCCAATCCTTATCCTAATATTGTTTTGTGAATCTTACATTTTTCAAGGGGCGCTGATGTTAACATTTGCGGGATTTATGAGGGTATGAGGAGGTTTGCGCGAAAGCATGAATGGAAGAGAGAATTGCATGAGGGTTTGAATGTGAATGAGTGTTGGGATAAGATAAAGAGGATGCTGAAAGAGGCCAAAGAAATGTTCATACCAGTGAGAAAGTTTAAAGTACATGATGGAGGGGGCAAAAAGACGAATATTCCACCAGACATGCATGACAAGATTAGACAAAAAAGACGAGCCTTTAAGATGTATAAAAAATACCCTACTAAAGCTAATTACGATGCCTATGCAAAGTCTCGTAACCAGGTGAAATGGTTGTCTCGTAAGTTGGTGATGGCAAAGGAAATGTATCTGGCAAAAGAAGCTAAAAACAATCCAAAATGTTTTTATCAATATGTTTCAGACAAAACCAAGCCTAGGGAGACTGTCTCTAATCTATTAAAATGCGACTGCACACTGACGAAGACAGACCTCGAGAAAGCAGAGACCCTAAATGAGTTTTTTGCTAGTGTGTTTACACTGGAAGATGAAGAAATGTGCCGAACTTTGACTGTGATATGAATCTAAAACTGGATGTCATTAATGTTAGTGAAGAGCAGATGAGTAAGGCCCTGTTGCAGTTGAAAATTAATAAGTCACCGGGACCAGATGAAATTAATCCTCGGGTGCTTAAAGAATTAGCAAATGAATTGGCTTTGCCTCTCAAGTTACTTTTTGATAGAACAATGAGGGATGGCATGATACCTGATGAGTGGAAGGAAGCAGAGGTTAAACCCATCTATAAGAAGGGAGACAAAAGTTTACCGGGTAATTATCGTCCTGTTAGCCTCACCTCGGTTGTCTGTAAGGTGTTTGAGGGATTCGTCAGAGATGCACTGTGCTCTCACTTTGTCAAGAATGGCCTTCTGCTTGATGACCAGTTTGGCTTTTCCAAGGGTAGGTCATGTGTCACTCAGCTGTTGGTGACAATAAATGACTGGATGTCCTCCTTGGATGAAGGCCACCCAGTCGACGCTGTATATCTTGACCTTAGGAAGGCATTCGATACTGTACCACATCGCAGACTTTTACAGAAACTAAAAGGTTATGGCATAAGTGGCAGCCCACTTGCATGGATAAGGAGTTTCTTGACTGACAGGACCCAGTATGTGACTGTTAACGGTAACAGCTCTGACAAAATAAGTGTTACAAGCGGTGTCCCTCAGGGGAGCGTGTTGGGGCCGACATTATTTATATATTTCATAAACGACATGCCAGAGAATGTAGAGTGTGACATAAAGATATTTGCTGATGACACAAAGGCATATACAGAGGTTGATGAAAGTGAGGAGTCTAAGGAGAGAATGCAGCAATGTATTGACAAATTGGTTGAATGGACGGAGACATGGCTACTTAAATTAAACAGTGAAAAATGTAAGGTGTTACATTTGGGCAAAAATAATCCCCAGCATGAGTACTTTATGAATGATGGTAAAGAAAGGTGTAAGATTGAGACGACTGGTGCAGAGAGGGATCTTGGAGTGATAGTGGATACAGAGCTCAGCTTTGAGAATCACATTGAGAGTACTGTTAAGAAAGCAAACAAAATATCAGCCCTGCTTGTAAGAACTATAAGTAACAAATCCAAGGACATTATGGTCCCCCTCTTTAAGGCCCTTATACGTCCCATCTTGGAGTACGCTAACCCTGTCTGGTGCCCATATTTAAGGAGGCATGTTGACTTGATCGAGGGTGTCCAGCGCAGATTCACCAGGAAGATCTGTGGAATGTCAGGGCTCTCCTACGAGGAGAGGCTGAAGTCACTGAGCTTACCCAGTTTAGAATATAGGAGACAGCGGGGTGATTTAATCGAAATTTTTAAAATTGTACACAAATTGTATGATCCTTTAACCACTTGTTCTCTTTTAAATTTTAATGATGTTGGTTTAACACGAGGTCACAAATTTAAACTTACTAAAACTTTTAATAATACTCGCAAATTTAATAAGTATTTTACTAATAGAGTGGTAACCCCTTGGAATGACCTGACTGCCGAGGCTGTGGATGCTGGATCACTTAATGCGTTCAAAAATAGTTTGGACAAATTGTTTAAGGATAGCATCTACTCCACCAAGTTGGAGGTTAAAAAATTCTAAATTGGTAGGCACTGATGCCAGGGGGGTGGGTCGTGGACCCTCATTAAGATTAATTATGAGGGCCAAAGGCTTTTAGCCTGCACGCCGAACTATGCTATGCTATGCTATGCTATTTGCCACCAAGTTTGGCGTATTTCAAAACAAAGCAACAATGTATCGGCGCCAACTCACCTTGTGCATGCCACGCTGGCAATACTGTCCAGTCTACTGGTTCCTCAGCAATGTCAATCTCCAGCTTCACCTCAGACAGCATTGCATTGTCATCGTCCTCCATAACAGAGCAATATAAGCACTCGACGAGTAAAACAACTGCCTTTTCAAACTCAACATGGAAGTCAGGGGAAGTAATACCTTACACCGGAAGTTTAATAAAAACACAATCTCTTCACCAACATAATTTTCTTCGCTAGCATTATAGAAAGGCAATTGACGCAAAATATGTTTTCAAAAAGTTATTATAAATATAATTATGCTTACTATTAATAACGTCTTAATTTAAAGAGGAATATAACAAGCAGCAACTTATACATAATTCAAAGAAATATTTCAGGCTACATTGTAGTGACCTTGACCTTGGCACAAACCGGTCTTGTATCGTATGATTCCTGTTGATTTTATGCGGTTGCTTTGCACGTTGAGCTTTACATTGAATATTCCTTACATTGCTCTGTAATGGAGGACGAAGACGGGCCACTGCTGTCTGAGGTGAAGCTGGAGATTGACATTGCTGAGGAACCAATGGTAGACTGGATGAGATTGCAAGCGTGGCATGCGCAAGGTGAGTTGGCAGTGAAACAAGACATTACACTAGTTAGTGATTACTAAATTACTATCGCACAAAAACGATCACCCTATTTCAGACTGGTCCTATCTCAGACCGTCTTAATTCTGGCGGTCTCAGATAGGATCCGTCTGCTCGCTTGAGTTTTTATTTTTATAATGTAATAAATAATAATCATTAGTATTACTACTAGAAGTACTTGAACTTGAACTTGAAATTTTCTATGGTGTAGGCCATAGATGGCCTTTACATAGTTCCTGGGTTATTCTAACAAACTGTCATTAGTATTGTGCGCTGCGCGTGGTGGCTCCAAATACTAATGGTAGCAAGTTGGGTCATAGAGGGTGGGGAGGGAAAGCCAGTGTGCATCCAGCCTGCCCTTAAAAGCATTAACCGAGGGGGCTTCAACAACACTCTAAAGTAGAAACAGTCTAAAGTGAAACAAGACATTACTATCGCACAACACCGACCACCCTATTTCAGCCTGGTCCTATCTCAGACCATCTTAATTCTGGCGGTCTCAGATAGGGTCGGTCTACTAGAAACAGTCTATGATTTGAAATATAAAACCTAGTTCAAAGTGAAACAAGACATTCCTATTGCACTGGCCCTATGTGATATCAAAAGTCAATGTGCGTTGTAATAAATAATAATTAATAACTAGTATTAGCAACTAGAAACAGTCTAGGATTTGAACTATACAACCTATTTCAAAGTGAAACAAGACATTACTATCGCACAAAAACGATCACCCTATTTCAGACTGGCCCTATCTGATTCTGAGACCGCCACAGGTGCGGTCTTACTATTCTGCCTGAGCGTGCAGCAGCTAAGCATCGCTGCTGGCCTGAGCCTGCAGGGCCAGACTGTTGTGAAAACCACTAGTTGTACAAAATCGGCTCTTGCCTAGCTCAGTCAGTCAGTGCAGGCCTATTGATATGAAATTTGGCATACTTATACTTATAGAAAACTAATTTCTTTACAAAACTATATAAATTTTATGTTTGTTTAATAATAAAAACTGAAAAAAATCCTAAATGAAAGCCTCTTTTGCATTTTTGTTCTTGAATTTTCACAATAACATTGAAAAAAAGCATTTATGTACGTTTTTTTTAGCTATTTAGGTAAACATTAAAGTATTTAGATATTTCTTTTGGTAAATTTCCACAAAATATTATAGCAGCTCAACACAAAAATAGCAGAGAGAGAGAAAGATCTTGATAGTCCTCGATTTTTTGTCATTTAAAAATCAAATTGCACGCCAAATTCTCACCAGAACAAGAAAATTCGACCTGGCGGAAGTGACCGTATGTTTTATTAACATGGGAAATAACAGTGCTTTCAATATATTTTTGCAATGCAGAGTTTTCTCTCTTGGACCATATGCAAGTGTGGGATACTGGAATACCTGCCTCCCGACAGGTAGAGATGCATGGCGGCTACTGGAAAACTTGCTTCCCGGCGCGGAAGAGTTAAACTGGGCACCACAAGTCGTCTGCTACCGCGCATGCGCACAACTCCGATCACCCTGTTTCAGACCGGCCCTATCTCAGACCGCCACACCGGCAATAAAGAATTCACTGAATATGGAAACTCACATTTTACAAAAAATTATGGACGTTTCGCCGGCGTGACAATTCGGTGTCAAACCATGAAAGTGAAAACAGCAGATTCCAGAGCACGATGTTGTGCAGTGCTACGATTGCAAATTTACTGGTTTCACTGTAAATGCACTAGTTTGAGCAAACTTGAGATTTCTTTCATGGTCGATAGCAGCGAGAACATTCAGTGGCTGTCACACTTGTGAAGAGGGAAAAGGACAGAAAAATTTAACTTAGAGGTGAAAATTGATGCATTGATCAAAAAGATTGAAAGCATGGAGCAGAGGCTTGTAAAGTTGGAGTCAGGATACACAGGCGTTTCTCTTGAAGAGAAGATAGAAAAAGCCGTTGAGAGAAAGTTGGTGGAGGCACAGGATGAGCGCGCTGAGGTGGAGAAAAGAAAGCTCAACGTGATGGTGGTGGGGTTGTTAGAAAGCGACAAGTAGGGCGAATAAAATCAGTTGAAAGATGATCTGATCAGGCTGAAATTAAAAGCATAATAACGAAGATGGATTCAAGTCTTGCTGATGAGACTCTTGTAGAATAAGGCCATCTGCGCTCAAACGCTCCTGGCAGGTAATGCCTGTTAAAATTTAAAGTTAAAAATGAGGCAGCAAAATCAAGCATTTTGAGATGTTCCTTCAACTTGAACAAAGGGGTTGAACATAACAAGAGGGTTTTCTTTAATCAAGACTTCACTCCAAAACATAGACAAAAGCATAGAGAACTGAAAGAACAGCTTGAACAGAAAAAGGAAGACACAGGGGAACATGACTGGATGATTAGAAATGGAAAGATAGTGAAGAGGAATCAGCTACAGGGTAAAGACATAGGGCAGGGAAGGATAGTAAAGAGGAATCAGCTACAGGGTAAAGACATAGGGCAGGGAAGGATAGTGAAGAGGAATCAGCTACAGGGTAAAGACATAGGGCAGGGAAGAGGGGGAGGATAGAGCGGGAGGGGGGGAGGGATGCAAATACAAAACATTGACTTGACTGTCACACTGTATATAGTTTTACACAACACAAAGATTGCATAGATTGTAAGGAGTTTAATTGTAGTATTAAGCTCATATGTGTTCAAACCTGCACTTTGCTGTATTCCTGTATTGACAGTTTCTTAAACAAGAAAATTGAATTATTACAGCTTATACGTTATAGCACTTAGCACACCCACACCCTAACACTAACAATTAGTAGTTGTTGGTTTTTTCTATCCTTGTATGCGGACTGTGAGTACTTGGCGTTGATGACAAAGTTGTTTTTGCATTTGTTTTAAATGGAAATCGTGAACTAGACCAGTACTTTGTTCATCCATGATTGCACTTTGGAAGTTTATAACTTTATTTACTGTCACTTCTAATATTTAGGTGCGAGAAAAATATATAAAGTCTTACATGATGGCTTTTCAGTTCATCACTATGTTTGATGTTAGGTAACATTCACATCAAAGCGGTTGTTCTGTTTAGAAATTGCAGAAAGAGAAAGCCATTATGTTTCCCACAGCAGCAGTGAACAGATTGTTAGAGGAACCACTAATATGGTTGGCAGTGAGTTCAACACAAACGAAGAAACAGAAAGCAAGACAGCACCTGACAGTGACATGATGGAGCCGCATGTCCCACTGTTGTGTAAAGTGAAGGCAGAACCTGACTGTGACACTGAGGAATATGGTAAGTATTTTAGTATATTATAATAATGATTGTCTTTTTTTTGTTTTGTTTTTTTTGTTGTGAAGAGGCCTAGAGGGGTGAAAAACAGCCCAAAGCCTCCACTATCCAAAGCAAGTCAGGCTTGTAACTTACAGAAGAATAAGTTTTGGATAGATGGACAGAGTTCTGCTCTGACCTTTACAATCACACACCAAACGGAGACTTATCAGTTCTAGCATGTCCCCAGAGAAGAAGAAGAAATCCTCCCAATTCTCAGAGAAGTTAAAGCAGCAGTGCAATCGCTGAAGAAGGGGAAGTCAGCGGGAGTGGACAGCTGCCTGTTTAGTGCCTCCACATTTTGCTGGCTGTCGGCCTTTTTTTAAGCTTGCCTCCACCCTTGCTTCCAGTGAAAGGAATGGAAAAAAAGCATCGGTGAAGCTATTTATAGCTAGCCTGGCTGACCTAACCTCAAAACTAAAGAGCTTTGGTTGAGTCAGTGTGGTAAATCTGTATGAACCCTGGCTTTACAGTTTTGCTTCTCTAGATCTCGCTTAAGTATAGAACAGGCTGTGAGCTAAATAACTTGCCTTTTGTGCCAGTGAACAATTCCAAAAATTGTCATGAACATTTTTCATGGAAGTGAACGTTTTAGTGGTTCCAAGTTGGTGTGATCCACACAGGACTATGGATGTGAGTGACAACAACTGTTCAGTTTTATCATCCACTATGGCACTCACCCATGATGTGTTTGCTGATTTCTTTGTTACAGAAAGCAGTGGGCCATTGGAAACGAAAACAGTCTGGGTGAAGACAGAGAAATATATTGAGGTACATCCAATGGAGCTTGAGGTAATAATCGAGCTTGATGTCTCTTACACAAATCTTCAACATGTGAACTGTGTGGTACAGCAATCCAAATGTACTGATAGTTGTTGTAAACTAATACATGCTCATAATTAATTTCAGGAGCCACATGACTCAGAGTTGTGTAAAGTTAAGACAGAGCCTGACAGTGAGACAGAGGGATACAGTAAGTATACTAGTGTTTTATACTTAGCAAGAATTGTCATGTTGTTACCGATATTGCAATTGTGACCTTGCTGTCGTACAGTTTAAACTTTCTAGACCTAAAATGTAGAATAGGCTCTGAGCTATGTTACATTCATAGGACAGGAACATTTATTATGGGTGGGAATTTTTTATGGTGTGAACCCCATAGTAATTCAGTCTTGAGTGATTAAAAACTGTTCTTTTGTTTTATGATTAAAAAGTAAAGAAATGAATGGATGCAAAATGTGCCTTATTATTAACTGGGACACCATTATTATATAGGGAGGGACAAAACCAAAATACCAGGAGAAAACACTAGGTGACCTGAAAAGTCTTGTATATTCTAAGTCATAGAAGTTCATCTGCAGGGTTTGAACTCTCAAACTTTGACATAGAAAACCAGAGTCCTAACCAACAGTGCAACTACTATCACCCATGATACATTTGCTGATTTCTTTGTTACAGAAAGCACTGACCCATTGGAAACAAAGATGGTGTGGGTGAAGACAGAGAGATTCCTAGATATACTTCCAATGGAATCTGAGGTAATAATTGAACTTGACGTTTTCTTTACAAATTTTTAACACAATAACTATGTGGTACAGTAATCCAATAATTTAAAAAAATTAATTATTATTATTATTATTATTATTATTATTAATGTCACAAACAATTCAGGTTACGAACAAGAACTTTTTAATTTTTTTGTCTTGCGTAAAGAACAGTGGGTTACGAAGGACAAATTTCCCTTGATAGTTTCTTCGTGCAGAAAGATTCCCAGTCAGCTGCCAAGAAACAGCGACAAGAAACTCCTGAAACTAATAATTCAGAATAGCAAAAAAAGTGACAAATTTCCCATGATGGTTTTCTTGGTAAGAAAAATAGATAAAATCTTTTTTTTTTAATTTTACATTTAATTTATTTGGTTGTTTTTTTTTCCGTATGTAATACAAGTACACATATTCTTTGCCTTTTGTCAGGTAAATGATTGGATGTAAATAAAAAAGAACAATTCTTTTGTCTTGAAATAGATTGCCTCTATTTCATTGATTTCAATATTTCGGATTACGAACGTTTCCAGAACTTGGTTTGTTACCCGAGGTATCACTGTAGGGTATGATTGTTTCCAGAACTTGGTTTGTAACCCGTTGTGCCACTGTAACAGCTGTTCCAAAAATCACCGATCAGCGCGGCGATCTGTACCAACATACACACTGACACAGAGGTGCCAACCTGTACGAATTGACCGTATGTAATTCCGGCGAAGTAAATTAAATAAGGAAATACGGTAGCTTTTATAAGAATACGGAGGAGACGTTGCCGATCGTTTATCTTTGCCAACGCTGCTTCTGTACCGGTTTCTGGTATCAGAATAGTACTCATGCACTCACTGAACGTCGCTGTGTGCCTGCGGTATTTTCCGACACACTTTTCGATTCATGACTGTACCAGTGCTCCTTGGACTGTACCCTAATCAATCACGTGATGAAAGCCGAATCAAGCACGCGTGACCTGAATCAAACACGTGATCCATTTGTCCAATGAAAACACGTGATCCATGTATCCAATGAAAACACGTGATCCATTTGTCCAATGAAAACACGTGATCCATTTGTCCAATGAAAACACTCGTTATTAGCCTTTCAGGGGGAAGACTATAATGAAGGGAACTGGTACAGATCTATTTTTAAACTGACGTCAACTGGGGTTAGGGTAGGGTTGGGTTAGGGTTACCGTACCCAACCCAGCCCTACCCTACCCGTACCTTAACCCTAATCTAAAAATAGACATGTACGAGTTCCCTCCGTAATAGTCTTCACCACCTTTCAGAGTGTTTAAAAATCGGGATAATGGCAGGACGTGGTAGACCCTGAAAAGGAAAAGCTGCTAAGTCTGATGGTGAAGCTGATTCCTCATCAAAGAAAACAAAGCCTGCAACTAAACGACTGCAAGATTTTCTGCATTCATACACAGAAGCACATCAATGCATCATTGCATCAAACTGTCTACAAAGTACGCGCGCTGTACTGTCTGTGGCTTTGATTTTTTTATAAGTCATGGTGGCTTTGACTATGTTGCCAGGCATGTTGCATCTGCTAGACACAAAGCTTACTTACTGTCCAAGATCATACTGACGATTCTCCTGATCCCTGTGTCCAACTGTTCATGTGAAAGGGTCTTTTCTCTGGTTAGAAAAAATAAAACTGACTTTAGAGGGTCTATGGGAAGTAAAACACTGAATGCCATGCTGCAGTTCACACTGGCTCAATGCCTATATGAGCAGCACTCTTTGGTGCCCCCACATTTTGCTGGCTGCGGGCTATTTATAGCTTGCCTACACCCTCTCTTCCATTGAAAGGAAAGGAAAGAAGCACCGGCAAAGCTATCGGCAAAGCTATTTATAGCTAGCCTGGCTGAACTAACCTCAAAACCTAAAAGCTTTGGTTGAGTCGTTGTGAGTTGAAATCAAGAAATTCAAATATATTGACTGCTACAAAACAAAACTCTCTCCAACACTTCTGAAAAAGGCAATTGCTAAGCCCTTGAAACAATAGAACTGTTTTGTTGCTGACATTGCTTTTATTGGAAAGACTATCACTATCATTCATTTTAAGTAAAACAAGTGTAGTGTTCAACAAGCTGATTTTCTTGATGATTTTAGAGTAAAACAAGTGTGGTGTTCAACAAACTGATTTTCATGGTGATTTTAGAGGACTGAAAATAGCTGCTATTTCAGAAGTAAGTAGGCTGGGTGTTGCTGTTTGTTTTGTTCATCTCATATGAGGCATTGTATCGGACAATTGGTCCCGACAGGAAGTCCTCTTTAGGATCGCACAAACAACTGCTGCCCTGGCGAGGTTGAAGCCAATTTGGAAAGACAGGACCATTAGTCTACATTCCAAGGTAAGACTGCTGCATGCTTCCTTGTCATCTCCATCTTCCTATACACTTGTAAAACATGGACCCTCACAGCAGACCTACAACGAAGAATACAAAGCATGGAGATGAGGTGCTACAGAAGACTTCTGAGCATTTCCTATACCCAGCACATCACCAACGACAGTCCGACAGACCATCACACAAGCCATTGGACAACATGATGTCCTGCTCACAGTGGGGAAGAAACGGAAACTCCAACGGTATGGCCACGTCACCAGATCATCAGGTCTTGCAAAGACCATCCTGCAATGCACAATTCAAGGAGGTAGAAGAAGAGAGAGACCAAAAAAGAGGTGGGAGGACAACATTCGAGAATGGACTGGTTTCACACTGAGCAAAACCATCAGGATTGTTGAGGACTGGGAAAGATGGAGGGTGCTGGTTAAACAATCATCTGTGGTGCCCCTACAACCTCCTAGTTATGGGATAGGACAGGAAGTAGGAACTCATCAGGCAATGGCTGTAGTCTCATTCTCTTAGTGATGAAGTAGGAACTAATCAAACAATGACTATAGTCTGACTTCAGTCTCATTTTCTTAGTGATAAAGTAGGGACTCATCAGGCAATGACTGTAGTCTGACTTCAGTCTCATTTTCTTAGTGATGAAGTAGGGACTCATCAGGCAATGACTGTAGTCTGACTTCAGTCTCATTTTCTTAGTGATGAAGTAGGAACTCATCAGGCAATGACTGTAGTCTGACTTTATTCTCATTTTCTTAGTGATGAAGTAGGAACTCATCAGGCAATAACTGTAGTCTGACTTTAGTCTTTTAGTTTTTTTATATACATCTGTCAACACTTCATAGGTAGTGTTTCTTATATACATATCAACACTTTATAGGTAGTGTTTCTTATATATGTTACAGGCAATGTGTGAAATCTGGCATTCTATAGAATGCCTAGGTAAAGTATAGAATGTATTCTGTATAATACCTATTTAAAATATAGAATGCATTCTATACTTTACCTAGACATTCTATACAATACCTGGATTTCACACATTGCCGGTAATATATAGTAAATATACATCTGTCAACACTTTATAGTAAGTGTTTCTTAGATACATTTGTCTACACTTTATAGTTAGTGTTTATTATGTACATCTGTCAACACTTTATTGACATACATCCAATGGAGCCTGTGGTAATATTGTGGATATCTCTTACAAATCTTCAACACATAAACTGTGTGGTACGGTAACCCAAATGTACTTTAATTGTTGTAAAGTAAAATAGTCTCATCATTGATTTCAGGAGCTGCACCAGTTATCTAAATTGAAGACAGAGGCTGACAGTGACACAGAGGGATACAGTAAGTATTAGTGTTTTATAATTAGCAACAATTGTCATGTGGTTATCTATAGTGTTATTGTATCTTTGCTACTGGACAATTTATTCTTTTCTAGACCTAAAGTATTGAATAGGCTATGAGCTAAGGTACATGCATGTGTGCAAATGAACAAGGATTCAATCCTACTAGTGGCAGGAATATTTCTTAAGGGTGTGAATTTTTTTCAGATGTGAACCCCATAGTAATTTATACTTAAGTAATACAAACTGCTCTTTAGTTTTATGATTAAATAAATACAGATGAATAATATTGATAATGATATTACAATAATGGATGCTAAACATGCCTTATTATTAAATCAGACTCAAAGAGTGGTGGTCTGTAACCAACATACATGCTGACATGCTACACACACTCCTACCAACACAACAAACACACATTCATCTCTCAAACATGTGGGAAAGTGGTTATTAGATGACGGAAGAGAAATCACATTTTAATCAGGGATTTATTTATTTTTGCAAAAATTGACAGAATCCAACAACATTATTGAAGCACAGCAGCTCTTCCAAAGCTTTTTAGATTAAGATAAGATAAGATAAGAATATTTATTTACCAAGTAAAAAACGTTACAAGGATTTTGGTGTGGCATGGCGACAGTGAAATACATCCTTTCTTGCACAGTCATTCATCGTGTCATACACTTCATTGGCCTATAACATGTATACAGCACTAAAGGATAGGTAACCACAGTAACATACATCACTCATCAGTCATATAAAGTTATGGAGTAAAACACACCCTGCAGGTAAAACAAAATACAGCATTAAAACAATTTAACAGCATTAAATAAAATGAAAATTATTACGAATGTTAGGATTCACATCCAAATCTACACACAACACACCACACACACACACACACACGCACACACACACACACAGCATAGCATACTCGTACTCCTATTTCACAAAGGTACAAATCAAGCAATGGTTGTGAGTTTTCAGTTTATACAGATCATTCCATGTTTGGTGATGTACTGAGGACAGCGTCAGGGAAGAAACTGTTTCTGAATCGAGAAGTTCTGGCTCTTAAAGCGCGGAACCGACGGCCAGAGGGCAGAAGCTCGAAGAGACTATTGGCTGGGTGTGATGGATCGCAGACTGTCTTTTTCGTTTTCCGTTTCATTAGCGTTGTGAAAATGGAGGCGACAGATGGAAAGTCGCAACCAGCTATTTTGGAGGCAGTCTTAACAATGTGCTCGAGCTGTTTCTTTTCTATCGCGGTTGTGCTGCCGTACCAGACAGTGATAGAGAAGCACAAAATGCTCTCTATCACCGCGCGATAGAACTGTGCCATAATTTTACTAGACATACCGAACTTTCGCAGCTGTCTCAGAAAGTGGAGACGCTGTTGGCACTTTTTTACAATAGAGGTGGTGTTATTATTCCAACTCAGGTCGCTCGAGATGACGGAACCGAGAAATTTGAACGAGTCGACCTGCTCAACGGTTTCCCCATTGATGACAAGGGGCAATACCGGGACCTTTATTCGGCGAAAGTCGATCACGACCTCTTTTGTCTTCGAGACGTTCAGTTCCAGGTCGTTGTCCGAGCACCAGCCAACCATTCTTCGAACCTCTTCCCGATACGCCGTCTCGTCCGTATCAGAGATCAGACCTTCGAGGGTAGTGTCATCGGAAAATTTTAACATTTTCACAAACGGGGTTGCAGATACACAGTCATTTGTGAACAGAGTGAAGAGTAGTGGAGAGAGAACGCATCCTTGTGGAGCGCCAGTGTTCAGTGTTACAGAGGCAGAGAATGAGTTGTTCAGTCTGACGACCTGAGGACGGTCTAAAAGAAAGTCAAGAATCCAGTGACAGATAGAGGGGTGAACATTGAGTTGGGAGAGTTTGTCAAAAAGTTTGTGAGGGATGATCGTGTTGAAAGCACTGGAGTAGTCGATAAACAAAACTCTGGCATAGGTACGTGGGCTCTCCAAATGCTGCAGGATGAAGTGCAGGCCAAGAGCGACTGCATCATCAACTGACCTGTTCGCTTGGTAGGCAAACTGGAGTGGGTCAAGCAAGTGACCCGTGGAGGCCTTCAGGTAGCGAAGAACAAGCTGCTCCAAAACCTTCATGACAACAGACGTCAGCGCCACGGGGCTGTAGTCGTTCAGCTGGGTGACCTTGGATTTTTTAGGAACAGGGACGATCACGGACGACTTGAAGCACCGCGGCACCGACATCTGCTGTAGGGAGCTGTTGAAGATGTCGGTGAAGACAGGAGCGAGCTGGTCAGCACAGGACCTCAAGGTAGCCGTAGACACGTGGTCGGGACCAGAAGCTTTCCTGGGATTCTGCCTCTGGAAGAGACGCTTCACCTCCGCCTCCTGAACGCTGAAGGGTGGCGTCGCAGCCGCCGCGTCTTCAGGAAGCAGAGGACGGTAGCCAGGAGAGGGGTTCTTCTGGTCAAACCTGCTGTAAAACAGGTTTAACCTATCCGGGAGCTCCGGGTCTGGGTCGTCGTGGGTTGATGCCCTCTGCTTGTAGCCAGTGGCCCGCTGCAGGCCCCGCCACACCTCTCGTGTGTTGTTGGAGGAGAACTGGTCCTCGATCTTCTTCCTGTAGGTCGCCTTCGCTCTGCTGATCTCGCGACGTAGCGCAGCCTTGGCTTTCCTGTACTGCTCCCGGTCGCCGCTCTTGAAGGCCTCGTTCTTACAGTCAAGTTTTACCTTGACTGAGCGGCTGAACCACGGTTTGCTGTTGCCAAAGATCCGGACGGTCTTGGTAGGAATACAGGCCTCCTCACAGAAGCCTATGTACGACGTCACTGCGTCTGCGTACTCGTCCAGGCTACTGCTGGTCTCTCTGAAAACACTCCAGTCCGTCACCTCTAGACACCCTTGCAGCGCCTCCGTCGACTCCCTGGTCCACATCCTGACCCTCTTGGTAATAGGCTTCACAACCTTCAGTCTCTGGCGATAGGTCGGAGTGAGCAGAACCATAGCATGGTCTGACTCCCCCAAGGGAGCCCTTGTAGTAGCGCGATAGGCAGACTTCAGCGTAGTGTAGCAGTGATCAAGAGTGTTCTCTCCTCTAGTGGGGCAGTGCACATGCTGATAGTACCGAGGCAAAGTCTTATGCAGGTTCGTTTGGTTGAAGTCGCCGAGTATGATGATAGAACTATCAGGAAAGGCAGACTCGGCAGCAACAACATGCCTAGTCAGTTCACTGATTGCAGCAGTAGCGTTGGCGCCGGATGGTATATACACAGCGATGAGAATGCAGGAGGAAAATTCACGAGGGGAGTAGAATGGTCTGCAGTTGATAGTCAGATGTTCAAGGAAGGGAGAGCACGACTGAGAGAATACTTTTGTGTCCGTGCACCAGCGGTTGTTTACCATGAAACAAACACCACCACCATCCTCCTTCTCTGACTGCACAGGCACACGGTCTGCTCTGCATATCGTAAAACCAGGGGGAGTAACCACTGCGTCAGGCTTGTCTTGTTTCAGCCATGTCTCAGTCAAACACACAACAGAAGAGTCCCGAAATTCCCGATTAAAAGTAAGCAGATTAAAAAGTTCATCAGTCTTGTTGTTGAGGGATCGTACGTTGGCAAGAACGACCGCAGGGAGAGAAGGGCGGTGGGCGCGTCGACGAAAGCGAACCAAGACACCACCGCGGCTACCCCGTTTTCGTGTCGTGCGCGTGTGCTTTGCTTCGCCGGTACGCCATTTTGAACTGTTCGACTCGGAGGCAATAAAATCCTCCGATGTGTAGAGAAAATGTGGCATGTACTCACAATTGGATGTGGCAAGAATGTTTAGTAGGTCCTTACGGCTATATACAACAACACTTTCAGTCCCTACACACAACACAGCCCACACAAACACAGCAACAATCAGCTGCCGCCACACCGTGTCGCCATATGCCGGCGCCATCTTGGTTGGTCAAACTCATTTTGAGTTTAGGTCAGCCAGGCTAGCTATAAATAGCTTCGCCGATGCTTCCTTTCACTGGAAGGAGGGTGCAGGCAAGCTATAAATAGCCCGCAGCAAGTGAAAGGTGGAGGCAGGAAAAAGTGCTGATGTAGGAAGTGAGCTGGTGTGGAAGGAAGGGAGGAAAGTGAAGTAGCCATGGTAACACTGGTCACAACAGTTCATCCTCTGCATCTTTACAAAACCCCAGACCTAACAGTGCTACTGCTATCACCCACTCATAGAAAACACTTCTTGTCACAACAGTTCAACCTCTGCATCCTTACAAAACACTAGACCTAACAGTGCTACTGCTATCACCCACTCATAGAAAACACTTCTTGTCACAACAGTTCAACCTCTGCATCCTTACAAAACCCCAGACCTAACAGTGCTACTGCTATCACCCACTCATAGAAAACACTTCTTGTCACAACAGTTCAACCTCTGCATCCTTACAAAACACTAGACCTAACAGTGCTACTGCTATCACCCACTCATAGAAAACACTTCTTGTCACAACAGTTCAACCTCTGCATCCTTACAAAACACTAGACCTAACAGTGCTATTGCTATCACCCAATCATAGAAAACACTTCTTGTCACAACAGTTCAACCTCTGCATCCTTACAAAACACTAGACCTAACAGTGCTTCTGCTATCACCCACTCATAGAAAACACTTCTTGTCACAACAGTTCAACCTCTGCATCCTTACAACACCCCAGACCTAACAGTGCTACTGCTATCACCCACTCATAGAAAACACTTGGTCACAACAGTTCAACCTCTGCATCCTTACAAAACACTAGACCTAACAGTGCTACTGCTATCACCCACTCATAGAAAACACTTGGTCACAACAGTTCAACCTCTGCATCCTTACAAAACACTAGACCTAACAGTGCTACTGCTATCACCCAATCATACAAAACACTTGGTCACAACAGTTCAACCTCTGCATCCTTACAAAACACGAGACCTAACAGTGCTACTGCTATCACCCACTCATAGAAAACACTTGGTCACAACAGTTCAACCTCTGCATCCTTACAAAACACTAGACCTAACAGTGCTACTGCTATCACCCACTCATACAAAACACTTGGTCACAACAGTTCAACCTCTGCATCCTTAGAAAACCCCAGACCTAACAGTGCTACTGCTATCACCCACTCATCCCTGATACATATGCTGATTTCTTTGTTACAGAAAGCACTGACCCTTTAGAAACAAAGATGGTGTGGGTGCAGACAGAGAGATGCATTGATATACTCTCGGTGGAGTCTGAGGTAATAATGGAACTTGTCTTCATGTTTACCTAGAGGGCAACAGGCTGATAGCCTACATGCCATCACTACTATGCTATAATTCTACGATTAAGACACGTATGATAGTTCCCAACATTTTATTTTGCAAAGCATGTGAGGATGGCATGTCTTTACCTTTAATTTGATTCTGCACTGTTGGTAGTAAATGCTTTGCATAAAGTTGATAATTTTCATTGATCGATATTGTTGAAGTATTGTTGATAACTTTCTGGATTTACTTTTTTATTATTTGATCGAATTTCCATATCTGTCTGGCGATAGCTTGTAAACTGTATAATGTTCTATGACGTAAGATGGTGCGTTGTTCTGGTGACGAGTTTTAATTTGATTAGGTGTTATTGCATCATTCTGGACTGTCCGAAGTTTCTCTGAATTGTTGAGAGACTATATAAGTAATGCATTCTTTGCTTGCGAGTAGTGATTTTCATAAAGCGATCTTCTGTGATGTTGGTGTTTGCTGAATAATGTTGGAAAACTTTATATGACAAATCATGCCTTGTTGCTGAGTGAACAGTAGGCGTGGATAAACGTATTTGAGTTACACATATCAAGATTCAAGCATCAGAGCTGTATCGACTATTATAAATCATGTAACACTGTTAATTCAGGAATTGTAAATGTTCAACACTTTTCTTACTGTAATCTGACTTCAGTCTCATTTTCTTATTGATGAAGTAGGAACTAATTCAGTTCCCTCCCTCCACACTCCTGTTTGTTTTATCTATATCTGTGAACACTTTATAGTCAGTTTTTATTGTAAGTCTTGTTTTTACAGGATCCAACTGCATGCGCTACACAACTGCTTGCTGTCAACTCCACAACACCAAAGTCGTCATCTGTCAAGTTTTCTTCTGCCTTAGGCACTTCTCTCAGTGAAGTCAGTCTCAGACATCTTGAGAAAAGAACAAAGACTGTCAACTCCACAACACCACAGTCATCATCTGTCAAGTTCTCTTCTGCCTTAAGCAATCCTCTCAGTGAAGTCAGTCTCAGACATCTTGAGAAAAGAACAAAGACTGTCAACTCCACAACACCACAGTCATCATCTGTCAAGTTCTCTTCTGCCTTAAGCAATCCTCTCAGTGAAGTCAGTCTCATACATCTTGAGAAAAGAACAAAGACTGTCAACTCCACAACACCACAGTCATCATCTGTCAAGTTCTCTTCTGCCTTAAGCAATCCTCTCAGTGAAGTCAGTCTCAGACATCGTGAGAAAAGAATAAAGACTGTCAACTCCACAACACCACAGCGATCTGTCAAGTTTTCTTCTGCCTTAGACAATACTCTTAGTGAAGTCAGTCTCAGACATCATGAGAAAAGAACAAAGACTGTCAACTCCACAACACCACAGTCATCATCTGTCAAGTTCTCTTCTGCCTTAGGCATTCCTTTTGGTGAAGTCAGTCTCGGAGATCAGAAGAAAAGAAAAAAGACAGAACAGCAACAGAAGACTTGGGAACAAAAGAAACATGTGTGTGATGTTTGTAATAAAGTATTTACTCAGAATTGCAATTTGAGGAGACATAGGCTTTCACATACAAAAGATAGAAATCATGTGTGTGATGTTGCTAATAAAGCTTTCACTGGGGCTAGCAGTTTGAACGTACATAAGCGTACTCATAGAGGAAATAAAAACCATTGGTGTAAGATTTGTAAGAAAGGTTTTGCTTTGGCAAAGTACTTGAAGTTACATTATGTTTCACATACGGGAGAAGGAAAACATGTTTGTGATGTCTGTAATCAAGCTTTCACTAAGGCTGATGTCTTGAAGGTACATCAGCTTACACATACAGGACAGAAAAACCATGTGTGTGAGTTTTGTAATAAAGCTTTTACTCAGGCAGGAAATTTGAAGACACACAAGTTGTTACATACAGGAGAAAAAAATCATGTGTGTGGTGTTTGTAATAAAGCATTTACTGATGCTAGCAATTTGAGAAGGCATAAGCTTTCACATACAGGAGAGAGAAGTCATGTATGTGACGTTTGTAATAAAGCATTTGCAGATGGTACCAAGTTGACGAGGCATAAACTTTCACATACAGGAGAGAGAAGTCATGTGTGTGACGTTTGTAATAAAGCATTTGCTCGTGCTGCCAATTTGAAGGTACATAAGCTTATACATACAGGAACGAAAAATCATGTGTGTGATGTTTGTAATAAAACTTTTACTCGAGCTAGCGATTTGAAGTTACATAAGCTTACACATACAGGAGAAAAAAATCACGTGTGTGATGTTTGTGGTAAAGCTTTCACTTTGGTAGGCACTTTGAAGAAACACAAGTTGACACATTCTGAACAAAATAATTCATGTGTTTGACGTTTGTAAAAACATATTTTTTTCAGCTTGCTATTTGATGAGTTTTGTAAGGTTACATGTACAGAATATAAAAATCATGAGTGTGGTGTTTGTAATAATAAAGCTTTATGTTTGGCTAACAATTTGAAGCAACAAATGTTTTTATACACTGAAGTGAGCAGTTTTGTGAAATATTTGTAATATTTTATGCTTTTGTACCTTCTGACAATTTGATGAAACACGTGTTGGTACATACAGACAGTTTGATCAAACACTTATTGGTACATACAGTTTGGTGAATCACATGTTGGTACATGCAGACAGTTTGATGAAACACATGTTAGTACATATAGACAAGACAAATTGCACTTGTGCAATGATACTTTCATTAAAATGGAGAACTTGAAGGCGCTTACAGTAACATAAGCTGTGATGAAGGAGCTTAAAGTAACATAAGCTAGGGTCACAAAAAGACAATTAAAAACAACAGAACTTGTGATCAGATAAAAACCACTCTTTCGAGTTTAGTTTGAAACTTTTCCTCAAAGTAAAACCAACATTATTAAAATAATTAAAATATGTACATTGTATTCCAAATGTTACCTGGAATGAGAATGGCATGCAATGTATGTAATATTTTGAATGTTGTCAGTTAATATTGTGTGTGACATTTAACCATTGAATGTAAAGCATACAACGCTTATGCTAGGAGTTTGAGGTATCACTTGTTATCACATACCATGAAACCCCCGTTGGGGTGTCAGGGGTTTCAGTATAGATAGTATCGCCACTTTCTGGAAATTTAGTGCTTTATATTCCCACTGTCACTGTCTTTCTCATTTGTTCTTTCTCATTCCTGCTCTGTTTTATCACTCTGCTATACTATCTTCTTCTTCGCTAGACCAGTAACCTACCTTTTTTCTTGAAAACTCTTCTGGGACAAAACTCCTGATTTGTGTGTGAGGTCTGTTGGATCAGCTTGGGAATATTGGACGCTTTTTGCCAAATGGTCACTGGGGCTTCCTATGATGTTATTATTTGGCAATGTAGCCATTTTATATGTATGTTTTTTGTTGTTATTGTATAATGATGTTTGTATTCTATTTTGTTTTTGTAAATGGGGGTTCAATAAATTAGAGTATAGCCTCAGCATCCCTTGCATGGGATGTCTTCATTGTCAAGTGACTGGCTGGTAGATTGCCTTCAGTGTTACCACTAGGGTTGTTTCGGCAGATCTTTTATGCAGATCAGTGTGAGTCCTCTTTCACTTCTCTGGTCCTGATTTGGCTCGGAAGAGTCCGCTGGACCTAAAGCAATAACCATGTAATGTTGTGTACAGGATGTGTAATACAGCACTTTGTTGTTGTGTACACGCTGTGTAATACAGCACTTTGTTGTGTACAGGCTGTGTAATACAGCACTTTGTTGTTGTGTACAGGCTATGTAATTGCATGTTTATAACAGCTAAAAGAATACTCTATAAATAAAGTATTAAAATGTTTATAAAAATGTCAAACTGAGCACTGTGTTCTTGTGTGTACATTACAATGTCACTGATAGAATAAAGTATTAAAATGTTTATAACAATGTAAAACTGTGCATTGTGTTGTTGTGTGTACATTACAATGTAACTGATAGAATAAAGTATTAGAATGTTTATAACAATGTCAAACTGAGCATTGTGTTGTTGTGTGTACATTACAATGTCACTGATAGAATAAAGTATTAAAATGTTTATAACAATGTAAAACTGAGCATTGTGTTGTTGTGTGTACAATACAATGTCACTGATAGAATAAAGAAGGAATGAAGGTAGATGAAGTGGAGGTTACAGGGACAACTTTATAAACATGCATTCAGCAAACAAACAAAAGAAGTCACAAAATAACAAGTATCATCTTAAAAATGTAAGATAAATGTAAAAGACATATCAAAATAACACAAGTATTCCAATTTTTTACTAATGCCATGTCAGTTAATTTTTCGAGGCATACGAAACTAATTTAGTAAATGCCAATTTGGCTTTGCATTTATCTCTTTCGGTAACTCCTCCTCCTATCCCGAATTAAATCTTTGATTAATTTATAAATAGCTGCTTGTTCTATTCATTTTTGATATAAATAATTTTTCACAGGTAAGCATTATTATATTTATGATAAGTTTTTAAAAACTTCTTTAGCGCCAGGCGTCTTTCTACTTAATTGTTAGTGAATAAATTTATAACGGTATGGAGAGTTTTTCTCTTAGCAAACTTTCGGTATGACTTCCCCTGGTCATATTGAGGTTGTGCAATTGTTTCGCAACGTTGAGTGCTGCATTACTATGTTATGGAGGACGAAGACAGTCCAGTGCTGTCTGAGGTGAAGCTGGAGATTGATATTGCTGAGGAACCAGTGGTAGACTGGATGAGATTGCAAGCGTGGCATGCGCAAGGTGAGTTGGCTCCGGTGATGAAACATACATCCTTGAACATGGAAACTTGATATTTTGCAAAGTCTACAGCCAATACAGGACAGTTAAGATCAACATCGTGGTATCAACCTGTAAAAAAAAAATATAAATTCCATGCCAGTCAAAATGAAAGCATTGTCATTCTCCTATTATTTTTATGTGAATTGAATAGTAGTAGTAGTAGTAGAGGCTGGGTATAGGCTGTGAAGCCTGTGTACGCCCCATGTTTGTATTATACATTCTTAAAGCAGTCATGGTCATTCGGTGCTAAAATTTTCCTCTCTTGAATTCAATCGAATTCGTTAAATAGATTAACAAATTTAGCATTGGCATCAAGCAGATTTTTGAAGATGTTAGTTGAGTGTGCATTTTTAAAATTTGGTGGTAGGTTATTCCAAAAATTAGCAACCCGATAGCTAAAGCAATATTTCCTTAAGTTAGTATCACATTGTTTAATAAAGACCTTTCCCTCAGCGTTTCTTGTTTTTGAACTGTGTGTACTCTCAAAGAAATAATCCCATCTCAGGTCTACATGGTTATGATAAATTTGGTATGTCGCGATGAGGTCACCACGCACACGTCTACCTTTTAGAGAATGCAACTTTAAGAACTGTAAACGCTCACTGTACGACATGTTACTACACTCCTTTACGAGCTTCGTGGCTCTACGTTGCACTTTTTCTATTGCCACTGATTGACGTATTAAGTGAGCGTGCCAAATGACGTTACCATATTCTAGATGTGGTCTGACCAAAGCTTTATATAGCTTGACAAATACATCTCTATCAATAAACGTGAAGGTCCTTTTAATCAGCCCAACCATCTTGTTAGCTTTACTTATAGCATTTTGAATATGCACATCAAATTTTAATCCTGTATCAAACGTCACCCCCAGGTCTTTTTCTTCTACACAAGTAGTAATTTTTCTGGTAGTGCCATTTACACTCATGAATGCCTCATCATTTTTTTAAAATGTATTTTACTACAATGTAATTTTTTTGTTGTTTTCATTTGAGATGTCACAAAGTGGTGGCAAGTGTTAACATCTGCGCTCCTTGAAGAATGGTATCACAGAAACGTATTAAAATAAGTGTCAGGTTTAGTACACCCACACCCTAACACCAACAAAATAGTTTGTTTTTTTCCTGACCTTTTGTGTGGACTGTGCAGTGAATGTTGGGTGCTGATCTTAACTACGGCAACGTTGTTTCTGCAGGATTTGTTTTAATTGGAAATCGTGAAATAGACCAGTACTTTGTTCATCCTTGATTGCACTTTGGAGGTTTATTTACTGTGTCATCTGTAATATTTAGGTGAGAGGAAAAGATACATTCTTTTGTGATGGTTTTTGAGTTCGTCATTATGCTTGTTGTCAGGAAATATTCACATGAAAGCTGTTGTTTTGTTTAGAAATTGCAGGAAGAGAAAGCCATCATGTTTTTCACAGCAGCAGTGAACAGATTGTCAGAGGTACTGCTAACATGACTGGCAGTGAGTTCAACATAAAGGGAGAATCAGAAAGCAAGACAGCACCTGACAGTGACGTGATGGAGCCACATATCCCACTGTTGTGTAAAGTGAAGACAACACCTGACATTGACATGATGGAGCCACATATCCCACTGTTGTGTAAAGTGAAGACAGAACCACACTGTGACACTGAGGAATATGGTAAGCGTATTATAGTCAGGGCTCCCCATTTGCTGTGAATCTAAGAACTGGAATCACTTTCATTTTATAATTTAAAGGATTTTTTCTCTACTTGTTAAGCATTTTAAGGAGTGGGAAAAAGCCAATGGAAGAACGCGATGATTGATAGTTTTGTAGTGAAACAATGGAAGTAACCACGGCTCATGATGCATCACAAACCTACATCACAGCAAACTATGAAGACACTTCCTAAGCGTAGCGAGATGATTTAGGAGCTTTGGGATTGGTTGATAGTGCTAAAGATAAACCAATGAACATGATTTAGGAGCTTTGGGATTGGTTGATAGTGCTAAAGATAAACCAATGAACATGATTTAGGAGCTTCGGGATTGGTTGATAGTGCTAAAGATAAACCAATGAACATCGAGATAAGTTTTCAGTCGCATGGCCATGTTAATTTTATAAATGTTATGCATTCACGATCATTTCACCCTGTAGATTGTTTTGTCAGGCATGTTTTCTGCACCAATTGTAACATTTAAGACATATTTCTCACACCTGACCAGCGATTCAAAGGCATGATTTTGAGGGTCTTAAGGCATGATTATACCCAATCTCAGCATAATGGAGAACCCTGATAGTAATACTGTTCATGTTTTCTTTTTGTTTTTTGTAGTATTAAAAAAACTATATTGTGATTGTAGCTGAAATGCTTTACAGTTTTGCTTCTCTAGATCTCAAATAAGTATATTACAGGCTGTGAGCTCAATTACTTGCCAGTCAGTGACAACTCTTTAGTGATCACAAGTTGGTGTGATCCACACAGGATGTCAGTGACAAATGTTTAGTGGTCACAAGTTAGTGTGATCCACACAGGAATATGGATATGAGTGACAACAACTGTTCAGTTTTATCATCCACGTTGGCACTCGCCCATGATTTATTTGCTGATTTCATATGTGATGGCTTTTTAGTTTATCACTGTGCTTGCTGTCAGGAACTATTCACATGAAAGTTGTTGTTTTTTTTTTTAGAAATTGCAGGAAGAGAAAGCCACTATGTTTCTCACAGCAGCAGTGAACAGATTGTCAGAGGTACCGCTAATGTGACTGACAGTGAGTTCAACATAAAGGAAGAATCAGAAATCAAGACAGCACCTGACAGTGACATGAGGGAGCCGCATATACCACTGTTGTCTAAGGTGAAGACAGAACCTGACTATGAAACTAAGGAATATGGTAAGTACATTAGCGTATTATAGTCAGGGCTCCCCATTTGTAATGAATCTAAGGAGTGGAATCACTATCATTTTACAATTTTGAGGATTTTTTTTTCACTCCTTGTTAAGCATTTTAAAGAGTTTCAAATTATTTTTAAAAAAACAACATAGACAAACCCATGATAGATGGTTTTGTAGTGGAACAAGGGAAGTAAATACTGTGTACGATGTGTCACAAACCTACCTCATACTCACATCAAAGTATGACGTCACTTCCTAAGCATAGGGAGATGATTTATTAGTTTTTTTGATTGGTTGATAGGGCAAAAGATAAACCAATAAACATTGAGCTAATTTTTCTGTCACATAGCCATGCTAATTTCAGAAATGATTACGCTTTCATGACCTTCTCATGACGTAGATTGATTTTTCACGAATGTTTTCAGCACCTATTGTAACATTTAAGACGTACTTCTCACACCTGATCAGCAATTCTAAGGCACGATTTTGAGGGACTAAGGTGTGATTTAGCCAAATCCGGCATAATTGGGAGTCCTGATTGTGATGCGTGTCATTTAAAAATACAAATTATATTGTGATTGTAGCTGAAATGATTTACAGTTTTGCTTCTCTAGATCTCACTTCTGTGTATTACAGTCGGTGAGCTAAATTAACTTACCTTATGTGCCAGTGAGAAAATGTTTAATTCCAGGAGTGACAAGAACATTTCTCATGGAAGTGAACGTTTTAGTGATTACAAGTTGGTATGATCCACACAGGAGTATGGATGTGAGTGACAACAACTGTTCATTTGTATCGTCCACTGTGGCACTCACCCACGATGTGTTTGCTGATTTCTTTGTTACAGAAAGCAGTGGGCCATTGGAAACGAAAACAGTATGGGTGAAGGCAGAGAGTTATATAAATCCAATGGAGCCTGAGGTAATAATCGAACTTAATATCTCTCTTCTTACTATCTTATCCTATCCCCGTAACTCGGAGGTCGTTGGGGCACCACAGATGATTGTCTAACCAGTGTACTCTATCTTTCTTTGTCCTCAGCAACCCTCATGTCTTGGCTCACTGTCTTACAATTCTTCAATACATTAACTGTACATGGCTTGGCTCAGTGTCTTACAAGTCTTCAACACATTAACTGTACATGGCTTGGCTCACTGTCTTACAAGTCTTCAACACATTAACTGTACATGGCTTGGCTCACTGTCTTACAAGTCTTCAACACATTAACTGTACATGGCTTGGCTCACTGTCTTACAAGTCTTCAACACATTAACTGTACATGGCTTGGCTCACTGTCTTACAAGTCTTCAACACATTAACTGTACATGGCTCACTGTCTTACAAGTCTTCAACACATTAATTGTACATGGCTCACTGTCTTACAAGTCTTCAACACATTAACTGTACATGGCTTGGCTCACTGTCTTACAAGTCTTCAACACATTAACTGTACATGGCTTGGCTCACTGTCTTACAAGTCTTCAACACATTAACTGTACATGGCTTGGCTCACTGTCTTACAAGTCTTCAACACATTAACTGTACATGGATGCATTATGGGGGAGGGAGGCCGGAGGTCCTACAAAGCACAGAAATTACCCCACAAACAAACAAAATAAAGAAAAGATTAAATTAAATAAATACACACACACACATCCTATCTTAACCTATCCTATCCCATAATTCGGAGGTTGTAGGGGCACCACAGATGATCGTTTAACCATCGTCCTCCATCTTTTCTTGTCCTCAACAACCCTGATTGTTTCGCTCAGTGTCAAGCCAGTCCATTCTCGAATGTTGTACTCCCACCTCTTTTTCGGTCTCCTTCTTCTACCTCCTTGCACTGTGCCTTGCAGGATGGTCTTTGCAAGACCTGATAATCTGGTGACGTGGCCATACCATTGGAGTTTCCGTTTTTTCACCACTGTGAGCAGGTCATCGTGTTGTCCAATGGCTTGTGTGATGGTCTGTTGGACTTTGTCATTGGTGATGTGCTGGGTATATGAAATGCCCAGAAGTTTTCTGTAGCACCCCATCTCCATGCTTTGTATTCTTCGTTGGAGATCTGCTGTGAGGGTCCATGTTTTGCAAGCATATAGGAAGATGGAGATGACAATGGAGCACAGCAGCCTTACCTTGGAATGTAGACTGATGGTCCTGTCTTTCCAAATTGGCTTCAATCTCGCCAGGGCAGCAGATGTTTGTGCGATCATGGAGAGGACTTCCTGTCGGGACCCATGTCTGATACAATGGCTCCTAAATATTTGAAGATATGCACTGTGTTGAGGGATTGGCCTTGGACTTTGATGTCTATGTTGATGCCATTGGTGTTGTTGGTCATCATTTTGGTCTTCTCTGCACTTATTTCCAATCCATAGGCTCTGGAGGTGGTGTCAAGCCTATGTACCAGCTGTTCAAGTTCTTGTTACTCTCCAGCCAATCCGTCAATGTCATCCACAAAACGGAGGCTGTTGATTGCTCTTCCCCCTACACTGACTGTGCCTTCATGGTCTGCAAGGGCATTTGACATGATGCGCTCTAGGAAGATGTTGAAGAGTGTTGGAGAGAGTAGGCATCCCTGATGCACACTGATTGTTCTAAACCAGTTTCCGATGGCGCTGTTGTGGAGGACTACACTGGTAGCCTTGTCATACAGGCTTTTGATGACTTCAATAGTTGTAGGGCTGATGTTGTACACTCTCATGGTTGCACACAGAGCTGCATGCCAGACTCGGTCAAGCGACTTTTTGAAGTCTATGAACACATGATATGATGTTTTTGTGCTTTAGGTCACAGCTGATACTGTAGGCTCTGTTTACAAGCCTTCAGTCCCTTTCAGCATGAAATCTGATCTGCCTGCCACCTGCTCTTAGCTACGATGCCAGGCTTCCCTTCCCCCCTTTTTTAAGCGGGCTGGACTCTTTGTCTTTGTTAACTGGCACATTGCTGCTGTTGTGCTTGGAATGTTTTCATCTGTTTTTCTATTTTATTCAGAAGAATTGCATATTTCTGACAATTATTTTTTAAAACTTGGTTTCTATAGTGTTTGAAGCACCGAGTAAGAGTTATATTTTGTTGACTGTTGTGGTATTTAAGAAGAAACGTGCTATATAATGTGGTGTGGTGTGGTACTTTGTGGTACTGTTTTCTCTGTTACTGTGAATGGTAAGAACACATTTTTGGTGAAGTTTGACTTCAATTTCTGTGATCACTTGCATTTTAAGTGCTTTGAAAGTTGTTAACATTGTAAGATATAACTTTTGTGCATTGAAAAATATAAGAAACGAAATGACTGATTAATTGTGAAAGATGTTATTAGTGATTTAAAAGTGTGGCGTTTTTTAAGGTTTCAGTACCAGGCTCCGTTGACTGTGTGAAGCTCTGAACAACTTATGCAAACAGCATGAAATTTAATGCATTAACTTGTTCAAATATCTTCTACAAAAGTTAAGATACTTGATCATTGACAGTACTGCCGGAGGATTTTTCATGTGCACTAAATGGATATTTTACCAGTTTGGCAGAGGACAGACACATAAGTTCTGGTAGGATCATTTATTTCATGCATTCACATGCAGCTCACACTGTGTTTTTGTATCATTGTTTGAGTATTGTTTTCGTTTCATTTTAAATTGCACAACTTTCTCTCTTTCTCCTCTTCCCCCCACCCCACCACTTGCTTTCCTGCTTGCACATTATTCTGTTAGTTTACATAGATGATTGTATATTTTAATAATAATTGTATACATTTACATGCATATATGTATTTGTATTTATTTAATATTATTTTTTTGTTTGTACATATTTTATCTACATATATTTATCTACATATTGTTTTAGATTATTAATTATTTCTAACAATGACAGAAAGTGTGCATACTCTGCCTTGCTTGTTGAACTCACTAGATTGAAAGACTGTTTTGGGGAAAAACACAAATATCCTAAATTGAAAGAAAGAAAGAAAGAAATTTTGAAATGTACACATGAGTAAACATTTTTTGGTCTCATTTTCTAACGCAGCTTATGCTTTTTTTTTTTTTTTTTTTTTTTTTTGGGGGGGGGGGGGGCGGCGTGGGGGGTCAAATCTTGTACGTTTAGGTCAACATGTTTTCACACTTGCATACACTACAGCAAAATTAGCAAAAATCTTGCACAGTGTATTGATTTTATCATTTTCTGATTGAGCAGGACGGGAGGAAATCCAGCCCAGCCTTGACTCAAACAGAGAGTGGAACGCTCTGACTGCTATCAATAAACAACTGTGTATATTAGTGTTCAGCTGCAGTCGGCTGGATGATGGCTGCCAAGGGGTTAGGCTTGTCTGCTGGGTCAGGGGTCAAAAGTAATATGATCTTCTCCACTCAGAGCTCGGTCTAGAACAGTTGTGACCAGCACCCCGTCCCCCACCCGGAACGCCTCGTCGCCTGGCGACAGAGCGCAAAATTGGCGGAGTGCCCGTCTTGGCTCGGACTAGACCGGGCGAGTCAGGTACACCGATCAACTGTAATAAACCCATGCCTGACTTTAGGGCCTAGACCCTGGGCGAGTCAGATACACCGATCAACTATAATAAACCCATGCCGGACTAAGGGCCTGAACCCTGGGTGGCCATCCACAGACTTGAGACTAGGATAGAAAATCTTACTACGTTAGTCACATCCTTGGTCGAAGCTGTACACACACTATGATAGAAAATCTTACTACGTTAGTTACATCATTGGTCGAAACTGTACACACACTATGATAGAACATCTTACTAAGCTAGTCACACCCTTGGTCGACACTGTACACACATTAACCGCCCCTGGGCAGGCGCACGCTGCGTCAACCGCCTCTGAGGCTGAGCATTTGTGAACTCCCATGGCTCGGCCCCTGGACGGGGACTTGTCCCCATGGACCCCTGGAGGGGGAATGTTTCCCCGGCCGTCCACTCCCCCAGTACCCATTTCGCACCCTGCAGTCCTCCTTGCACGGGAGGAGTTTCTTGACCAGATTGCATCCGTAGTCTCAGTTGACCCGCTTCGCCGGATTACCGATTTTGTGGACTCAGAATTCAGCTCTAGCCACTCCGATTAAATCTTTAAGTCTTGATTGTAATATTCTGCTTTTCTTTAGGCGTTAAGCTCTCCATCAGCTTTACCTGTACATTTTCATCAAACTTAATTATAACTTCTGTTTTGTTTCTTTTTTTAGAAATCCGGCTGAGCATGACTGTCTTACACCAGTTTGGTGCTAAGCGCCTGGCGTTCAATTCTCAACCGCTTTTTTTTTTTTTTTTTAAATTTTCATGTGTGTGTGCATCCGGCTGCGTCTAGTATCAATTTGGACATTTAGTCTTGTACATAGTCCTTCAGTAACTCTTTCACTACAATTTTTTTTGTGTGTATATTGCGTTTTTTTAATAATAATTTCTTGTGATAGTTTTAAATCCGAATGTATTCCTTTTTTTTTCTCATGTTTTTAGCCTTTTATATCTCGTCGGCTTCTTCCTGTATTTGACAATAGCATTTCAGACCTGGTCTGACTTTTATAGAAAAGCTCTTTATATCTGCACCAGTTACTCCCTTTTCCCTTACTGATAGACAGCTTGTTCCTTGCTGATAGATAGCTTACCCCTTACTGATAGATGTTTTGTCCCTTACTGATAGATAGCTTACCCCTTACTGATAGATAGCTTACCCCTTACTGATAGACAGCTTGTCCCTTACTGATAGACAGCTTGTCCCTTACTGATAGATAGCTTACCCCTTACTGATAGATAGTTTGTCCCTTACTGATAGACAGCTTACCCCTTACTGATAGATAGCTTGTCCCTTACTGATAGACAGCTTACCCCTTACTGATAAATAGCTTGTCCCTTACTGATAGCTTGTCCCTTGCTGATAGATAGCTTGTCCCTTACTGATACACAGCTTACCCCTTACTGATAGATAGCTTGTCCCTTACTGATAGACAGCTTGTCCCTTACTGATAGACAGCTTGTCCCTTACTGATAGACAGCTTACCCCTTACTGATACACAGCTTACCCCTTACTGATAGACAGCTTGTCCCTTACTGATAGACAGCTTGCATCTCTCCCCACGGTCACCCGTCTTCCTTGGGCCCCCTTTCCATGTCGGGGAGCACCTTCCTACTTGCCAGTCCACTACCTCTCTCCAGTACCGCCTGCAGCGCCCGCCACTATACCACTTCTTCAACTCTTCATCTACAGCACGCAGTATTTTCCTTCGACGTTAGGCATCACTCCTCCGCCTTCTTAACTCAAGAGCCCCCTTTACGCTTCAGGTGTTCGGGTACTATCATTTACTCACGTTTTGAAGAGGATAGGCCTTGCCTCACGTAGTTCGTTCCTTTCCTCGCCACATTACAGCGCGGTGTCAGCACACGAGCTGAGCGAGACCGGTCTTAGGCTCTCGCCACATTACAGCGCGGTGTCAGCACACGAGCTGAGCGAGACCGGTCTTAGGCTCTCGCCACATAACAGCGCGGTGTCAGCACACAAGCTGAGCCAGACCGGTCTTAGGCCCTCGCCGGTCAAACCTGTCTTTATACCTTTTTCTCGGGGTGGTGACCCTGCTTTGACGCACTCAAAATAAAACTTTGAGGGGAGATCGGCGCGTCCAGGGAGATCCGGTTTTGGGGGGTGCACTACTCGTTTAACGGGTCGCTTTGCTCCCAGGTCGAGCATAATATTAGGGGAGCGCGAAGGGCCGGGCACATGTTGCGCTTTGTTAAGGGTGAGTCCTGGGGTGGTGACCCAGGTCTTCTGGTGTCCCTCTGTGTCGCCTTGGTGCGATCCCAATTACTAGTGGGTGACGAGCTGATGTATGACATTCACCCCTCCCCTCCTCCCTGGATGCGTTGATCCCGGTAGAATGTAAGATACTCAGAGGGTCCTTGGGGTTGTAGGGGTCGATCCCGGCCCATATGGTCTACAGACTGGCTGGCATTGTGCCCCTGGGGCACCGGATTAGGCTTGCCTGCGCGAGATATGTGGCTAGAGCGGGTTTCGTTCCAAACTCCACAGCGAGGGAGCTCTGCCCTTAGTTCTATTGGTCCAGGGGTCGGAGGGTGGTTGTCGGGATTGCGGAGACTTCCAACGGTTTTTTTTACAGCGTGGGTGATGTGGCGCTTGAATTTCCCATACTTCCCCCTTCTCTTTGGGAATTACCGAGATTTAAGTTGCTTTTGGGGGTGGATAACCTCAGCAAGGAAAGGGACTTGCCCCTTTTGCCCCAGCTGGCCAGAGAGAGGGTGGCTTCATTCCAAGAAGATCTAACAGTTTTACCGATGGCTGTGTTAGAGGGAGGAGCATCGGGCTACGGATTTACAATAGAGGGGGTGGGGTCCTGGTCCTTTGGAGCCCCATGTGTCTCCAGTACTGTCACGGTGTCTCCAGTACCCTCACGGTGGCTCCAGTACCCTCACGGTGGCTCCAGTACCCTCACGGTGGAGCTCTTGGCTATTAGGAGAGCACTATATATGGTCCGGATGCAAACTTGTTTTTTCCAACCTAGTTCCAGTCATTCGCCCAAAAAGACAAGCACCGAAGTCGAACGAAGCTCTCCGATGTGTTACGAAATGATGCTTGCATGACTGTGACTAGTTGACATTAAAAATGATCGCTGTGCTTCTAATTCTGTTCGATTTACACAGATTTAGCATTTCGCAATAGCGCAACGGTATACTTTGTTAATATGAGCATAATTATTATCGACCATATTTAATAGTTGCGTTCCTTGATTTGCATTTTGTTAGTTCTCAGCAGTAGGCTAATAATAGCATTCCCCATTTCCTGCCTAGAACCAAGTAAACACTGTTATACAGTATACATAGGCTTAATCTACATTATATATTATATGAGATGATTTATGGAAATTTCCGCAACATTTTTTTAATATGTGTTTCTCATTAAAATACATATCATTGAAGTACTTATAACAAATTTACTGTATCAGTTAAAAAGAATAATATTAGTTAAATAAATAATTGCTTTGGTGCCTGCAATATAAATGTCACTGTTTTTTTAGACCATTATAAACTTGCTTTGCCTTGTGCTGAAGGGACATCAACGTATCCATAGCGCTTTGAAGTTTTGTCATGGTTTTATTGTTGATATAGATGTGAAATCGTTGTATGTGTGCATTATGTGTTATGTATTACTTTTACTCTTTATTACTAATTGTGTCAGTATATTAATCATCATAAAATAAAAATAATACTAAATGCTTCAATATGCGAATCTCGACTTGACTTACAGCTTGAAGCTGTGCAGATCGAAACAGAATTAGATCTAGAAGCAACAGCAACAGCGGCTATTTTTATGCACGGATGTTTCAGCACAGGTTCTAAGTCTTTGCTTTTGTTTTTGTAAACTCCTACATACGTATGTAGTACAGGGGTGGTATTCATGACCGTTGGTTAAGGCTTAACCAATGTTGGTAAAATTAACGACGTTGGTTAAGCTGGAAATTTTAAATTCATGAGGCCTTAGCAGAGTTAACGACGGTTGCTAACCATGGTTATTTTAACGGAGGGGGGACCACCCGATAACCAATGGAACACTGGTTAAAAATGGCGGCCATCGTTTGGTGGCAACTTCGACAGAGACGAGCTCCGAGGAGAGAGAGAGTATTTCGCGACAGAAGTAATCCACTTGACAAATTTGATGATGTGGAACTGGTATCAAAATTTCGTTTTCGTCGGCATGATATCATCACGTTAACGAACGCGGTAGACAGACTGAAACTGTGTGATCGGCAAGGCGTTTTGTCACCACTTTTACATGTGTGTCTCACTCTTTGTTTTTATGCCTCTGACACCTTTAATAATCTGTCATATTAATAAAACGGGTTAATATTATTATTATTAAAATATTGTTGTTGGATTTTGACTGGTGATGTGTAGGCTTATTGTGTATCTGTATAGTTTATACTCGTAGGGTAATGCAACCCTACGAAATAAAGACAACATTTCAAGTTCCAAACTACCCAGAAACGGCAGAAATTGACACCTCAGTCTAAAAACAAAATGTAGGCCTAACATTACAAACTACAAAGTGATCAAAAGTGATTTCTCTCCTTTCACCCCAACAAAAAGCTCGCTCTCCTTGCTCACTATGATATCCAGCATGCTGTCGGTAGGCTTGCTAATGATAATCACGCCACCATTGCCAGACTTTAATCGTGCGGCTGCACGATTCCGATGGTCTTTTCTCAAGGAGAACATTAGTTTCAGTTAACGAAAAAATTGCTTTTCTCTTTGCCATTGCCACAGCCATTTTTATAGGCCTATTTTGTTGACGAAAGAAGGAAAACAGCTGCTTGGATAATGCCCCCTTACGGATATTCCCGCACAGCCCAAAAATAGCCTTGGTTAAGTACCTAATGGGTGGACACTCGCTCATGAATAGCGATCTGCTAAACGATGGTTAACGATACCAGTGTTGGTTACAAAACCAATGTTGGTAACGTTAACCATCGCCTATAATTTAACGGGCCATGAATTCGACCCCAGGATAGTATGTAATTGAGGCCTACGAAAGACGAGACTTCCCAGCCTGTGGTTTCACGTAGTCCTGCAAGCTTTTGTTCGTCAAACATCGGATAGCTTCGCTCGACTCGAAGAGCTTCGTTCGACTTCGGTAATTGCCTTTTTCGGCGAATGACTGGAAATAGGTTGGAAAAAACAAGTTCGCGGTCCGGATGGCCCTGAGTTCCCTGAATATTACGATCGTTGTTTTTTTCTGACTCGCTGGGCGCCCTACAGTGTCTGGTGCCGATCGGACTGAAGCCCGTCCGGAGTTGGTCCTGGACGTGATCATCACTGTGGGGCACTTCAGTGGCACCGGGTCCCTTTTTACGTTTACGTGAGTTGCCTCACACATCGGCCTCCCCGGTAATGAGGAGGCTGATCGGGCCGCCAGACTGGGAGCGGAAGGTGGAGGAAAGGCATGGACTTTGTTCCCTCCTCTGGTAGCGAGATCAAGAGTAGACTCAACCGCCTTGCGTGGTCGGACTGGCAGGCGGAGTTTCTCCGTTACCCACCCGAGCTTAAGGCAGATTATCCATTACACCTTAAATGTATAGTTTTAAGACTAAATTCAGGTCATTGGAGGAACAAATACGTTGATATCTGCTTTCACTGTTTGTTTGTTTGTATGTAGATTATAGTCACACGACACTTTCGCATATAGGTGACTACTGGACCGATTTATACTGACACCAGCGGGCCAGTTGTTGGTAAAGGGGCCTTTCACTGTGGGGCCGCCATCTCCTATCAACACTGTTTTTTTCAGCGTCGCTGTCCCTCCCCGGGGGTTGTTGGGCTGAGGGAGAAGTGTGTGGCCGCGGGCGTCCTGGGACCATAGATGGACTGCGTGGCGGCCTTTCGTGCCAGGGCCTTGGCCGTCTGCGGGTAAATGTAGATTATAGTCACACGACACTGAAGCTTATAGGCGACTACTGGTCACATTATAGTCACACGACACTGAAGCTTATAGGCGACTACTGGTCACATTATTCTGACACCAGCTAACCAGCTGATGGTAAGTGGAAAATAATATGGTCACACGTTGGCCAATCCGGGATTCGAACCAGGTACCTTTCGGTTACTAGTAAGCCGCTCCCGCCCAGGCGGCTTTTGGTGACTCGTCTGGCCCTAGTCTCTAGGATGGCCGTGGGCTGTCGGTGTGTTCTTAATATAGCGTACATGGAGGATCGTCTACCTACATGGCTCTTCTGCTGAAGGCCCTTCTTCCATGTAAAATACCCGCAACATGGCTATTTATGGAGAGGCTGGTATTGGTTATATATTAGTGTTATAGACCTAGTCCTGAGTTGTTCACAGAAAGGGTATTTTTAATAACGTCTACTTTCTTAATCTCTTTTTACACTTCTTATAATAATGGTCTTAAAATAACATTAGATTTTTGTGTGTGATTATAACAGTTCAAATGCGCCTCGGCGTCGGGACTAAAAATGAGAAGAAGAAGAAGAAGAAGAAGAAGAAGAAGAAGAAGAAAAAGAAGAAGAAAAAGAAGAAGAAAAAGAAGCATTTGAAACCGCAGTGGGTCCATTTGCCCCTTACCCGATTTTTGGCAATGACTGAATAGAGCTGTCTGCTGTTGTGATATGTTGCGATTGCACCATGGACACCTCTGTACACACAGTCTCTCTCTCTCTCTCTCTCTCTCTCTCTCTCTCTGACTGAATATTGAAAAATGTGAGTGTGAATGATATGTGGAACGACTTTAAGATTAGGCTCCCGCTATAGAGCTTTGCAAACAGCAAATGTTGTTGATTTAATTTTAACCAATGGTGAATTTGTATCGTCTGTCAACCTTCTCCCGCCCCTAGATAACAGCCATCACTTGCTGATAGGATTTTCCCTTCTTAGCGGTGACAACGCCAATACAGGGCCTGATTCTGTAAAATACCTGTTTGTGAAGGTCGATTATAATAGTATGAGGAGGTTTGTACGAAATGATGAATGGAAGAGAGACTGGCATGAGGGTTTAAATGTGAATGAGTGCTGAGATAGAATAAAGTTGATGGTGAGAGAGGCTACACAAAAGTTTGTACCAGTGAGAAGGTTAAAACTACATGGAGGAGGGGGCAAAAGGAAGAATATTCCACCAAACATGCATGACAAGATTAGACAAACAAGACCAGCATTTAAGATGTCTAAGTGTTGAAGGGTTGGGTTAAGACCAACAGTTAAGATGTCTAAGTGTTGAAGGGTTGGGTTAAGACCAGCAGTTAAGATGTCTAAGTGTTTAAGGGTTGGGTTAAGACGAGGAAAACCCCTCGTTAGTGTGGGTGTGGTGAGTGGCAGGTGAGGTGAGGACAAGGAATAGGGAAAGGGAAAAAGAAGATGGACGAACACAAGAACAAGTCCATGACGGTTTACAAGCAATTCTCTATTGATTCAACTTTAATTATAAAAAAAAACTACTCGAGAACAATCAAACAAAAACAATGGTATAAGCTGAGGAATGTCAAAGAATGGAATGTTAGCAATTACCTCCTATGTACAACCAAGTGCTTGCATCTACACTTTTGATTATAACTAACAAGATGATTACTACATATAAATACGCTTTACAAAATATAAACATCTTTCAACCTGACTGACTGATAAATTATCAATGATCAATAAATCATATTATTAAGCAAAGAGAATATTAACGTTAAATGTGATGTAGAAATTAAAAAAAAAAGATGAACCACTATAACGTTAACTTACAACCTATCATTCATAGCAAGATATAAATACTATAAATAGATATCACGTTGTGCCTACTTTAACATCTGACAATACACAGTTAGGAAAAACTAGGTCAAATATCCATCATCAAAGTCTAAACATGTCCATCATCAAAATCTAAACATGTCCATCTTCAAAGTCTAAACATGTACATCATCAAAGTCTAAACATGTCCATCATCAAAGTCTAAACATGTTCATCATCAAAGTCTAAACATGTCCATCATCAAAGTTTAAACATGCCCATCATCAAAGTCTAAAAATGTCCATCATCAAAGTCTAAACATGTCCATCATCAAAGTCTAAACATATCCATCATCAAAGTCTAAACATGTCCCTCATCAAAGTCTAAACATGTCCATCATCCAAGTCTAAACATGTCCATCATCAAATTTTAAACATGTCAGTCATAAAAGTCTAAACATATCCGTCATCAAAGTCTAAACATGTTACATTACACTACATTATTATTGCTTTAGGTCCAGCGGGCTCTTCCGAGCCAAATCAGGACCGGACAACCCCCGATCCGCATAAAAGATCTGCTGAAACAACCCTAGTGGGAAAACCGAAAGCTCTCCACCAGCCAGTCACTTTACAATAAAGACATCCCACGCAGGGGACGGCTGAGGTTTCACCCCAACTTATCAAACCCCTGTTTACAAAAACAAAATAGAATACAAACATCATTATAAATCATCAACAAAACACATACATATAAAATGCCTATAGTGCTAAATAATAACATCATAGGAAGCCCTAGTGACCACCCGGCAGAAAGCGTCCAACACTCCCAAGCTGATCCAACAGACCTCATACACAAACAAGGAGTCTTGTCAAAGAAGAGTTTTCAAGAAAAAAGGTAAGTCATTGATCTAGCGAAGAAGAAGATAGTATAGCAGAGTGATAGGACAGATCAGGAATGGGAAAGAGCAAATGAAGAAGACAGCGACAGTGGGAATTTAAAGCACTAAATTTCCAGAAAGTGGGGATACTATTTATACTGAAACCCCCGGCACTTCAACGGGGGAAACTGTTGCCGCAGTGAATCAGTCATGCCTACAAAGGCAAGACAGGTTTTCAACTGGGGCTTTCACTTTTCCCTTTATAGGTTAGAACAATCTACAGTTTCTCTGCTGTATGTATAAGTTTATGTACCTTCAAATTGCCAGCCCTAGTAAAAGCTTTATTACAAACATCACACACGATTCTTCTCTGCTGTATGTATAAGCTTATGTCCATTCAAATAGCCAGCCCTAGTAAAAGCTTTATTACAAACATCACACACATGATTGTTCTCTTCTGTATGTATAAGCTTGTTTCTTCAAATCACCAGCATGAGTGAAAGCTTTATTACAAACTTAATACACATGATTCTTCTCTCTTGTATGTACATGTATAACCTTATGTACCTTTGATCGTTGATTGATTGATTGTTGCTTTAGGTCCAGCCGACTCATGCGAGCCAAATCAGGACCGGACAACCCCCGATCCGCATAAAAGATCTGCTGAAACAACCCTAGTGGGAAAACTGGACGCCCTCCACCGGCCAGTCACTTTACAATAAAGACATCCCACGCAGGGGACGGCTGAGGCTTTACCCCAACTACTCGAACCCCCGGTTACAAAAACAAAATAGAATACAAACATCATTATACATCATCAACAAAACACATACATATAAAATGCCTACATTGCTAAATAATAACATCATAGAAAGCCCTAGTGACCACCCACGAGAAAGCGTCCAATACTCCCAAGCTGATCCAACAGACCCCATACACAAGCAAGGAGTCTTGTCCAGGAAGAGTTTTCTAGAAAAAAGGTAGGTCAGTGATCTAGCGAAGAAGAAGATAGTATAGCAGAGTGATAGGACAGATCAGGAATGGGAAAGAGCAAATGAGGAAGACAGCGACAGTGGGAATTTAAAGCACTAAATTTCCAGAAAGTGGGGATACTATTTATACTGAAACCCCCGGCACTCCAACAGGGGTGCTGTTGCTGCAGTGAAAAAGTCATGCCTATAAAGGAAAGACAGGTTTTCAACTGGGGCTTTCACTTTTCCCTTTATAGGTTAGAACAATCTACAGTGGCAAGATTGCTCATGACCCCAAGGGGTGTACCTTTAATCTCTAGCCTGAGTGAAAGCTTTATTACAAACATCAATCACACACATGATTTTTCTCTTCTGTATGTATAAGCTTATGTTTCTTCAAATCTCTAGCCCGAGTGAAAGCTTTATTACAAACATCACACACGTGATTCTTCTCTCCTGTATGTAAAAGCTTATGTAACTTCAAACTGCCAGCCTGAGTGAAAGCTTTATTACAAACATCACATTCTCTTTAACACTCTTCAACACTATTTTGGAATCTCTGGCTCGGTCCTGGCTTGGTTCCACTCATATCTTTCTGACAGATCACAAGCAGTCACTGTCGATGGCTGTTTCTCCAGCACAGCAGACTTGGTGTGCGGCGTGCCTCAGGGTTCCGTTTTAGGGCCGGTGTTATTCACTCTGTACACCAAGCCACTGCTTCTCCTGCTTAGAAAGCATGCTGTTGAGAGTCAGTCATTTGCAGACGACACACAACTGTATAAATCCACCGCCCCCTCTCTCATTAATTCCACTGTTCAGACCTTGGAGAACTGCATCACAGACATTAAATCATGGATGACACTCAACAAGCTTAAGCTTAATGACGATAAAACCGAAGCCCTCCTCATTCACAAGCACAACACCTCCTCCTCACTCTCGCCTCTCCCAACATCGCTTACAGTAGGGACAACAAACACTCAGTTCTCATCCTCTGCAAGAAATCTCGGCTACATTCTATCCGATGACCTGTCCCTCAACAACCACATCTCCAACGTCTGTCGCTCTGCATACACGGCCATACGCCAAATCAGCTCCTTTCGCCACTATCTTACAGTCCCGGCCACCAAAACCCTAGTCTGCGCTCTCGTCCTCTCTCGTCTTGACTATTGCAACTCTCTCCTTGCTGGCTCCCCGAAACACATCATTGACAAACTACAAAAGGTTCAGAACTCAGCAGCTAGACTAGTATTCCGAGCAAAGAAACGTGATCACATCACACCTCTGCTACATTCCCTTCACTGGCTTCCTGTGCAAGCACGCATAGAGTACAAACTCTCTGTTCTCTGTCACAACTTCTTCACAGATTCTTGTCCTTCCTACCTTGCTGATCTACTGTCTGTCTACGCCCCTTCACGCACTTTAAGATCATCTGCTGACACTCGCACACTCAAGGTTCCCGTCACCCGCACTAAGACATACGGCCAACGTGCATTCGCCTACTCCGCACCTAAGCAGTGGAATTCCCTTCCCTCCCATATCCGCAACATACAATCAACACAAGCATTCAAAAAGGCCCTCAAAACCCACCTCTTCAAACTGCATTATTCAGACTGATTTGTGTCCTGCTGCCATTCTCTCATCTCTTGTCTATGTCTGATCCGTAAGTGTATACACGGCTGTAAATATTTATACTGTTTTCCTTCCTGGGCCTAACCGGGCATATAAATAGCTGTGAATAGGTTTTTGCTATTCTACTTTCTGTCTTTTTTGTCATTTGTGTACATAGTTGTAAATAGTATATTTTTGTCTTTTTTGTAATTTATGTACATAACTGTAAATAGTCTGTACCTTTACTGTCCCGTCTTTTGGTGTATTGTAGCAAGAGTGATGTTTCATCGAGTGCATGTATTTATATGGTATGACTATGTAAAGCGTGGTGAGTCTGGTCATAGGCTGGAGTACCCGCTATATAAAAATCCGTTATTATTATTATTTATGTATAAGCTTATGTAACTTCAAATAGCTATCACCAGTGAAAGCTTTATTACAAACATCACACACATGGTTCTTCTCACCTGTATGTATAAGCTTATGTCTATTCAAATGGCAAGCCCAAGTGAAAGCTTTATTACAAACATCACACACATGATTCTTCTCTCCTGTATGTATAAGCTTATGTACCTTCAAATCACCAGCACAAGTGAAAGCTTTATTACAAACATCACAAACATGATTCTTCTCTTCTGTATGTATAAGCTTATGTTTCTTCAAATCTCTAGCCCGAGTGAAAGCTTTATTACAAACATCACACACGTGATTCTTCTCTCCTGTATGTAAAAGCTTATGTAACTTCAAACTGCCAGCCTGAGTGAAAGCTTTATTACAAACATCACACACATGATTCTTCTCTCCTGTATGTATAAGCTTATGTAACTTCAAATAGCTATCACCAGTGAAAGCTTTATTACAAACATCACACACATGATTCTTCTCACCTGTATGTATAAGCTTATGTCTATTCAAATGGCAAGCCCAAGTGAAAGCTTTATTACAAACATCACACACATGATTCTTCTCTCCTGTATGTATAAGCTTATGTACCTTCAAATCACCAGCACAAGTGAAAGCTTTATTACAAACATCACACACATGATTCCTCTCTCCTGAATGTATAAGCTTATGTTTCTTCAAATAGCAAGCACCAGTGAAAGCTTTATTACAAACATCACACACATGATTCCTCTCTCCTGTATGTATGAGTTTATGTCTATTCAAATCACTAGCACGAGTGAAAGCTTTATTACAAACATCACACACATGATTCTTCTCTCCTGTATGTATAAGCTTATGTTTCTTCAAATACCAAGCACCAGTGAAAGCTTTATTACAAACATCACACACATGATTCTTCTCTCCTGTATGTATAAGCTTATGTCTATTCAAATCACTAGCATGAGAGAAAGCTTTATTACAAACATCACACACAAGTTTATTTTGCCCTCCGGTCTTCTGTTGCTGCTTTGTCTCTCTTCTACACTCATGATCTTTAAGACTGACCTCACTGCGGGGAGTGACTGAGGCAGAAGAGAACTTGACCAATAAAGACTGTGGTGTTGAGTTGACAGTAAGCAGTTGTGTAGCACATGCATTTGGAATCTGAAAAAAGAAAACCACAGATTTACAAAAGATACTAACTATAAAGTGTTCACTATCACCATCATCATCATCATCATCAACATCAAAGTGGTCTTGATTCGGCTCTTTGCAGTCCGCCGGACCCTATAAACAATGACTAATATTTAGTATTTTTTTGTATTAATATTATCGATTATTAATATTATACCATTATTACAACAACAATGTGTTGAGTTTTTTTATAATAGTAAAAAACAGAACCTACCTCAGTCCTGACAATTATGAGGATATATTAATTTGCAAATAACAACCAGACTGTCGTGGACCTGCATTAATTTCTCATTTCGGGAGCCTATGATGTGGATTGTTTTATAGCTAATCACTCTTCTGTTGCAAATAACGTTATTAGTTTTTGGTTTGCACGTGTAGTTGGTTGGTGTTATGTATGAACCTGATTAGATGTTCTCATACGGTTTAAAAATCCATGATTTGGGTCAGCATTTTAGATTTTTTTTGAGATCTCAACAAGTAACAAGCAACAAGTAACATCGTAAGTACTCTACTGGTGGTCCACAAAGGCTTACGGGGCGGAGAGCTAAAGAAAGGATTGTCATTCCTTTTCGCTTAAATCGCCCTTCATGTTAATCATCATTGCAGACTTCATCATGGTTCATCGGTCATCTAGGTCAACATTACTGTCAGAAATAATTGGAAGCCGACGACGCTGTAGTTACTGTTTGTTTGTTTGTATGTAGATTATAGTCACACGACACTTTCACATATAGGTGACTACTGGACCGATTTATACTGACACCAGCGGGCCAGTTGTTGGTAAAGGGGAAAATAATATGATCACACGTTGACCAATCCGGGATTCGAACCAGCGACCTTTCGGTTACTAGCAAGACGCTCTTACCAACTGAGCTACCCGGCCCCTCCTGTAGTTACTTTGAGAGAGCACAGTTTTAATCATTTGTAGTGGCGTCAACGAAGGCCAAGGCCTACGACGAAATGAACTATCTCATCATCATCATCATAGTAGTCATCATCACGGTCATACAAATCATCATCGTCATCATCATTATCATCACGGTCAGCGATTACATCACCATCTTCATTTTGACTTTGTATGTTACACAATATCTGTTGAATGGGTGATTGTCCGTTTGTAAGTAAAGTTTGTTTAGCATTTAATATTGTGTTTGCGTCAAATTTCTCAGAGTTCCTGATGTTCTTTGCATGAAAGAACAGGTCCTACATTAACTCTTAAACACAAGGGGCGTGACACAGCGCACTGTGTGAACTTATGTAACTGAGCTACTTGACTATTGAGGTCACCTAGTGTTAACGTATGTAACTGAGCTACTTGACTATTGAGGTCACCTAGTGTTAACTTATGTAACTGAGCTACTTGACTATTGTGGTCACCTAGTGTTAACTTATGTAACTTAGCTACTTGACTATTGTGGTCACCTAGTGTTAACTTATGTAACTGAGCTACTTGACTATTGAGGTCACCTAGTGTTAACTTATGTAACTGAGCTACTTGACTATTGAGGTCACCTAGTGTGAACTTATGTAACTGAGCTACTTGACTATTGAGGTCACCTAGTGTTAACTTATGTAACTGAGCTACTTGACTATTGAGGTCACCTAGTGTGAACTTATGTAACTGAGCTACTTGACTATTGAGGTCACCTAGTGTTAACTTATGTAACTGAGCTACTTGACTATTGAGGTCACCTAGTGTTAACTTATGTAACTGAGCTACTTGACTATTGAGGTCACCTAGTGTTAACTTATGTAACTGAGCTACTTGACTATTGAGGTCACCTAGTGTTAACTTATGTAACTGAGCTACTTGACTATTGAGGTCACCTAGTGTTAACTTATGTAACTGAGCTACTTGACTATTGAGGACACCTAGGGTTAACTTATGTAACTGAGCTACTTGACTATTGAGGTCACCTAGTGTTAACTTATGTAACTGAGCTACTTGACTATTGAGGTCACCTAGTGTTAACTTATGTAACTGAGCTACTTGACTATTGAGGTCACCTAGTGTTAACTTATGTAACTGAGTTACTTGACTATTGAGGTCACCTAGTGTTAACTTATGTAACTGAGCTACTTGACTATTGAGGTCACCTAGTGTTAACTTATGTAACTGAGCTACTTGACTATTGAGGTCACCTAGTGTTAACTTATGTAACTGAGCTACTTGACTATTGAGGTCACCTAGTGTTAACTTATGTAACTGAGCTACTTGACTATTGAGGTCACCTAGTGTTAACTTATGTAACTGAGCTACTTGACTATTGAGGACACCTAGTGTTAACTTATGTAACTGAGCTACTTGACTATTGAGGACACCTAGTGTTAACTTATGTAACTGAGCTACTTGACTATTGAGGTCACCTAGTGTTAACTTATGTAACTGAGCTACTTGACTATTGAGGACACCTAGTGTTAACTTATGTAACTTAGCTACTTGACTATTGAGGACACCTAGTGTTAACTTATGTAACTTAGCTACTTGACTATTGAGGTCACCTAGTGTTAACTTATGTAACTGAGCTACTTGACTATTGAGGTCACCTAGTGTTAACTTATGTAACTGAGCTACTTGACTATTGAGGTCACCTAGTGTTAACTTATGTAACTGAGCTACTTGACTATTGAGGACACCTAGTGTTAACTTATGTAACTGAGCTACTTGACTATTGAGGACACCTAGTGTTAACTTATGTAACTGAGCTACTTGACTATTGAGGTCACCGAGTGTTTTCTCTGGGTACTCCGGTTTCCTCCCTCCCTTCAATAAATTATAATTATAATGCAGTCACAATGAAAATGTCCAAAAAAAAATTCCTTTTAATTTTGTAAAAGCGATCTCCCTGCCCTTGTACATGTAGGGGTGATAGATGTGTTTGTTGTGTGTGCCACATTTTTGAGTGATAGATGTGTTTGTTGTATGTGTCACATGTTTGAGTGATAGATGTGTTTGTTGTGTGTATCACATGTTTCAGTGATAGATGTGTTTGTTGTGTGTGCCACATGTTTCAGTGATAGATGTGTTTGTTGTGTGTGCCACATGTTTCAGTGATAGATGTGTTTGTTGTGTGTGCCACATGTTTGAGTCATGGATGTGTTTGTTGTGTGTCACATGTTTCAGTGATAGATATGTTTGTTGTGTGTGCCACATGTTTGAGAGATAGATGTGATTGTTATGTGTGCCATATATCCTTGTGATATGTCTGTTGTGTTTGCCACATGTCTGAGTGATAGATGTGTCTGTTGGGTGAGCCACATGTTTGAGTAATAGATGTGTTTGTTGTGTGTTCCAGACTGGGTGAAACATGTCAGTGTGTATGTTGGTACAGATCGTCGCACTGATCAGTGATTTGGGGAACATCACCTACAGTGATACCTCAGGTTACAAACCAAGTTCTGGAAACGTTCATAATCCAAAACATTGAAATCAATGAAATAGAGACAATCCGTTTCAAGAGGAAAGAATCTTTCTTTTTTAATTACATCTGGTCATTTACCTCACAAAAGGCAAAGAATATGTGTACTTGTATTACATACAGAGAAAGAATATGTGTCCTTGTATTACATACACAGAAAGAAAACGACCAAATAAATTAAATGTAAAATAACAAAAATAAGATATTTTGTCTATCTTTCTTACCAAGAAAACCATCATGGGAAATGTGTCACTTTCTTAGCTATTGTGAATCATTAGTTTCAGGAGTTTTTTTGCCTGTTTCTTGGCAGCTGCTAGGGAATCTGTCTGCATCAAAAAACTATTAAGGGAAATTTGTCCTTCGTAACCCCCTGTTCCTTACACGAGACAAAAAATATAAAAAGTTGTTCGAAACCCAAACTGTTCATGACCTGAGGCGTTCGGGACCAAAGGTATAACTGTATATTGCATCCATTATTATTATTGTTATTATTATTATTGTTATTATTAGTAGTAGTAGTAGAAGTATTGGATAGTTATTGTGTTAAAGATTTGTAAAAGAGACGTAAAGGCCCATTATTACCTCAGACTCCATTGGAAGTAAATCTATGTACCTCTCGGTCTTCACCCACACCATCTTTGTTTCCAATGGGTCAGTGCTTTCTGTAACAAAGAAATCAGCAAATGTATCATGGGTGATAGCAGTAGCACAATTGGTTAGGACTGTGGTTTTCTATGCCAAAGTTGGAGAGTATAAACCCTGCAGAGGATGAATTTATATGACTTAGATACAAGACTTGTCAGGTCACCAAGTGTTTTCTCCTGGTATTTTGGTTTCCTTCAATAATGCTGTCCCAGTTAATAATAAGGGACATTTACAAAAGAGCAGTTTTTAATCACTCAAGACTGAATTACTATGGGGTTCACACCACACATAAAACAAAACAAAAAACAGCAACAAAAAAACACCCATAAGAAATGTTCCTGTCACTAGTAGAACTGAGCCCTTGTTCACTGGCACACATGCATGTAACACAGCTCAGAGCCTATTCTATACTTTAGGTCAAGAAAGTTGAAACTGTACAGCAGCTAAGCTACAATCACAATAAAGATAACAACATTACAATATAGATAACAACATCACAATATAGATAACAACATCACAATATAGATAACAACATCACAATATAGATAACAACATCACAATATAGATAACAACATCACAATATAGATAACAACATCACAATATAGATAACAACATCACAATATAGATAACAACATCACAATATAGACAACAACATCACAATTATTGCTAAGTATAAAACACTAATATACTTACTGTATCCCTCTGTGTCACTGTCAGGCTCTGTCTTCACTTTACACAACTCTGAGTCATGTGGCTCCTGAAATCAATGATGAGAATATATTATTTTACTACAACTATCAGTACATTTGGGTTACTGTACCACACAGTTCGTGTGTAAATTTTTTATAAGAGACATTAAGCTCGATTATTACCTCATCTATATATGCCTCTGACTTCACCCACACTGTTTTCGTTTCCAATGGCCCACTGCTTTCTGTAACACAGAAATCAGCAAACACGTCATGGGTGAGTGCTATATTGGATGATAAAACTGAACAGTTGTGGTCATTCACATCCATATTCCTGTGGGGATCACACCAACTTGTAATCACTAAAGCGTTCACTTCAATGAAAAAAGTTCTTGACACTTGTGGAATTAAACATTGGTTCGCTGGCACATAAGGGAAGTTGTTTAGCTCACATCCTGTAATATACTTAAGAGATATCTAGAGAAGCAATCCTGTAAAGCATTTCAGCTACAATACCAATATTTTTTTAAACATAACAAGCATTACTATTTGGGCTCCCAATTATGCTGACATTGGGCAAAATCACACCTTAGTCCTTCAAAATTATCCTGAACACGTTTGAGAAGTATTTCTTAAATTTTACAATTGGCACTGAAAACACACCTGAAAAAACAATCTATAGCATGCAAAGATCGTGAACGCATAATTGTTTCTAAAATTAACATGGCCATGCAACTAAAAAATTAGCTTAATGTTCATTGGTTTATCTTTTGCACTATCAACCAAACACAAAGTTCCTAAATCATCTCACTAGGCTTAGGACGTGACATCATAGTTTAATGTGACATAGATTTGTGATGCATCGTCTGTCATGGTTACTTCCCTTGTATCGCTACGAAACCATCAATCATGGCGTTTTTCCATCGGTTTTCCAACTCCTTAAAATGCTTATCAATGCTTATCAAGGAGAGGGAAAAATTCCTTAAAATTATAAAATGAAAGTGATTTCTCTCCTTAGATTCACTACAAAAAGGGTGCCCAGACTTAATAGGCTATTATACTTACCATATCCCTCAGTATCACAGTCAGGTTCTGTCTTCACTTTACACACCAGTGGTATATGTGGCTCCCTCATGTCACTGTCAGGTGCTGTCTTGATTTCTGATTCTTCCTTTATGTTGAACTCACTGCCAGTCACATTAGCGGTACCTCTGACAATCTGTTCACTGCTGCAGTGAGAAACATGATGGCTTTCTCTTCCTGCAATTTCTAAACAAAACAACAGCTTTCATGTGAATATTTCCTGACAGCAAGCATAATGATGAACTGAAAAACCATCACAATCACATAAAAAATGTTAATCTGTTCCTCTCACCTAAATATTACAGATGACACAGTAAATAAACCTCCAAAGTGCAATCAAGGATGAACAAGGAACTGGTCTATTTCACTATTTGCAATTAAACAAATTCAGCAGAAATAATGTTGCCGTAGTTAAGATCAGCACCCAGCATTCACTGCACAGTCCACACAAAAGGTCAGGAAAAAAGCAAATTATTTTGTTGGTGTTAGGGTGTGGGTGTGCTAAACCTGACTTTTATGTTAATCCCTTTCTGTAATACCATTATTCAATTATGGAGCGCTGATGTTAACAAATTTGCCACCACTTTGTGACATCTCCAATAAAAATAAAAAAAATACAATTTACATTGTAGTAAAATACATTTTAAACAAATAAAAAATAAACGATGAGCGATTCAATTCACATAACAGTAATAGGAGAATGAAAAAGCTTTCATTTTGACGAGCGTTGAAATTATATTTTTCTGTACAGGTTGATACCACGATGTAGATCTTAACTGTCCTGTATTGGTTGTAGTTTTAAAATGTCAGTTTCCATGTTCAATGACGAATGTTTCATTACCGGAGCAAGACTCACCTTGCGCATGCCACGCTTGCAATCTCATCCAGTCTACCACTGGATCGTCAGCAATGTCAATCTCCAGCTTCACCTCAGACAGCACTGGGCTGTCTTCGTCCTCCATAACAGATCAATGCAGCACTCAACGTTGCAAATCAACTGCACAACTTCAACATGAACAGGGGAAGTAATACCGAAAGTTTGCTAAGGGGGAAAAACTCTCCATACTATCATACATTTATTCGCTAACGTTTTAGTAGAAAGAAACCTGGCGCAAAAGAAGATTTTAAAAACTTATTAAAAATATAATAATGCTTACCATAAAAAAATTATTTATATCAAAGGTGAATAGAACAAGCAGCTATTTATACATTATTCAACTAATTCGGGATAGGAGAAAGATCACAAAGCCAGATTGTCATTTACTAAATTAGTTTCGTATGTCTCCAAAGATTAACAAGCCTAGCATTAGTAACAATTTTGAATACTTTTTTTATTTTTTATTTTTATAAGACTTTTACATTTATGTTATATTTTTAACGTTGAACTTATTATTTTCTGGCTTCTTTTGTTTGTTTGCTGAATGCATGTATTTTAAAGTTGTTCCTGTAACCTCTACTTCTCTCTTCATTCCTTCTTTATTCTATCAGTGACATTTTAATGTAAAAACAACACAATGCTCAAGCTTTGCATTTTTATAAACACTTTAATACTTTATTTACATAATATTCTTTTAGCTGTTAGAAACATGCAATGGAACAGCCTGTACACAACAACAAAGTGCTGTATTACACAGCCTGTACACAACAACAAAGTGCCATATTACACAGCCTGTACACATCAACAAATTAGTGCTGTATTACACAGCCTGTACACAGCAACAAAGTGTTGTTAGTTATTCATTGCTTACAGGGTCCAGCGGACTGCTAAGAGCCAAATCAGGACCACAAAATCAAGTGTTTTATCAAATTGTCTGCATGAATACAATACAATACAAGATTATTGCTTTAGGTCCAGCGGACTCTTTCGAGCCAAATCAGGACCAAGTCTGCATGAATAAAAGCATTCAATACTACAAATTTTACACATATATTTTCACTTCAGTATGTATCAACAACATATTGTTGCATCAAATAGTCAGCCAAAGAGAAAGCCTTACTACAAACTTCACATAGATTTTTCTCTTTTGTAGGTATATGCTTCGGTACCTTCAAACTGCTACCTGTAGTGAAAGCTTTTTTACAAACATCACACACATGATTTTTCTCTCCTGTATGTATAACCTTATGTACCTTCACATAATTGGCCCCAATGAAAGCTTTATTACAAATATTACACACATGATTCTTATCTTTTGTATGTATAAGTTTATGTGAAAGTGTCTATACATATATATATACACACACACAAGAGGCTGAAATATAACCCTACACTGTGATGATTGTCTTACGCCACATGAGGGAGCCTATAAGGATGAGCGATTTTAACATGACCTCTACACCCAGTATTCTCCCCCATGTGGGCTCCCTGCCTCTTTTTTTTTTTTTTTTTTTTTTTTGGGGGGGGGGGGGGGGGGGGATTTTTGTTTTGTTTATAGTTCAACATGTATGTACAAAATGTTCATAATTATTAATCCCCTTCCACTGCCCTGTGTATAATATATATATACACACGCACACACACATACCTAGAAATATACTGCACCACTCACACACACACAAACATTTCAACACATGCACACACATGGTTTATTGTTCAACATATATGTACAAAATGTTCATAATTATTAATCCCCTCCCACTGCCCTTTATATAATATATATACACACGCACAAACACATACACAGAAATATACTGCATCACTCACACACACAAACATTTCAACACATGCGCACACCTAAACAAACATTAAAACTTCATAAACAATTCAAATTATCAGGACCAACAACAAATGCATGAAATATATTTCCATATAGTTTTTAACTCCACATATTTCCTTTTAAAGTTCTTTCAAAAAGAAGAAAGCTAGCTGACAGTTCAACCACTCAAACTTTACTGTGACAATTTAAAAGCAAAACGACAATAAAACAAAAGTAAAATTTGAATCACCATTAAATTTCAACACAGAATGGTGGAAATTTGTGCCATAGTGCTTGATCAGTCTGCTTTGAAACCAATGTGTTTTCACTCAAGGTCATAATTCCAGAGATTAGAAGGCCACAAAAATAGACAAAAAAAAGGTGACCAATCATTAACAATCTTTCTTGATTGATAAAACTTCCATTCCAAGTACAAATGCTTGTCTCCCACGCAGTTATGGATGAATTGGACCTGTGGCTGAAGTGTGACCTAAACTAACATCACCCACCCCCCTCCCCCCAAATTTAGTAGTATTTATAAAGTTTTCTTCCACCCCCTTATTTTATCCCTAATTTGGTCTATCGATTTTCCCGCCAACCCCTGCTTTGCTTCTGGAAAAATTTGGAGAACAGATCGAATTTCGCCTTTGGTAATACTCCCCGACCTCTTCTCCCCCCGGTATCTCCCGAAATATTTATGAATCAGTTTGTGTTCTTCCTTTCCCCACTTCAGCCGATCCCCTTTGGGTATCTGAAACAGAACATGTTGTTTGCTTATGACACTGAATATTGATGATCTGAAGTAATTTTTAAACATTTCTGTATGAATGTCTGTCTGAATGCCTTCATATCCACAGTGGTATAACATAATGATAAATCCATAACCAAAATGATGAATGGACCATTGAAAGATTGCAATGTAATGAATAATAACAACGAAAGAGTGAATACGTTAAACAAGTATAACCCAAATAATTCAACATATATCATAGACATAGCTTCTAAAGCTGTAAACATCAATGTGGCTTACTTCTATTTCCTTCAATGGAGATGTCTCTCTCTCATAGCTTTCCAATCTTGTAACGTCTTCTTCTGTTAGAAGGACTATCGGGACTATTTCTGAAAGGTGACAAGGTATATTTGATACTATTATAAGATACGAAGAGGCAAAAGGCATGTCACAACACCAAAATGATAATAACAATTGGCATGCACTGTAATAAAGTTATTGCAATGACCAAAAATATGGGACGCAACTCCGTATTTGGTGACGTCACCTTCATAACTATGACTTGAAGGGGAGCAACTGCGGTAATTCTTCCCTGGAGTAAAATCAACTGTAGTATAGTTGATTTGCCTCCTATAAAATCAATAACTCGAGAACCACTGCACCCAGTCTCTTAACATTTACCCATTATCTTCACGTCCCATCGATGGACTTTGTCCTCGGAAATGGAAAGAATCGAACCACACATTGGGTAGAGGTGACTGTTGGATTGAGATGACTATTATAAAATCCTATAACATAAGGTAAACCCAGAAATGCAATTATGAAAAGATATAAAACTACGTAAATATAAGAACAAAGTATATGAAAACTAAAACCTTTAACCAAAGAGAAGTAAATCAACTTATGTTACCATGTCGTTAAGTATGCATTGAACAAGAGGCTGAAGCTGTCTTACTGTTACTTTGTGGAATAAGATGAAATTGTTAATGACTTACTGTTGGTGTCATCTATTGCCTGTTGTGGTTTTATGAGGGTTGGGGCTGCCACAGAATCTGTAAATAGATGGAAAATGTGGATCTTGATGATGCTAGCAACTCTCTGCAATTGTTTACCCCTTTTGCAATAAATTCTCTTATTATATATTCTGTATGATTTGCTGTATGATGAATAAAAATTATGTGGTGAATAAGTGGTGGACATTACAGCACATGTTATAGACTTACTGGAGCGGTCTTCGGTCGATGGGCCTGCCACTGGCTCTGGCGACTGTGGTTGCTCGTGAGCAAGGTCATCTGCAAATACATGAAATACATGGCTGTTGATGATGCTATTAAGTACATGGTCAATTGCCCTCTTTCTGTCGTGTGTTTAAAATTTTGAAGTGAAGTCTCTGTCATTGTTGTTTTGTTTCTGTTATTATACTATTTGTGGTTTCCTGTAACATTGTAAAAATAATGTGTTGAATTAGAAAAAAAGTAATATTATACCACATGTATGTCAAGAAACTGCTGATCACAACTACTCACAATGAATTGTGTTTACAGGGTTCATACTCAAATTTTTGTAAAAAATTCAAAGAGTTTTCAAGGAGATTTCAAATAGTTTTTCCAAAAATTCAAGGAGTTTTAAAAAAATTATAAACGCACATAAGAATTGACAAGTAGTCAAAATAAAGGATAAAATCTCTTACCCAGCGATATCCATAAATTATTTGCAGTCATGAATCTGATGGTGATACTGATGTTGATATTGATTATGAAATCTATACACATAAATATTGCATGTCGATGAAGTTGCAGCTATAATGATGATGCAGATTACAGAGTCTATACCTATTTAAACAATAATTGTGAAGCATGTTGTCCTTAGACACAAGTTATACAACTGTAAAAAGTCAGAAAGAGGTACCACCACCGCCTAATATATAATACACTTTATACAGATGAATGAGTTTTCAGTTATTTCAGTTTTTCCATCTCTTCATCAATCTGACGGGAAATCTTCTCCAGCTGGATCTTTATTTCCTTGGATTTGCTCCTCAGCGCATTTGACTGAGTCAAGAGTCTCAGCGCACCCTTCCTCTTCTGCTTGTTCAGAAAGCTTGTCTGCCTACTGAGTCAGGTGCTGAGCATCCTTCTCCATTCTTCCTTTTTTCTCTCTAAAATCAGCAACAGTCTTCCTGTGCCTTCCTCTTCTTTGCTGCTTGTGCCTGTTCCTGGTCTTTCTTTTGTTGATCAAGGTAGTCGTGGTCCTTTCTCCTTGCAGAAGATTCTGATATTAGCAGCTCCTTGGTGATGTCTACCTTGTCGATTCCACCAATCTTCCTGAAACCGTTCAGCACTTGTCGGCGAGCAACCAAGGACTGCTGGAAGAAATTTTCAGTGCTGGTCTCTTTGTTGATTGAGAATCCTCTCTCGACATTAGCTTGCCCATAATACAAAAGTAACAGCTGCCTCACAACCGCCCAAAGATCTTGATAGTCCTTTGTTGCTTTCATGTGTGTGCTGAACAGCTGGTCCAACAAATCACTTTCACGTCAATCATTTTCTGGCGGACGCGGCAGAAACATGCATGCTTGTTCCCTTTCTTTTCAAGCAGCCACCCTGCATATTCAGATTTCGATAACTACAAAGGATTCAACACACAATCGCCTCCAGGCATTTTTACCCATTCAGTAAGCAAACTTGCGTGGTTTCGCTGTCCTTTTAGCTGTTTTCGTACTTTCTGTACACCGAGCGGAAGAACGACGAATGTACAGAAACCGACAACTGCGCATGCGCGACAGCAAGGAAATGAACAATTTCCAGTGGAGGTTACTTCCCTTATCATTAACAGACGACAAAAGTTACGATCGTCGAACAGTTGACAACACAAATAATATTATAATTTTTGTTTTATTAATTTTTATTTTTCAATGGCTTTTTTTGAAAACTTGACAATAAAATTTCTAGGTCAAGCAATGGATAGATACACTGGTTGAAATTTCAAGGAGTTTTCAAGGAGCTGAGGCAATTTGGTTATTTTCAAGGAGATTCAAGGGCCCTTGAACAAGACATGGAAAATTCAATGAGGTTCAAGGAGATTCAAGGAGCGTACGAACCCTGGTTTAGTGTTTCCAGATCTTGAAAGAGTCCTGATTCAGTTATTATAAACACTTTAAAAGCACAGAATCAAAGGTACTTATAATCACTGACTCACCTTGAAACACCTCCGCACCCAAGAGGACAAAGGCCTCACCCTGGCACAGCGTCTGTGCCTCGCTGGCGTATTGCCGTGTTTGAGTGGGGAGCGTATGGTGCAAGAAGTCGGCTGTTTTCTTCCGAGCGACCTCGTCCTTGTTTCGGACCTGAAATATAAAACAGTAGATGATTGTCAAGAACCACTGTACCAGAGAGGAGTGTTGTAATGTCTTCTTGTATAAATTTTGTTTTGATGTTTGATTGCCTTGTATGCAATGTGACACAACAAATGTTTCCATATTTTTGTGGAATAAAGATTTCTTGACTTGACTTGACTTGACTTTAACTGCCCTTACCTGCCGTGACACAACCTTGCGCAACTCTGTGCAGGTGTTCCCGACAATTTGGTTGTGAATGACGTTGAAATGGCTGGCCGTCAAGGCCTTCCCCGTGCTTGTGATGAACACGGTGGCCCCTCCATTGGTGTCTGCAGTGCCGCAAACCGCCAGCCGAGCGACTGTGATGTACCTAAAACAGAAAACAATGGCACGATTGTAGCCACACATGCTGCAATGTTTTGCAATCAACTACTCTGATCATGCATACTGTGTCTATATTAACCGTGGACATTTCACCAAAGTCCATCTTTTGGGACTACACTAATGTTGGTGCAACAAATGGATCACTTTGCTGTTGAATGTACTGTTTTATTAACATCAATACAATAATATTACAGTGGGCCTTAGCAGACAAACTATGGTTTGGATTGCCACCGTCTTTTGACAGAAGAGGCTACAGCCTTAAGCAACTCTGTGGAAGCCCACAACTCTGTGCACTCACACAAACTTATCCTCAAACACGCACTAGGGCTGAAAATTGCAACGATGTCTATAATGTCAGACAACTACTTTTCATCTTCTTAACTATGACTTGAAGGGAAGCAACTGTGGTAATTCTTCACAGGCCTCTTCTGTCTTCTCTATATTCAATGTTAGTGTATTCAGTGTCAGTGCACTCCAACAATGTAGTCTTTCTTTGTTAAGAATCAAAGTGTATGAAATGTTTCATACATATTCAGTTCTGTGCCCATTGCCTCAAGCACTGTCCATCCCTAAGCAACATCTGCTCCTGATCCATGCGACCATAACAGGAGGGTTTAGTGACACAACCTTATAATATTACTTACCGTTGCAGCCGGACCCAATCCTCATGGTGGAGAATGACTTCTCGGGATCCTGCTGCGCTGGTTTTATGGTGCTTCACCTGCACACATATAGACATGCACATGAAAGACAAATCCTATAATGACTGTTAATATTACAACTATATATTGCACACATATAGACATGCACGTGAAAGAAAAATCCTATAATGACTGTTAATATTACAACTATATATTACAAACAAGGGTGTATAACCCAAGAAATGACATTACTTACACGACTGTTAATATTACAACTATATATTGCAAACAAGGGTGTATAACCCAAGAAATGACATTACTTACACGACTGTTAATATTACAACTATATATTGCAAACAAGGGTGTATAACCCAAGAAATGACATTACTTACACGACTGTTAATATTACAACTATATATTGCAAACAAGGGTGTATAACCCAAGAAATGACATTACTTACACGACTGTTAATATTACAACTATATATTGCAAACAAGGGTGTATAACCCAAGAAATGACATTACTTACACGACTGTTAATATTACAACTATATATTACAAACAAGGGTGTATAACCCAAGAAATGACATTACTTACACGACTGTTAATATTACAACTATATATTACAAACAAGGGTGTATAACCCAAGAAATGACATTACTTACACGACTGTTAATATTACAACTATATATTACAAACAAGGGTGTATAACCCAAGAAATGACATTACTTACACGACTGTTAATATTACAACTATATATTACAAACAAGGGTGTATAACCCAAGAAATGACATTACTTACACGGATGACCATTTTGCCCTGGACTGTGCGGGCCTCCAGGACCTCCCCCAGGGTCATGCAGATGATCTCCCCTGGGCGCGACATGTTAGACGTACTCAGAATGCACATCAACTGATTCCTCGCTTGGAGGAACCAGTTGGTGGCATTCATGAGGAATGCGTCATCAAACGCTTTTCGGAACGCGCCCAGGGAATGCATCTGCTCAAAACGGATGTCTGTGGATAAAAAAGCCAAAGGTTCAGCTTGATTTAAACAAGAACCCATGTATATATTGCTTCCATCAATATGACCAATGTACTGATTTAAACAAGAACCCATGTATATATTGCTTCCATCATTATGACCAATGTACTGATTTAAATAAGAACCCATGTATATATTGCTTCCATCATTATGACCAATGTACTGATTTAAACAAGAACCCATATATATATTGCTTCCATCATTATGACCAATGTACTGATTTAAACAAGAACCCATGTATATATTGCTTCCATCATTATGACCAATGTACTGATTTAAACAAGAACCCATGTATATATTGCTTCCATCATTATGACCAATGTACTGATTTAAACAAGAACCCATGTATATATTGCTTCCATCATTATGACCAATGTACTGATTTCTGTATTTATTAATGTATTTGTTTATTGCACTGTTATATTCCTAAATGAAATGTTTCTAATGATAATCATCATCGTAATCATAATTATATTTTGTTGTATAACTTAGCAATCATCGTTGACATGAATTCTACAAATAAAAAAACCAACTTACCGGCCACCTTTTCACTGATTTCCACCGTTCTCTTCCTTTTGAGTTTGAGCAGAGGTGCTCTGAAAATTGAGAAATTGACATTTGTACATTGTATGGCATTAATGTTTGAAATCCTCAGACACATTCTATAGTTAATACAGTAAAATCCAAATGAAAAATTGCCACTCAATTAAGTAGATTGTGATTGTCCGTTAGGGTTAGGCGACCCAGAATTTACACATAATAAGGGACCATTGAGTGTGCAACCTCAAGAGAAAACATAATAACAATTTTAATGAAATAGTCACAGATGTTGTTCCAAGTACATGTACTGGTATTTGTTACTGTTTAAACACATTAGAATTTTGCTTGGCAGTGTTAGATGTTCCTGCCTGCTACAGGTGCCGCAAAGCTATTTATGATAAGGGACAAAAACTCACTTGGCTAGTGTCAATCTTTTTTGAATGGAAATGAGGGTGTCTAGCTCAATCCCAAGGTCGTGTAATAAGGAAGCCTGGTTGCCTTGTAGGTAGTCCAGGAAATCCTGGATAGGAAAAAGAACTCAGCCCATCATCATCATCATCATCATCATCATCATCATCATCATCATCATCATCATCATCATCATCATCACCATGGAAAACAGCTGATAAAAGAGCACCACAACAATAGTTAGGTTTAGAGATATTTGGCTTTATATCTTTGTTGCTGAACGTCTGGCAAATTAATCATCATGCTATAAATATTATTATTATTTATTTATTATTACAGGCCTTTTTATCTAGCGCTTACCTATTAATCTAGCTCTAAGCGCTTAACAATTTACTTTTAAAACCTTTAAAGAACTATAACTGCGACTAAAATCAATCAGATAATGACATAAAAAGTAAGTTAAGACACATATATAATTAATTTGACTAAGACAGTAGTACACACGAGTGCGCACACCCACTCACACAGCACGCATACAACACAAGTCTAACTATAATATGTGAATTAACAAAGTCGAATTAAAATGTTTAAACAAGAACAATGAAACGATTGGCTGCACATGATCGCCTTCCGCTTTCTATTAGAAAGATAATGAACACAATCTACAAATGCCACACAGACAGCCAGGATACAACACCCGGGCCGAGAACGAGGCAAGGCGAGAACGTCACAGGACATAAGCACACTTGAACAGGTGAGTTTTCAGGGACCTCTTGAAGGTGGCGGAGGTTTCACAATGACGGATGTGGGAGGGGAGCTGGTTCCAAAATGTAGGCGCGTGGAAGGAGAAAGAGCAGTCACCGAAGGTTTTGGTTCTAGTGCGTGGGATGGAGAGGATTCTTCTGGAGGGAGTGTATGGAAGCAAGAGTTCAAAGAGATAGACAGGGAAGTGAGGGTCAGTGAACGAGTTGAAGCAGAGGTTGGCAGTCTTGTGCTTGATGCGGAAGGATATTGGGAGCCAGTGGAGTTTTAGCATGAGTGGTTGTATGTGAGTTCTGTACCTTCTGAAGTTTGTCTGTGAGGTGCTGAGGGATACCTGCTAGAAGAGTGTTGCAATAGTCAAATTTTGAAAGAATGAGTGAACAGACAAGAGTTTTGGTGGCGTCACAGGAGAGGAGGTGTCTGATGGTACTGATGTTTCTAAGTTCAATGTAAGCAGATCTGCAAATATTCATGATGTGTTTGTCCATGGAGAGGGCGTCTGTGAAGGTGACTCCTAGGTTTCTGGCCGAATGGTGGAGAGTGTGATATCCGAGTTGCCGATAGAGATAACAGAAGGAGCAGATGGAGGAAGAGGTTTGTTTTGGGGGTGGATGAGAAGGATTTCAGTTTTGTCATCACTCAGTTTAAGTTTGTTGCACGTCATCCAACGCCTGGCGTCATCAACACAATCCCGCACACGAAGGACGGTGGCTTCGAGCTGATCAGGGAGACAAGAGTCACAGATTTGAGTGTCGTCAGCAAATGACTGACTGGAAACTGAGTGGTGGATGATGAGAGATGATAGAGGTTTAGTGTAAAGGATGAAGAGAACCGGTCCGAGGACCGATCCTTGTGGAACCCCAAGAGAACACCATTGACCATCAAATTCTCCTGGATCGTCTTCACCTTTCTTTCGGTCTTTCAGGCTCAGCTCTTAACTGGTTTCAGTCTTATCTGTCTGACAAAACTCAAACAGTCTATACTTCCAAACGCTGTTCTAGACCTTCAGCTCTTTCTCTTGGGGTTCCACAAGGATCGGTCCTCGGACCGGTTCTCTTCATCCTTTACACCAAACCTCTATCATCTCTCATCAGCCACCACTCAGTTTCCAGTCAGTCATTTGCTGACGACACTCAACGATCCAGGAGAATTTGATGGTCAATGGTGTCGAAAGCAGCCGAAAGATCAAGGAGAGTGAGAAGGGAGAGCTTGCCACCATCCATCGCGCGCAGGAGGTCGCTCATGACTCGGACAAGCTCAGTTTCGGTGCTGTGACCTGGGCGGTAGGCAGACAGAGTAGAAGGAAAGAGGTTGTAATAATGAAGATAGTCAGAAAGCTGAGAAAGAACCATTTTTTCTGTGATTTTGGAGAGGAAAGAGAGGTTACTGACGGGGCGATAGTTTTGGAGCGTGTTAGGGTCGAGTGAGGGTTTCTTGAGGAGTGGGAGGACTATTGACTGTTTGAAGATGGAAGGGAAAGTGCCAGAGAGGAGGGAAGAGTTGACAATGAAGGTGAGTGCAGGGAGGAGGACGTCAATGCATTCCACAAGCAGTGGGACGGGGATTGGGTCAAGGACGCACGACTTGGGAGTTGACCTGGTGATGACGCGCCAAACCTCATCCTCGGTCACAGGCCTGAATCCACTAAAGGACGCCGTCTGTTTAACGTCCTGGCGAGGAGGGTGTAGGGGTCACGCTGTCTAACTCCTCCCTGATAGTTTGCACCTTGGTGCAGAGGTGACAACCCCCTAATCTTCTTGTCAGTATTTCCGGACCCGTTTGTCAGTATTTTGTAACACTTGTCAGTATTTTGTTTTCCTCGCAAAACCCAGCCTATGACACTATAAAGTAACGACAGGCTTCCCTCTGAAACAGCAGGCTATTTTCAGTCCTCTAAAACCACGATCAAAATCAGCTTGTTGAACACCACACTTGTTTTACTCTAAAATAACCATGAAAATCAGCTTGTTGAACACAGCGACGTTCAGTGAGTGCAGGAGTACTATTATGAGACTACAAACCGGTACAGAAGCACCGCTGGCAAAGATAAACGATCGGTAACTTCTCCTCCGTACATTTATCAAAGCTACCGTATTTCCGTATTTAATTCACTTCGCCGGAATTAAATACGGTCAATCCGTACTGGTTGGCACCTCTGTTGGTGATAAAAAAGTTCGCAAATTCGTCAGGGATTTGCTCTGGAGCAATGTTAGTGAGCAACATTAAGTCCTTGCTTTTGCCAAGTAGACGCTTGCTGGTGCTGAAAAGAGCCTTGGTCGACGCACAGGAGGTAACCTTTGAGTTCCAGTAGTTTTCTTTGGCCTTCTGAACAATCTCAGCCACCACCACCATCGCCACCTCAAAACTCTGTCTGTCAACATCCTACTACAACAAAATACGACTATTGCTGCTTCTGCTGCAACTACTGGTACTAACAATGACGGCGTCCATTTTACTGGAGGCACTGGAGGCCGTTTGTGGGTTGCTCTTCGCTCTCGTGGTTAGCGGAGTAACGAGCCTGTCCTCCCACTGGGTAGGAGCATCGTGGGGTGGTTTTTCATTCTGAAAACAAACAATTACACAGGGGTTAGATGTCAACAGACCCCCATTTTTATAACTTTTATGACAATACCATATGACATTATAACAAACCAATTTTAATGTTTATGAATACTTACATGGAATATGATGTTAAAGTTTCCACATCCTTCAGGAGCTACAACTTTTAAACTGTTGAGAACGGAGCTGATGATTTGATTCCTGGATTTTTCCCCAATACTGCGATATGTAGTTAGATGCTTGTCAAAGGCTGAGTAGACGGTATCTACACATAAGCAAAGACAATAGTAGGTAGTACCAGCCTTACTACGTGCAGCGCAACCATGCATAAAAATCGCCAATTTTTACCATTTTTATCTTGCTCAATCTTGCAATCTGGCAAGCTTTCATTCATGCCGTTTGAATTTTAATAAAGAGTAATTCTTTGTGTTCTATTTATTTGTGTGTTAACTTCTCAAATAATGTGTACCAACAACGAACAGAAGGGTAGCTAACGCAGTCTAAAAAGTGAGCGCCGGCCATTTTTAACTACAGCCGAACCACAGGCTGTGAAGTCTGTAGGCCTCGCTTCAATTACATACAATACATAGGCTGTGAAGTCTGTAGGCCTCGCTTCAATTACATACAATACATAGAAGGTCCTCCACTCGGTGACATCCGGTTTACGACTGACCTTCCAAAAACACCTTTCCTACCTTTTGTGCCCACTTCAAACTCAAACGGAGGGGACAGACGAATCGCAAACACTCATAGCAACACATTCGTTACACTTCCAACGATGTCGGCTCTAAATTCACTGCGAATTTGGTCAAAAACGCAGTCACATAAGCTGGTTCGAATTAGGACACCACGCCGCTAGTCGATCCCAATACATAGCAGTTCCTTTACGACCTTTCATTGGTCGCTAAGAATACGCGCTATTAGGCCTAATGAAGGGCGGACTACTCTAGCGATATCAACAAATGATCGTTGGAGACTTCAGAATATATCGCTAGAGTGGTCTGCCCTTCATTAGGCCTAATAGCGCGTATTTTTAGGCGACCAATGAAATATCTTAAAGCAATTGCTATATATATTAGGATCGACGAACGGCGTGGTGTCCAAATTCGAACCAGCTTGTTGTGACTGCGTTTTTGACCAAATTCGCAGTTAATTTGGAGCCGACATCGTTGAAAGTGTAACGAATGTGTTGCTATGAGTGTTTGTGATTCGTCTGTCCCCTCCGTTTGAGTTTGAAGTGGGCACAAAAGGTAGGAAAGGTGTTTTTGGGGGGTCAGTCGTAAACCGGATGTCACCGAGTGGAGGACCTTCTATGTATTGTATGTAATTGAGGCGAGGCCTACAGACTTCACAGCCTGTGAGCCGAACAGAGCGATATTTCTTGACCGTTTTCAAAAGTTTTCAAGCAGTCGACACACGCTGTTCTAGGCTATTTTTATTGTCAAATTAAAGCGCAGGATGTGAAGAAATAGTTCTTGAATATGCCTCGTCTTTTTCATCACTATTTTAGCTTTTTTTGGTATTTTTTCTGAAAAACAACGCAGTTTTTTCAATTTTTTACGAAATCTAGCGTCGAAAAATATGTCATTCCTAACAAAAAACGAAAGATAAATTCATTCTCATTCCAATGACCTATAAGGTTAATGTATTCATGACCTGTCGACGCGACAACGTGAGATTTAAAAGGTCAGGAGATTTCAATTTGCACAGGTAATGGCGGACGATGTGATGTTAAAGTTCTGGTTCGGATATCAGCTAACCATTACGTGAATATACACCATTCTGAGTAAAATAAATGCTGTCTCCTGTTAGTTCGATTATGAATTGATCAGGTTTAATTGAACTTAGCCATGTTATTTTACAAGAAAGTTGATAAAGTGCGATCGTGAGATCATAGTGGCAATCAAAAATAAATTTGGCTTTAGACTAAACTAATGCAGTGGCCACATCGCATACTTAAGTGTAAAATACGGGGTAAAATAATGAAGTTTACCACCGAAAAGATGTATCATTGTTTTCCTTAAGTGTTGTACTGCGTATCTATTTTTTTCAGAGTTTAGATGATGTGGAAATCAATAGATCATTATTTTCATTTCCGCGTGGTGCGACCGGCACTTAATTTTGTACTGAAACATCGACTTCCGGTGTAAATAACCAAAGCGCACTGTTAGTTTTCCTTCAGTTTAGTGGTCTTTTTTAAAAGACAATATCCGAAATATGTAGAACAAATTACTTTTCAAATGAGTATAACTGTATATTATTCAATGGTTTTAAATTTTCATCCACGATTTCCCCTTTGTTTCACTACTTAAAAATGCATTATTTCTGCTCCTGTTATTTAGGCCTACTTTTTTCCTTCTTCTTTCCTGATGAAAGAACATGATTAAAATATCTTATTGGTCAAATAACATTACGTCTTATTTATCTGATAGGTTTGGTAGATATGTTTTTTACATTGCTTTTTTATTCTATTTGAAAAAGCAGTGCATTTGCATGTACACCTGATAAGTTTTGGTGTGCTTCATATTTGTTGTTTCCTTCATTTCTGAAGGCAGAAAGCAGGGACCTTACCTACCAAGCAGCCTTACACCAAATAATAAACTGTTGCTTTTGAAAAAGTGGAGATCTTTTGTTCAGACTTTTTGCTGAGAAGTGCCAGTGGTGTCAGCTTATTGCTGCCTTGAGAAATTATTCTGATCTAATGAACGTTTGTGTTAATTTGTTTTGATTTAGTAAATAAGTCAAAATTAGATTCTAATAGTGTCAGAGATTTGTTAATTTAGTGTTTTTCAGGTGCTTCATTCCTTCCTAAAGATTTTGAGATGTAAATCTTTTTTGTACCTTAAATAGTTCAAGAATTATACTTGTTTAACTAATATGTGCGAAATGATTATTTTGTCATTTTTGAGTGGTAATAACTCATAAATGGTTTTCTTGTACACTCTGAAAAAAAAATAGGCTTAAACTATGATTAGGTATGAAACTATTCTGAACATTTTATAACATTAACTTGAGAAATTTTTATTTTGTGATGCCTCAAACATTTTATCAATTTTACGCAATAACAACATTTCGGACGATTTTCAAATGCAAATATTTCATGAACCAATAAAGATATAGGTCTCAAATTTTGGATTTCTTCTTTTTTTAATGTATTCTTTGAAGTAATAAAATTGTTTTTAACAGGGCTTAAAGTGAGCCACCAAGAAAAAGGAGGAATAATTTGTGGTTCAGAGGCAGCGCACCGGTCGAGGGGTCAGGGGGGCAACGCCCCCCTGAACCTCAAGAAAATTTTAAATTTTGAATATGATTTTGGTGGCTGTCCTTCAACTTCATACTGAAAAAACATGTCACAAATTACCACTTTCACAACACAATCATTCTTACATAACAAGTATGTATACTACTTACAGGTACAATAGAACGCTTTTATGTGATTTTTTTAAAGTGGAAAAGTCAAAATTCCCAAAGATCCACCAAAGACAGTTAGACAGTCATGATTGCATCACACTATCATAATAATAATAATAATAATAATAATAATAATAATAATAATAATAATAAAATCATAGCTGAAATAAGTCCCTATTTAAGAAAAGTGTCAAAAACACTTGTGGCAGTTCATTCTATTGTATAGTTGAATTTCTGTTCATGTGTTCACATGGCTGTTGATGTAACTTCATTTTAACTATTTGACTATAGTCTAAGAAGGAATGACTTCAAAGAACTTTGCTTGATCTTCTTAGGTTGCTTTCCTTTCACAATGTCTTCAGAATCATTTATTGCAACAACCTCACATGCCACGAAAGTGTCTTGTGATGTTGTATTATTAACAATAGCAATTTCTAAGACCTCTGTGGATGTGGGTTTGCTCTGTGACTGTGTGTGTGACACTTGAGTAGCTATCCTTGCCCTTTTGGCATTCTCCAAGACTTCCTCTGTGGCTTTACAGCCTTTCTGTGAAGCATTGTCTTCAGGTGATTGTCCAACGCGATCAGACCTTTGGAGCCATATACAACTTCACACGCGCAGACCGTGCAGAATGCAAAACCAGCTTTGTCGAGTTTCCTCATATGCTTTCCTAGACGTTCTTGTTCACCTTCTGCAATTTCAACCTCCACCTCCATCCAACCCCACTTCCACTTATTTTTCACGAGCGGATCATCGACTTTTTCTGTGCGCTGAACGATAGCTCTCTGCGCCGCCATGTTTCAGTGTTCTGCACTGGTTTTCAAACAGCACGCTTTCCACTTCCGGTAAGCTTAAGCTGACTGTCAGGTCACCCGAGCGGGATCCGTGACGTCAGCACATTAAGCGAGTGATAGGAATAAAACTCAAACAAAATAAACTAACACCAATGCCAGAATAACAGTCACACTCTTTTATTCGACAATCTAAACACACATACACAGGACAAATGGGGAACTAACCCCCCCCCCCTCCACCCCTATCAAGACCCCTGTCCCAATACTAACTAACAATTACCTCCCTTTGTTCAACCCCAAAACAGAACTAAACATCAGCAGGTTTTTTACAAAATGCACAACAAAATATCAATCAAATAATCAATTCAAAATACTATAAAATTTCAACTAAGAAATGACGGTGCTATGAATCTATAATCTTCGAACTATTGTCCAAGTGACACTGCAGAACTGAAGCACTGTTCAAATGTTTTGTCAAGTAGCTCAGAGGGAGCTAAACAGTCTCTTTCACAACATAAAGGATGATTTTTACTAACTAAATGAGGTATGTTTGTATGTGTGGCGCTGTGCAAATCTGTGTGTGCGTGAGTGTGGTGTGTGGAGTTCCTGTACTAAAGGTAATGCCCTGATACTGGGGCAAAACAGGCAGCAGTGCGGAGTTTAACTTCCACGCTTCCCCACTGTAGAGGCAAGGTCACAACACAGAATCACAACTGCGCAAGTTGTCGGTGTAGCGAAACACAGCTATACTGGCAAGGAATTAGTCAGCGTAATACAGATGATAACAGGTACAACATCAACGACATCAGGTAACGTCAACATCAACGACATCAGGTAACGTCAACAGCCCAAACCTGTAAGCAGATACACAGTCTCAACAGCCTGCCTACAAAACATAAACACTATATAATATAACACGCCGTCCTCCATCCGCCATCTTGACCTGTTTATGCCACAATGACAACAATACAAGATGCTATGCATACATTTCAATAATATAATGCAACCCTTGATGCTTAATAATTCATATCTTATAAACACGGACATTTATATAAATATACATCCTCATTGCGACCACCCTTCCATCACACAGTCCTGATTCATTCCATCTCCCTTCATCCTCATCATCTTTCCCAACTGTTATAACACATCACGATTATCTCCCTTCATCCATACTATCTTGACGTACTATACTGTAAACATGCTTTCTTCATAATCATCATTTCCTTCATGCCTCTCTAGTATATTACAATTATCTCTCTCTCCATATATGCACCCTCACCCTCTCACTCTCCCTCTTTAGCATGCATTCCCCATCGTCGCCGTTGACCCACTTTTACAACAACAGCAGCAACGACATTTCTCCATCATATACATAATAAGAAAATCATATGAAAATTATATAAAATCAATAAAATCATTATGCATCAAAAATACATCCCCTTCCCCCACATTCATCACCATTCATTCGCGTACGCAGTCTCGGAGTGCGGCCACTAAGAAATTGGATTACAGGGTTACTCACCGTCTCGGCCTCGAGTTGTGATAACCTTCTCCCCAACACAATACGACACAACACTGTCACAACACAAATGGTTAGTCTTTGAGAGTTACTTCGTGTCTGGCTATTGCTGGTTATTCTCACTCAAAAATAACACTTATAATGAGGACGAGGACACCTCAATTCTGTCACAGAAACTGAGTCTTGGTAGGTGTTCAATAGAGAACCACACACACCTTAGGAGATGAACTCTACACTTATTCTCTATAAATGGCAGTCACATCCCTCCTCTTTCCAACTCTACACATTCCTACCCCGACGAGGGCGTAAGACCTTGGGTGGCTTGTATCAACAATATCACACCCTTCCAACACAGAAACCTAGTTCTAACATGACACACAGTCACATAGTTACTGCCTGGATAGAGTTGACCTCTCGCAAGAGCACTTCAAATCACTCTGCCTTACCAAATGCACCCGGCCACAAGCAAACAGTCGAGTTCTCCTCGGTATTCATATTTCTATTATGCATAGCCCTGTTCTGTATTTGGCCTACCCCTGTCTTCTACGTTACGCACGGACTTTACGATTACTGCACTCTTTCGTACGCAATAAGGAAACCGGTCAAGCTATTCTATGTACACTACATAACAGAGAAGTGCAACTTCGTTCAAAATATAGCTCTCTCTGCTACTCTGAAACTCGTGTCGTCACACTGACGTTCAAAGTATCGTGCCAAGTAAGATTAACGAGCCGAAATATGGAGAGCCTTTTTTTTTCTCCCTTAAGTACTAACAGCGGAAAAATAAAAATTGTCGGAGGAAAAGTAACTGTCAACGGTTGAAAATCAGCCAAAAGGCGGCCCTGTTTTAACTATTTTTGTGTTTGAATTTTTTCTTGGATCTACCTAAATAATGATAATCAGATTTATTTTAGAACAGGTCAAAGTTGTTGTCTAAACATCAAAATAGTACAGGTCATTGGTAAGGCAAACAAATAACTTTTGCTTACTGTGTGCGAAGCCAACTATCCATGGTATTTCAGAGGTCCTTGCCTCAGGATCAGTTGGTTTGTCTGTCATTGCTGTAATGATAGAATTATATATATATATATATGACTAGAGGTCAAAAGGTGATAATCACATGCACACATACTTCAAACTATTTTATTTTAAAATATTATGTGAAGGAATGTGCTTGCATAGACATAAGAAACATAGCTTAGCAAATAATTACAGATTTGGATTTGGTAAAAGCAACATCCAAGTGGAAGATTTGGGATTTTAATCCAGTCAGAGCTTTACTGAGCATGTGCAAAACGATGGAGTGACGACATGGTTCATAATGATCACTTCTGTCTTAAAACAGGGGCTATCCATTTGTGTACTTCTGTTTGTTTGGATAGTAAAGGGATCATTTTAACAGGATATTTGCTTTAAATGGGATATTTTAATTATACAAATTAGGAAACTACCCTTTAAAAAGTCGTGTTATTTGTTACACTTTCGTGTCACACAGCCTTTCATACTTGAAGTAATCAAAAAAAGGGTTTATAAAAGTTGGATCGAACAGAAAACAATATGTTTTCATTTAGTTTGGCATAGAATACTATTCTAAACAAAAAAGCTGTTTGTATGCATAAGTACACTATAAAATACAGTACTTTTTAGCTTCGGTGTCACATTTGTCACAAATGACATATGTATTGTTTTTATAATAATAAACGGCAGTTTATTTTTAAATCCTGAATTTCTAGTAACTGAAAGTTGAATTGCACATGGTCAAACAGCCCATTTTCTTTGTTTCAATGGCTGGAAGGAGAGAAGGTAAGTCTTATGTGTGGTGTCACACTTTTATTTTAGTCACAAATGAAACACTGACGTCACAAATGACATTATAAAATATGTATTATCATAAATTTCACAAATTACATGAAATAAGTTAGATTTTAGGGTGTTTGAATGTAGACACAACAAGCATGTCTCAACAGGAAGGTACATTAGCAGCCTAGGAATATTTTCTGATGTACTGCTATTTTGTGACACAATTTTGTTTCGTGTAACATATCACAAATGACACAAAATGTTTTAGTTTGTACAAGTTATGCTGTTCAGATTATTAATATGCTTGCTCAGTTTCATGAATTTTATTGCAACATTGTTTAAAGTTAAAACATTTGCATTGAATAACTTTTTTAATTCTAAGTACTTAGTTGTGTGTGTCATATGTTACATGTGACGACAAATTTTATTCTTACCATTGAAATAAAATTTCCCATTTTTATTTTTGTTTAATTTCTTTTTCTTTTTTTTAGGTCTTAGGCCTCTGTGGCCAGCTTTGCAAATACCTCTCCCAAAACCAAATAATCTGAGGTGTTTATGAATATCGAGAGCGACTCAAAGTTGATCCTGACAGATGGGAGGCCTTTCAGGAGAAACAGAAAGGAGTGTTTAAATGATGGTATTGCAATCGATCCGAGCAAAAGACACAAGATGGGTCGACCCTCAAAACCAAAAATATCTACCACAAGAATGTTGTAAGGCTTTTTTCAAGAAAGCACAGGAAGAGCTACAAAAGGCTACAGTCAGCCGCAGTATGTGAATATTTACATAATTCCTTCTTACTGCATTTGGAAAATAATCTAATATCTGATTCTGTACTTTAATATTTTTGTTACGAAAATACTTAAATTACATCCATAAAATTACGCTGTACACAGTTTTCTTTCCGATTGTCAAGATTGTTTTTTAGGAAATTGTAACAATCGGATCCCATCTTACTAAAGTATTTTAGCCTTGATTACATAATCAGCTAAAATGTGCTGTATGGGACTGTTGCAGATCATTGCTTTTGATCATACAACAAGACTGGCCACTGAAGTTTCTCCGGTCATGGGGACAATATTTCACTTTTCTCGAAAAAGATTACCTTGACCATGGTGTGGGGATAGATGGTTTAAACATAAATGTATTCAACAAACCAGATAATAAAAGGCTAAACATCATGGTGCACAAAAGCACAAGGCTTAAATGAGTGCTACCCAAATAATAAATAATTTATTCAAAATATTACTGGCGGACAACAGGAAACAATAAAACATTGATATAAATTCAAGGGAAAAAAAATAAAAATAAAAATTTAAAAAAAGGATAGATGAACTTGTTTTCCTTGATCCCACTATGGATTCACGTTTCCATTTTTATTTTTGAATTGCATGACATTTTTCAACTGATGCATTTGTATGATTAGTCATTTGTGACGTGTGACGGCATCTTACTTTGGCATAATATTACACCCATAATGTCGCAAATGACACAGTTAATACTTTTATTAACAAGTTTGCTGGTGTTTCAATATGTTTGATTTTAAGGATGATTTGTTTATCGAATGTCACAAGGAGTGCATGTGGTATATTTTCATACAATAAGGTAT